>LR736871.1:604977-749034 GCA_902654985.2 Oryctes borbonicus | reverse complement strand
CGAAATACTTGGCCTCCAAAAGCAATGAACTTACCAGCTGGAACAACTTAAGGTTTTAATTTGTTTTATGGGTATTTTTTAGCAAACATACAAAAAGTACGATAAATGCTGCAAAAAAAGAAGAATTTGCTTAATTTCCAAAATCTCTCAGGAATATATTTACCTAGAAGGTCTTGACATGCCAGTAGCGGCTAGAGTTGTTGCAAAACCAATTTCTAAGAAAGATTGTGAAGGCACTGTGATAACTTTAGAACAGGCAAATAAGAAACGATATCAAATTCCTCACATAGAAGGCTGCATTTCCAAGATCGGCGGTGAGCAACAACTGCTAACTATTAAGGACATAAGAGTATAAAGACTCTAGCATAAAGAGTAGACCTTAGCATACGGTTTCTAGATAAAATTAATTTTATATATTCTTGTTCTGTTCATGGGTTCATAATTCGTTTACAGAATTGTTAGAACACATTGAAACATTTTACTTCCCCCCTAGTTACAAGAAAAACCCAAATTAATACTCAGTAAGGTAAAAAGGTTGACGAGTATCTGGGGTTGGCTATGAAATAGAGCATTTTCTGAGTGTTGGATATATTTATTGTTAGGACGGCCTCCAAAAGCAATGAACTTACCAGCTGGAACTACTTAAGGCAATACTTAATGAACAATCGAACAAGGTTCCATCAGAAAGACAGAATATATTCATGGCGCTGTCACTTTCATGCTTAATTTTCCAGTCCCCTTAGCAGGCCCAATTATATATGAAACGAAAGAGCACACTTTTATCTATTATCACGGACGAAAACAACTGGTTGGCTACGTTTGATCATATTCAGCGGATCTCGGCTCAGAATTCGATCCTCTAATTTCTAGAGCAAATTTACGTTTAGAGATAATTATTCGAGTGCTATTAGTTGATAAAGTTCAAAATCAGAAATTTTTACCTAATTGGAGTCAAGTTTGAACCAAGGACGTGGTGACGCAAGAATAAACTGTATATGCCACGCACTACGTAAATTGTTGATTGAAAGTATGACGTACCTTATGCATTCAATCTCCATAATAGGTATTGATAGTCGTTTTATAAGGAATATAGTTAGCAAGCACTTAACTGATTAGGAATTGTTTTCCGAGAATCTTATTCCGTAGACCTACTTGCATACGAAAACATATTTTCAACGGAAATACATATGGGTGCGCATATTTTAGCTACGTGCCTCTATTAATATATCCGTATGTTAATACGTTCTGCTACAAGCTAGAGGAAGGTGCTTACGGAGTCATAAAACCAGTCACGCAGTCGTAAAACTTTATCGTCCTCGCTTCTTATACAATATCATCGATAAATAAGGATTCTGTTTAATATATTTTAACGGTCGGGTTAGTGATTGAAATGAGGAATTTAGACGTTAGTATGTGGTTCCCTGTAATTGAATTAGCCCCAATACTGCGTCCCGGTTTTTTCAATTCGAACTGGATGATTTTGACTAGCGTAAGATGTGTTAACTCTTTGTAATGAAAAGGATTCGTTCAATATTCCTCCAATACCTTTTCCTAACGGCACAAAGTTATATTAGCTTTGTAAAAATTTCGTGATAGACACCATCCAATCGCAAGGCACTGTACATCACATCTACCAAACGAGATGGTTCTAATCCAGGATGTACGGGTAATTTTGCTTGAAAGAAGCCGTTTCATGAAATAAATTTCTCTTTTATGAAAAGCTCGCTTATAACGACTGTTTTTATAGTAATTTTTTAAAATATAAATAAATATCCTTTTCAAAGAAACACTATTATACACGTGTATTATTAAGACTGCTATACGTGTTTCCCTCAAGATTAATGAACGAGGATGCTGCACACGATGTGAGACTTTTAAGCGTAGACTAGAAACCATATAGGAATATACGATAAAGATAAGAGTCGAAATCGGTAGAAGAGAGGTGTAATAAAAGGGAACATTTTTGCTTTAAGGAAGAAAGAACAATTTAAACCGTTACGAATAGAATTGGAAAACTCTGTTATGTAACTTACATATCTTTATTTTCAGTTGAATATTTTCTGATTTAAGAATTCTGTATGTTGTTCCTTTCATCAATGGATTGTATTGAAAGGGGCACGGTAACTTATAAAAGGGACAGTGAGTAATAGGAGTCATCAACACTTTGTCTTAAGATTGTGAAATAATAGGGATTATTGTTCGAACGCTTTTATAAAGATATTAGCGACGACAGAAGACAGTAGATCTCCATGTCCATCTCCATAGCCACGCCTAAGGCTTGCTCGTACTATTTAATATGGAACTGGAAATAGATAAGAGAAAGGCGACGGAGATCGATTGGGACAGCAAGATCGAGTATCTCGGAATGATCCTAGACGAGAGGCTGAATTTCGCGAGGCGTCTCAGAAGAGCTCGAAACAGGGCACTAGATGCAGCCCGACAGTTGTATCCCATCCTTACAAATTCCCACCTCAACCCTAAAACGGGCGTCATGTTGTACAAGACACACATACGCCTGATCCTCACCTACGCCAGTCTAGTCCGGGTCACGGCGGCACCCACCCACATTACCTCCCTCTCGACCGTACAGAATCGCTACCCCGACGCACCTCGCTGGCTACACTGACACACCTGAGCGAGACTGAGCGGCTGCAGGAATTCCTGGCACGGCTCAACAAAAACTTCTTTCGGAAGACGCTAACCAGCGAGAATCCCGCGATGAAGAACGCCACCACCCGAAGAACCCCTTCGGGATCGAGGCACAAGACCACCTACGATCACCTGAGTAGGCTGGCATAGGTATCACCATAGCGCGTACTAACGCCTTACTAACTCATATTTTTCTGTTTTAGTAACCGAGGAGGGAATCCAGGAAGAAGACTCCGAGGACCGAGGACCCCAGGAAGATCATCAACCCGATGGAACTGGAGGAAGCAGGATAAGGATCCAGAGAAACCAACGCAAGGTAAGAGAAAGAGAAGCTTCAACCAAGTCAACCAGATCATCTGATTGGTTATAGGAGATGAGGATCTCTCTAATAATGGATTAAATGACATTAAAGCTAAATCAGCAGAGGATCTACCGTTAATTCTTTGCGTCGTCGAAAACTACGATAACGACGCGGTTTCAATCCGAAGACCAAGAAAATAATATTATTGAGGATTGCGGAAGCCGGCATAACAGAATATACACTAAAATTATGTATGCACAATAGGTAGAAAATATCAGTTTACGTAGTCGTTTACAACCAACAATCCCTTAACACCGCGTCTACTGCAGTAACGTCGAAAATTCTCATTCTCCCGAACGGATATTATGCCACTATCACCCTGATAGTGTCGCTTCACATTCTCCCGTGTAATCTCCTTCGAAACACGTCGCGCATTACAAATTTCTTGTGTCGATAAAATGCAATGCAAATGCAATCGGGCATGAGGCGAGAGTTCTCGTACACAGCTTCTGCTGTACTGCGTTTCACTTTTACAATTAATGCAATCAAATCGAACGGGTATCCAGCGTGGTTAGATACCCGGCGCCAAACGTTCGTGGCTTACCGCATCGTTACTGAAATAATCCGTTAAACACCGACAAACCCGAAATCCCTTTCCTCGTCGGTAAAATGTAGCACGTCCGTCATTAACGATTAATTCGAATGGATGAATGCGAAGCAATTTATCGTGATAGAATGTTGTGAAGTTGAAGATGATTTCGTCGATTTTTTGCATAAGTAACAAAGCGAAATTCAGTATAATTAATAAATAAATAAAACATGAATATAACAACAATTGCTATCGGATCAGGGGAATCCAACGATTCTCGAAAAAATTGTTCCGAATGTAATCAAATAATTTGCGTGGTCGATAGGTTTTGTATGAAAGGTGCTACATTGTCAACATAAAAATCATCTTTCACGACGTTACAAATTACACCCAGCGCAATACCTGCTCGATATTCAGTGTTAGCCAAGCAAACAAAAAATAATGGAACATTATCGAACAGGGTAATAACGTTGCCTAGACGATCGCCTTTTCAATTTACAACCGCTATATCTTCCAAGTTCAAAGGAGGAATTAGGGAAACCGTAAACTCGATAGGCAGCGGCGGCGTCTAAACAACAATAACAATTCAAAACAATAGGGAAGACATGTTGGTGAATTAGTGTTCGGCGGCACCATTTACACGATACCCCATTAGTTGTATTTTGGCAAAGCCGAGTATTTATATAGATTTCTATTTACATTTCAGCGAGTTGAAAAAAATATGCGTATACATGCAAGCCCGACGTTTACATTCGAAAAAGAAAAATGATTCACCTACAATAAAGAATGTTGGTGGTATTCGTGGCGTATTTTGGGTATACTAACAACCTTGATAATTTTATTAGCGTTTCCGATTTTTTACTACTATTTGCAAATACACCCACCCAAGTCTGACGATTCGGTAAAGCACAGGTTTTTGATAAAAAATTCGATAAATTAAGGATTTTTTATCGTAGCCATTTTTATCGTATAGGTGATCTGACACCTTCATGACGTAACTTGGTTAATCATTTGGAGGTGAGATCTCTCTACATACTACTACCATCTTCTCACAGGTAAGATAGCACGAGAGTTCCACTGAAAACTGAGGCTCCACTGAGGCCTCGCCTATTGGCCTTTTTCTATTGGAGATGCTTTACACATATCGTTCGTCCGATATTTTGGGATTACAAAAGGGTCTTGTTATGTGCAGTATAGACAGGCTCATTGAAATTTTCTTTCGAAAACAACCCTGGTGAATTGCTCTTACTTGTCACTAATTCGATCAAAAATTTTCCACTAATTTAATCTCTTCGTACAGCCAACAATAGCAAATCGTATCGTTCAAGCAGGCTACTGTTTGTACACCAACGCTGTCGGGTGTAATACGTCATATAAAAAATAAAAATAAAACAGAAAATAAAACATAATAAAATCAGATATTAGGCAACTCGGCAATAAAAGGAACGCAATCCGGATATCGCCAATAGCGATAGAAACTCATTCAAGCAAGAATAAACCTAGGCATAGTAAAATAACATTCTGCAGTCAATGCTCAAACCATACTTGAGATCCTAATCAAGTAGCAAACACTATGTAATTTCCAATCAAGACTCTCGCCCAATGTCGGACCGAGAAACTTCTTCGAATGCTAATGCTCTAATATCCAGTATCCAAACCAAATAAATATTCAAGCCTGGAAGACCAGTTTGAGGCGTATCGAAAATAGAAAACAAGTTTTCCCAGCTTTTACGCACAGTTTATTATCAAGAAGCCATCAGCCCAAATCCGCAAGGACTGCCTCAAAGTTATGCTCCAAATTCAAAAAGTCTGACTTCGGAAGAAGAACAAATGTATCATCCGTATATAGAGAAAGACAAAATTTAATAGATGATACAGTGTCATTTATAAATAATGCAAAAAGAACAGGGCCAAGGATAGAACCTTGCGGTACACTCACCGTCACTGGAGACAGAGAAGATGTAAAATGTTCCGCAGAATAACTAGCCGACTTGAACGTGATTTTAACACGCCGACAGGAAAAGTAAGATTGGATACGATGGTTCAGATTCTAACGTTAAAATTGCATACAGAATGACGTAAGTGCTAAAAAGACAACACAAAATATCCCTTGCTTTTGCAACATCTACGAAGCTTTATTTTTAGTAGAACATTATACAATGATCACGAGCAACGCCATTCTTGAGAATTCGTTTCCTGCACAAAAAAAAACACACCACTTCAGATGCAGTAAATGACGGCATCTGCACGGGATTTTACCGCCCAGCTTTGTATATGGTCCGCATACTTCAATTTTCATTAAGTTTTTTGGCACGCCACCACCATAATGAAACGATACATTGCACGCATACAGAACAATCTTAAAACTTCGTTCTATCTCGATCCGAATGCTTTCGGTATGAACTCATACGTCGATTATGTTGTGGATAAAGCGTAGGTAAAGTAAGCTGTAACAACGCCGCCGTAAGTTTTGTATTTTTAGATGCCAAATTACTGGATAATTATTAAAAGTATTCACCGAATCTGTGGCCAATAATGGGTGAATGTAAATGGTTCTGTGACGTTATCTGGAATATAACACGTGTAAGTTTCATGTATCTATTCGAATGCGGCGAAAAATGTGCTAGGAATAAATTGCAACGAGATTAAAATTTTAAACCGCCTCGGTTGCTTGAGGAGTTTTGTTAATTTATTGTGCATTGGTTGCCAATTTTTGCGTAGAAGTTATTGCAATTCTAAACGCTATATTTCTCCATAACGAAGAGCACTATAACTCCATAAACACTAAACTAAATCTAACTAGAATTTTCACATCAATTAGTAGGTTGTAGGAGAGCGAAAATACAACAAAAGCTTGGCATGAAAAATAATGTATTTATCAGATTTAAAGTTAGTTTAGATTTATAAATAATGGATAAAATTCATCATTTTGGACAGTTTATTCCACATTGGATGAACGGCAATTAATGGGGTCACAACCGTAAAGAAACCTTTTTATTTAAAATCAAGACGAACAATAATACATTGAATGAACCGTCAATTCATCCATTTTAGACCAACAATACTATAATTGTTATTAATTTTGTGACGTAAGAATAAGCGATAACCAACAAAATATCAACACTTTCACAAAATTGGCCCTCATGAAGAAAGTTCTTTTACATTTCAGAACGTTTCCCTTAAAAACTAATAGCAGTATCAACATCACTCCTTTTCCATATTGTAGAGCAACCTGTGATTTTTTAAAAATATCTACTAAATTAGGAGAAAGACAAGAAATAAATTGATGAAGAGAAGGGAGAAGAATCTGAACGCTAACTAAATCCGTCGCTTAGTTTCACAGAAAACGGCACTTAAATATGGCAAAGTTTTAGGAGCATTAACAGTGCCACCAGGGACCACTAAAACTTAATTACATCACAAAAAAAATCCAAGAAATATGTAAGGTCAGTAGAAACCGATAACTATGGCCGTAGGCATAAGGAAATAAAGGATACGATACAGAAAAAGCTTAGTGATGGTCAATGCTACACACTCGCTAAAAATAGACCAAAACCAAACGCGAATTTCTAAACAATCTTATGGAGGATCCAATAGAATTCGTACGACGAATGAGATGTGAATCTACCACCGCACAGCAGAAACGAATCAGTAATCAAAGTAGCGGGTATCTGCCCCAAAAAGAGATGAAATCGATTCCATCTTTCGAAAAAGTCATAACCAGTGTTTCCCGAGATATATTGATTTTTTCCTTGTTTTAAAGAAAAAAGAATCAGATTCAGCAACCAGTAAAGCACTCTTGGCAAACGTAATCTTGCAATAATCAGTTTTTGTCATACGAGAAATACTTTTTCGCTTGATTGCGCAACATTGCAGTCTTTATTTAAGATTTTATAATTTATGAACTTATTTTTCTGACTTTCATCTCTCTGCGGTAAACATATACAAGCATTAAAGAAAGATACTATTCATGTTTATTGGCATTTCGTGGTTTCGTTGCCTTCCTTTATTTTCCAAAGCGTGATTAATTGTATCTCTTGCAGGAAACCGTGACAGTAATTTTCTTTTAACGTTGCAAAGGAGCATTTTCCATAAAACTGGCGATTTTGATTTTTGGTTACTGTCACTCAATCTGTATACTTATTCTAATTTTAAACACGTATACATAAACAAACTTGAACTTAATTCAGTCAATTACATTACAGCAGAACGCGGCCAAGTACAAATGAACTGACTACTATTATTAACAGTGTTGGTCACCGAAGGTGTATGCAAATAGTTCGAAGCTTACAAAAATAGTTGGGATCTGTTGTTTATAAATGTAGAACATTGGCGAAAATGGAGGAACACCTGAGTCTCAAAAGATGTGTGCAAGATAACGCAAAAGCGTACACAAAAACTTATTTTCGGCTTTGAAAAAAATAGTTTCTATTCTCTTGGCGTCTAACTTAATGTACTAACTTGATCCTCTTACTAAGAAAAAGATATTAGATGCAATCATCTTTGTACCTCTCGTCCATTACGCTGCAATTTTGTGCGCAAAACTTTACTTTCTTTTATTTTTGGCTTCTGTTTGCTTTTTGAATCTGTTACGTATAACCATCTCGATGAATTTATTTGTATACATTTATAAATACGGCATAACCTGTTGAAATAGATTTTCAGAAATAATAGATAGGTTCGTATAAACACTGCTATTTCTGACCGCAAGGTCAAGTTGATTCTGCTGGTTGTCTATTTATATAAAATGCTGTAAAAATAATAATGTACATTCTAATGCGTTTTATGAAATATGATTTTTAGCAAATATTTGAAGTATAATTATTATAGAGGAATATAATTTTAATAATTAACGCAATCTCCCTGACGATGACCACCAGTTCCGTAACTAGTAGTCTCTAAGGTTTCATTGAAATCTGAATTTTTGGGTTGCCGGTGTTCTTTTGCATCTTTTGAAAGTAATTTCATAATTAAAACGTCAAGTTACACTCCCCGACAAAAACTTAGACGCGGTAAAATGTTTTACGGGTTTTAAGGGTTACAACATTTCTTTGCGAAACTAGCAAGGTATCTAATTAAGTTTTATTCATAAAAGTAAAATAAACTTAAAAATATCTCCTCCAGTAATATATGAACTAAATAATAAATTATTACTCTAATGTTTAAACAATTTCTGCGGCAAAAATTTAAACGCTCTGTTACAAATGTAAAACAAAAATCAACAAATGAGTGATCAGTAATGCGTAGATCCTCCATTGTTCTTAATCACTTCCAATAGTCTGTTATTAATAGATTTATATAATTTTAACACATAATTTTGAGGGATATTCTGCCATTCAGTCGCTATTGAAGTTTTCTGTTCCTGTACCATGAAACATTGACGACCTCCGCCATAAACGCGACGTGCCAATTCACCCCACATGTTTTCAATAACGTTTAAGTCTGGTGACCGTGCCGGCCACTGTAAAGTTTTAATCTTTTTCTCTTTAAACCATTCAGTAATGGTTTTTGCTTTATGAATCGGCGCATTATCTTGCTGAAAAACAAAATTGTGCCCGGCCCATTGGTTTCCAAAGCGTAGAAGATTGTCACGCAATAAGTCTTTATACGTCAGAGATGTCATTTTGTTTGTACAAAACACTATCCCACTTTTATCGCGAAATCCAATCGCTGCCCATGTCATCACAGATCCACCCCCTAATTGTCCGGTCATTTTCACTTTTGGTTCCTTTCTCGGATCATGATAATAGTGCGAGTACCCATCCGGTCCCTCCAAATTAAAACGTTTCTCATCGGAAAATATAACTTTTTCCCATTGTTTCTTCCAGGATACGTGTTCTTCAGCAAATCTCAACCTCGCTCTTTGTGTTTCGCCGAAAGTGGCGGTTTTTTCAACATTTTCTTCCGTGATATTACCGGTGACGCCTTTAACATCCTTTGAACATTACGCACGTGCGTTTGTACCCCCGCCTGTTCTGCAATAACTCTCGTAGACGCAGAAGAATTGGATGCACACCGCAATATCATGCGTTTATCCCGCTCACTTACAGCTTTCGGTCGCCCCTGGCCTTTGGTTTGCCGTAATTTTCCGGATCTTTTAGGAAATTTTTAAAGGAATGATCGCTTCTTCGTAACCGACGAGCAATTTCCTTCTTACTAACACCATCCTGGTGCGAGGCTAGAACTTTACCCCTTTCTATCGAAGATAATTGCTTTTTTCTACCCATATTGCAAACACTTTATAAAATATAATTTCTCGTTGTGAAATGTGTACACTTTACCAGCACAACCGCTGCATATAACGAGAAGTATCAAATTGACACATTTTTGCTTATATTAATGTAATAAATGCACAGGGTCTAAATTTTTGTCGCATTTAAAATTCCTATTTTGATCTGGGAAAATCTCAATTACCCCTTATAAAGCAATAAATACCCAGAAATATCTATAAATGGACTATTTACATAAGAAGTATTAATAACCCTGATTTACATTTTATATAATGTTTATAAACTTTGTTTCGTAAATAGAAACGATACCGCGTCTATGTTCTTGTCGGGTAGTGTACTTTGAATAAATCCCTAAATAGTTAAACAAAGAACTTAATTCAAACGTTGAAGTCATTGAAACGGATTAGAACAAAACCTTGGCTTACTGTTAGATGAAGATTACTTACTTGTCACTCCTTCATATCTCAAATATATCGTAACTCTACATTATTAAACTGAAGATGGCAAAGAGTAGATAGTCGGGGCACTGCGAATATGTATGCATACATATTTATCAACAGCTAAAAGATCTCCATCCTAAGATTCCGCGAAACAGAAAACTTCCCAACAATAACTTATTATCTCTACGAAACGTCATATTTCACGCCGGTTTATCTTCGTACGTTTTACTCGATATTCACATGGATGTATGTAATTCCGAGAAACGAAAGCTGCGTCAGTACGTTATCATTTTAACGCCATCCGACGCAACTGTACCGTCATTTAATCGCCATATTTCACTTCGATGCCAGAGCAAAAACGAGTTAGCCGGAAACGTACTTTATCGGCCTACGAGATTATCAATGTGTAGAAACGTATTTTCTATTTTCGGAAATGTCAACGGCTTCTAAACAAGCTTACGTATAACCCGAATAGAGCTTTTGGTCCTGTTTATCCGACAGTTCGCAACTCTTTTCTGTAGAACTATTTTTTAATTCAGTAATTTTAATTTTTATTCAAAAATAAATCGCTTACACGCTTTGTTGTTTCACTAATCACACGATCAACCTTTGACACACGGCGGGCTAAATAGAGAATCATTCTATCGTAGCATCGATCGTGAAAGCCTACGCTAATTTCCTAACGGAATGCAAGGGTATTAACATCGCAAAAAGTTTTAAATAAACTTCGTATACAATGGATTGTGAAGGCGAGTAAAGATCATGAATTCCTAAGTTACCTCTGTCTAAAAGTACCACAAAACGCCTACGAGACCAACAATGAAATACGAAGAAGATTTTACATTTGGGATATTAAATTTAAAGTATCCGCCTCGTCCCTGCCCAAAAGGGATCACTTCAACGAGATAATATCATCGCCAGTTTTAATTTTGCTAACGGGTTAGAATTTAAATCAAAGCCGCACAACGACAGTACGCTACGGGTTTATGCCGGGATCTTTACGATGTTTACCGCTGCGAGTTTTTTTTTATGACGCCATAACGCGTATGTCAGAAAACTTAAAACTTCAAAACATTCCTAACGGTTATTACGTGCTTTCTATTATGTCGAAACCTTTTCATTTGACGATTTCGCAGTTACACCGGTCAACGATGACACACAGAGAGGAGAACGCTCGCTGCGAAGTATTTTTGCACGCTTTTTATTGTATAAATTATGACGAATTATAGAGCATAACACCCAGAGCAATAAATGTAATCGGTAAAGATTGGCAGCAGAGACCGATGTGGATGTTTTGTTTAGTTGAGAAGTCTGGCAATTATAAAGAAAAGAGAAAATGTCTGGGATGTTGACTTCGAAATGTTTTGATTAAATTTTGCCAATTTCACTTGAACATTAGTGAATGGTTTAAAAATACTGATCGAGGAAAGGTAGCTGCGGAAATCTAAACATTCTAAAGGTCGAAAATTCTACATATTTTCTCATTCTCCTTCTAAAATCTCAAATCTTTCAAATCTGATCTCCTAAGAACGACTCCATATACGAAGAATATTAAAAATCGAGATTTCCGTTAAAATATGAATTTCAAGAACACTTACCTTACACTCCCAACAAATGCCAAAGATATTTTTTTGTTTTTCTTTTTTTTTAGATATAATAGTATTGTAAAGGATATGGATTGGAGATGAGTGCCAAACACCAACTGCGCGGCCTGGTGGTCTGCGAGAGATACCCCAGAGCGATTGGTGCAATTCCTGGATACGGTAGATTAGGGTCCACATCGACTCCCGACCCTGATTCGCTCTCTGAAACAAAAGAAATAAGAAAAATGTAATTGTGGTGTATCCAGCTTAACACTATATTCATTTGTTTGTCTCATGTACCAAAGGACTTGTTGTTACTGGTTCCCGTGGAAGGCTACAACCTGTTCGGATCTGTTATGGCCCCTCCATAACTAAATCGTATATTAGCTTAAATTCCTAACAGCCTTGCGAGACTAGCTTCTGGCTTGGAATATTTTGGTCCCATTCCTGAAAGCTATGTGTACATTGGCCGCGTGCACTAGCATAGTCTCATTTTCCGAATCTGCATACTGTTTCCTTTGATAATTCAACTTGTTTCTTAAGCATGCAGCGTTCTGTTAGCAAGCCCACTGCATTGACGAACAATCTATCTCTAACTAATAGGCCAGCTCTAAGTTTACGCCTCCATTAATTTAGGAATTGTTTGGCTCGCCATTAGTCTGGAATATTTTTACAACAGTCTTGTTTTCCATGAGTTTTCGTCAGTAATTGGCAAACCTGTTGGAACAAGTTCGTTTCCTTTAACATTCTGTCAGTAACTCTCAAGTCCTGGTACTCAGATTGGTGTATGCACATTACATTTCTCGATAAAGTACGTGAATAACATGTTTGCCACGTTTTAGATTTAATATTTTATCAATTTCTAAATACGTATAATTTTCATTGTTTGCTGTTATTATTCCGCCGAATGACAACAGACGTTTACTGCTTGCAGTTATTTTGATGGACATATTTGCAACGGTTGACTAAGTTATCCTTCGATCAATAGATTGCATGTACGTCAATAATTAATCCTCACATTGTTTCAAAGTCAATAGCGAAAATTTCGGCCTTAATTTATTTATTTAGCTGGTTTAGACGTGCGGAAAATATAGCCGGGCATATGTATGTACGTACCTCACAACAAACACATGTGGCATATGTACATTCGCACACGCCAAATACTACAAACCTCGTGTTCATTTAAATTAATATCGAAATAATTACATGTACACGGTGTCGGTCCATCTGCAGTAGACAGGATTACCCGCATAATCCGATTTTAATTAAAACGGAAGCGGGCGAACGGGCAGCCCGCCGATAGTTTGAAGTTAATCTAGTGACGAGGCAAAAAGCCCTCCAGACAGACGCACTTCTCGTTTAGATAAACTTGGTGCGCCACAGGAATGGTATTCACTTTCCTCCTTCTTCCTTTTGAGTCTTCCTGAGACGTATTTAGCTAAACGTAAAGTTTCGCCATACTCAAATCCCGGACAAATTACAATTATATGCTAATTTCGTTTCGCGAACGAATGCAAATTCTCATTTGAGTAACGACATTGCCTGTCGAATAATTGCCTTTTGATATGCAATATAATATTGTTAACGTTTCCGCTTCGTCTAATGAAGTTAGTTAGATAAATACCAGCGGATTCGTGCTGTATTTGAAGAAGTAGAAAGGAATTTGTTTGGAAAAACGACTTTCATGCCAGAAATAGAGATGATTTTAGTGATTTGGTGATTTAATAGACGCTTTTGAAAATGTCATCCATGTTCGGCGCTCATTCGTTTAACACTAGTTTATTTTTCGTTTCATTTTTTTCATTCGGTTCATTTTTTTTTTATTTTTTTAAAGTTTAGTTTAGTTTAGTTTAAGATGGAAAAAAATCCAATATATCCCTTTGGCTAATACATACCGTTCTCTGCTTCATCTCCCACCCCCAATTAATATTTCCGGAATCACTTTATAGTTTGAAATCACGTCGACAGTGTTGATGTATGAAACAATATTAATTAAATATTTTTCAAAGGATGAAGGATACATATATTGTAATATATTAAAGACTAACAGTAACTCCTACGAGGAGCTTTCATCGAAAAAATATGTACCGTAGTATAATTAAATTTACGTTTCTATGTAATTTAATGTACCTATTAAAGTTTATTAGTTCCTTTTATAAATTCACGATTTCAAAACCTTCTTAACATTTTTCTTATGGCATTTCCTCTCACATAAAGCGACTACTTTTCAACGATGGAAACGCGTGCTCTACATTCTTTGATGTTTGAACACGCTGTTTAACTTTTTAAAGGTTCTTCCGCACTTTTTCGCCGCTATGATTTAGTGAGAATGAAAATAATTACATTTTCGCTATTTCCTCCTTCAACTAACAACTGTAAGTGCGTCCCCACGTTGTTATTTTGAGGAAATTTCATTATCCCTCGCACACACTCCTCGTTTCCTCAATTACACCGTGCGTTGTAAAACTGTCAAGATTCAATTCTGCAAGGAGGAAGAAAATTTAATAAAGGAAAAAGTCTTGATATCGTTTTTCTGCGAATTAGTACAAACGTGAAATGTTGCTCCGATAACTAAATGTATACCTCGCATTTATTTAATTCTATTGTAAAGTCTCATATCGTTTGGTTTCCATCTAACGTAATTTCCTAATAACGCAAGCACTAAATTTCCTTTAACAGTATCGCGGCAAAACAAGATATTAAACCGGCGCGTTCCTATTTCGAAATCGGTGGAAAATACATCCATAACTGTTTATTAAACCGCAGCAAAAACTTGACCTCGTCGCCCGGATGTAATTGGACCATTACAAGTTTGTTGTTTCTCCCGTTGTGAAATCGATATCCATTATTAATAAATTCCATGCCAAATTGTAACTGTCATTTCGGTCTTTCCTGTAGGTGTTATTTGTGCCGCGCGGGTAAGCAATTTCGCTCGGTATACACAACGTTCTGGGTCGATTTTGATGGCTCATGGAAGTTCATGTTCCAATTCACTTTAAAACGATTTCGTTTCTGTGCCTGTGGGAACAGTGAGAAATTCGAAGTTAGTCTGAACGAATTGTTAATTGTTATATTAGTGATACATGCGACTCTTCGACGACCTAAAAGTGATTTTTCATTCTTCTAAAATACACTTTTCTAATTAACGGAGTTTCATTTCGCATTGATTTTTTTTTCATTCATGTGAAGGAATTAGCTCAAGCAACTGTAAAAGCTTATTCCACGATCTAAAAAGATCTTTAGCGCTTTCACTGGAAAAGAAGTGTAGAAATCCAGCGAAGACCCTGTTAGTGTGCTCTTCAGCGGACAAATCCACCTGCAGGAAATCTTCGTTTACAACTCAAAACAACTCTATTAGTTTGGAACGTTCATCGGTCGTCCAAAAGAGCCTACATGAGGATAAACAGTCCGTTAAGTAAACTTGGCACAAGAACATAACCAGCACAAAAGAATGTGTATAGTCTAAACATTAAAAGCTGTAGTAAGATACGTCGTTTATATGCGAAACATGTTGACATTCATGTAATAATAAGTAGAGCAACAACTAAAACATTTTAAAACTGAATGTGACTGCGCTGGCAGTAATGAAAATTTAAGAAATTTAGGACAAATTTTAGGAATTTCAAAGTACGGCAGATTGATTACCCTTTGAGATGTCTAAAGCGAGAACTACATATGGTTAGGATACGATAACCCACGATTTCTTTAACTGCCAATTCACCATAGGGGTATATCCCCTAAAAGTTTCACATTGTCGAGAACTCTTCCCTCGCTTAATCCCAATTACTTTAAACATCCTCGAGCAGTCTCAGCAAAAAAGAACACCTTCTCTCGCGCAGTAGTTCTCCAGCGGCGTCAAAAGAAATTTAATATATCCTTCGAACACCCATCTACACTCGACGCGCAACGGATAACAAAAGTTCCTTTCAGAAACGCGACGGCGGAATATTTTCATTAGGAAACTGGAAACTTGGTCTCGGAGGGTGTTTTATTCATTAAACTCCTATCCCGGTATACATCTTTTAACGGCGAAAACGGCTCGAAAGACAGTCATGATGATTCGAGGGGTGGTGCGATGCCAAAAAGAAAAAGGCAACGATGCTTTTCGGAATGGATTGCTGGTGGAGCAAGGGAACGGAAAAGGGAACAAATAAGTAGAAAACTCCGATGACAAACAACTGCACAAATAATTCAGATGTCTTCCTGGGGTGATGTCCCCACCGCAGCCCCCGAGGATCGCTTCGTATTCAGCTGGAAACGACCTCAAATGGTGCTATATCCTACGTGCTGGAGGAGATTAATGTAGTAGAATGTTGTTTTAGGATTTTAGTTTGGTACTTATAGATAAAAAAAATCACTTCTGGAGATAGTTTCTCTATAGTATTGATATTGTCTATAGTCTGCGCAAATAATTTAAATTTAAAATAATATTTATTATTTTTGTGTGTGGGAAACGCAATTGTGAATACAGTAGATGGCAAATTAATTAACATAATTCGTTTAGTTAATTTTGGAAGAAAAAAACTATAATAAAAAATTATAGAATTTGTTTGGATCATGTGAGTAATTGGTATCATAGTGCTATAGTTTTATTTCTCATTCTCGCTTGATAACCGAGAAAGTGTTTCGTTAGGAGAAATGCTTCTTTGTTCTGATGGACACGGGTAGCATCTATCGAAATTGATAGAAACATGAGATAAGTACTGTATTAAAATATATTCTGCACCTGTTGTTCCTAAATTTCAGTTTTCATAAGGAACTATTATAATTACACAATAAAAAATAATGACCTAAGGATCAAGTCTGCAGAAATAATCCGTAAACAAAATAATGGAAAATTTTGAAAAAAATAAATTGATAGGCTTCTAAAAACTAAGGATTCTATTCAGAATGTAAATCCTCAAGTTCTTGGATTTTGAGACACCCGTTATAAACGTCAAATTTGTGTTTTATCTCTGTTTGGAGAGGAAGTGGACGTTGTAAATTACGTTAATTTAAAAAAATATCGTATCAATATGGCCTTCGGGAGAATTCAACCTCAGCAATATTTTCTTGTTTCATTGACAAATGTAAGCATATTATTTTACGAATAATGTGTATCATATGTCTTTAAAGGAGTGTATATCTGAGCCGTATAGCGGAGTACTATTTATTTTATTTACCGTTCACGTCAGAACGGAGCAGAGAATATTATGGACTTGGTTTTAAATTTCAAAGAACGCTCCGGCACTGTGGAAACCAGTTATTTCTACTTGATTAAAAATGTTAGGATACGAATGGAATCCTATCCTATTTCTTATACACTATATCGGTCTTTAATTGATGATGATGAAATAAAGGATTGATTAGCAAAACAACCAAACGTACAAATATTCCTTTCCGTTTTATATTCGGTTGTTACCTTTTGTAGATCGACGATGTACTATTTTTAATGTTTATTTGTCGTTAGTTTAAGAAAAAACAGAGACATCGTTAAGTACAAAAGGTAAAATCTAAGTTAAATAATAATACACAAAATAATAAAATAATAAAAGATAAAAATAGAAATAAAACTTTAGTTTAAATAAAATATTTGTATAAATAAAAAGTTTAAATAAGTAAAATAAGTAAACCCACATGTGGACAAAATACAACATGAAATAAGTAAACGGTAATAATGAAGAAATAAGTGTTAGCTACTGAGAAACTCGGCCACACTATAAAACAATTTGTCACGCAGATATACCCTGTGTTGAGTTTACTTTTAAACTGGCGAAGTGTTACGCAGGCTTTGATATCCTGTGGAAGCCTGTTATAATATTGAATGGCTCTATAGTGAGGATTCTCCTCAAATAGAGTTGTCCTATGTCGAGGCACGTTCAAATGACGCGAGCCATGAGTGGCCATTGCATCATACACATCTCGGTTAAGGATAAATTTTCGCTCGTTTTTCTTGAAGAACAGTAAGATCTCCAGAATGTATAATGAGGGTAGAGGGAGTATATTTAATTGCCTAAAGCAAGGCCTGCATGAGGTTACTTGAGAAACCCCCACGATACACCTCACAACCCTCTTCTGGCGACAAATAAATCGTTGGCCTTCTTTGAAGAACTCCAGAAGGTTAGGCCGTATCGCATCCTTGATTCGATATAAGCGAAGTAAAATATTCTGACAGAATCTAAATTAAAATTTTTTTTGCAGTTGTCGTACGCCGTATAATCCCGTGGACAATCTACGCCCCAACTCATCGCAGTGTTCTTGCCATTTAAGATGTGCATCCACAGTTATTCCCAAAAAACTTACAGACGCGCATTCCATTAGGGATTTACCTTTAAAGGGAACATACAAACTAGATAAAGCAGGCAACGTTGGTTTAAATCGTATTACACACGTCTTTTGACCGTTCAACGCAAGAACCCACTCATCGCACCAACGCTCCTCCATTCTCCCCGCAACGTCGGACAATGCGTGTGACACCTCCTCCACGTAGGATCCAGATACTATCACGCTTGTGTCGTCAGCGTACTGAGATAGTATATAGGAAGTTCAAATCATTGGCGTAAAGCAGAAATAGGGTCGGGGCCAGAACAGAGCCTTGCGGAACGCCACATTCTAAATGCTACTCGGCGATACATAAAGATTGGTGGTACCATCCTGCACCCCACTCATACAAACATAACTCTCTCTACCAGCAAGATAGGACCGAAACAACTCACAAGCCACACCTCGTATTCCATACGCTTCCATCTTATGTAGCAAAGCCTGATGATCGATTATGTCAAAGGCCCTACTCAGGTCAAAAAGTACTACTATTTTGGATTCGAACCTTAAGTTACAGGGCTGGCTGGGTATGAAATACGAGAAGTTACACTTTTTAAATACAACTTTTATTTTCCACTAACAACTAACCGCAATAATTTAATACAAAAAAAGGTAAGGATTAACGTATTATCCTAAATAAAAATAAAAAAAGAAAATATTTGATAATGTATCTGTTGCCCTCCATGGTTAGGACTAATGAGATACCAAATTAAATCTGTCAAAACTCAATATTGATTTTTTTTTATAGAAGCAATTCTAACCTTAAACACTAAGTTCACAAATCAACAAATTTAAATTTTTAACTAAATGTAAGCGGTAATGTGTGGAGTAGAATAGACCAGTACCTTAATTGTTCAGGGTGCTATGAAACGGTTGATTGAGATAAGCGTTTCTAGCGGGTTTTCTCAGGAAGAATTCTGGAAAGCTACCTCCGGATAATTTACAATGTAGGGCTTCTCGGATAAATACATAAACAAATACAGAAATTACATCAAATTATACCGATACAATAACTTGTGAGAAAATACTTGATAAAATCTAGCGTCGTTTTACAGAGAAACGCAGCACACTTTTGCCTTTGATGAGAACTCTGGGTCTACTAAAATTTAACGAATCATGGAGCGGCAACTTCTCTTTGGCTTACAGCTTGCAATAAACAAAATAGCATAAGAATCTTTTTTTGAGAAGAAGAAGATATCAGAAAAAGAAATATTAATTCCCTTTTAATTTAGAAAATAATCAAGTACATTGAATTCAGGTAAATTTGACACCTATGTTTACCAATTTCTTCATTTTAAATCTTTCTATTAATAATTCTAGTATGTCACCGAATAATTTTGATGTATCTTCCTTGTGAAGCAAATTTACTGATGGTATGGTACAACTCTGTGCCTGTTGTTTGAATATAGGGCGTTCCCCTCCTGTTGTATAAATTTTCTTTTACATTCAACTTAATTTTACTTAAAATTTATTATATTTGGGTTTGACAGTTTTATCAGTGATGATCATGCATATTTAACTTGATCTATTCTAGAACTACATTATTATTAAATTCTTATATACTACTAAAACTACTTATCATCGTGTCTGTGGCTGTTTTAGATAATCTTTTTACCTTTAAAAAATTGTCTTAACTATCTTTTTAAATAGTTTCTTTTAGTTTCTAATTTCTATATCTCCACGGAATGGCGTAGCGGGTGACAGCCTGCAATTGGAGCTAACACAGCTCCTTTCTGCGTAGCCGCATGACTGTCTCTCCGCTTCAACTGGCTTAAAAAGATATTTATTGCGGACGACAATAGCTCCGTTTCAATACATATGTTTGTATGTGCATCATGTAAACATACGAGCTTTTCAAACCTTCTTCTTCGAAAAGCACTTTGTGTGATTGCAAAGTTGAACACAATTGGTCACCGAACAACGAGATGTATGGAAATATGCCAAGCTGCATTGAAAAATATAAAAATTTAATATCAAAAAATAAAATCAGAGCTGTATGTTTTTGTGTGTTTGCTTTCACATCACCGTTATTAAAATAGAATTGTAAATATATTAAACACAAATGCTGTGTAATACGCACATTAATAATGCAAATGAACGCCTCAATAGCAATTACATGACATGAACATGTATATTAATAAATATTGAATATATTGCAGCTATACACGCAATAACATTTTTAAATTGATCGATCTCTCATCTCAACAACATTTTGCTTCAATAATTACACTTTACGCAGTATTAACAAATTTATTTTAATAATGTAGTATTATTTGTTAGCATTAAAACAAGGAAAAATCATTTTTTCCACAAATCTATAATGGAAAAGCTTTTCCGCTTGTCAGTCCTATTCAACAAAACATTGTATATCTCCAGACTCTGTCTTAACGGGATTGCTCTCAAAAATTGATGAAAAAAAAATGATTTAGGGGACGACATCATGTCAAGCTTCGGTGGAGTGCAATCGTTGAACGCACTTCAATGCACGTGACTGAACAACGCTAACCACACGTCAATCATACCCACTTGCAGTAGTACTTTGCAAACATTGCAGGAAATTCAAACCAAGTAAACCGCATGCCCTACTGGTTTCAATATGCGTGTATTTACGTCCAACGCAACTCTAACAAATTATTCTGTGATTGTAGCAGTTTTAAATAATAGCTTCAATCTTAATCGAATGTCGTTTCGATCTCTCGTCCTTCCCCAAAACAGATTTACCCTAATGCTCCCTGTGGAACGAAATTACCCGAACTTTCATAATCTAAAACTTACCATCTAGATCGGAGAGGGTTGAATCTCCGCTGTCTGTCGGTTCCGGCTCCCTCGTCGAGTACCGTCTCTGGCGGGCGCCGAGTCCGACGTCCGAACCCGAACGGTAATACGAATAACTTACCGGGTAGAAATGCATTTCTCCTCTTCCGTTCGCCGTTAAGAGTACGCGACGATGATGTCACCGCCGCAGATAATCGCGTCCGATCGAGGATTCATTTTCGCGTCGTTCACCGCTTTTTCCCGCCGCCTCGCGAACTAGAACTCGCCGTGGAACAGCGCGCACTGCGACCACAACCAGTTTCCACTGTTATTTCCGGAACGGAAACAGCCTTCTTCCTTCGTGAAACGAGCGAACAGTCAACAATCACGATGCGCATAAGTGCGATAGAGATGGGTGAATTCGAACGATCTGCTAACTGCTAACTGCGAGAGAAATAAGAAATTGATGTACTAACTTTTAGAGGTTTTTGGGTTATATTGTGTTAACTTTGCAAGGTGTATTTGATATACTAAAAACTTTGGGAGGTTGCTCACAATTGGCGTAAAGTCTGAAGACTTTTTATAACTAAGGAAATATCTTTGAATTCAGGAATTATCCAAGGATCAGCTCTCAGATTATTCATTTTCCTGTTGTTCATTAATAAGGAAACGTTTTATCATCCTAAATTGAGTAATCAGACGCTTATACGAAATTTTTGGGCTTAAATGTTAATCAACATTTGGCTTTGAGTTGTTACGCAAAACGTTTGATTTATTGTTAGCCTATTACGCTATGTTAAACTTTTGGCACATCCGCATATGGCTCATGGAATTTAAATACGAGACGGAGATAGAGAAATAAATCGCGCATTTATATTGCCAAAGATTTATTTTCATTACAAAGTCATCCTAAAAATGGCAGGTTTAACATTTTGCAGAGGAAAGGAAATTCAACTGTGCATTGTATATATTTAGCATCGCCACAGAGCCCGGGGGATGCTATACATAATGTCATGAAAACGAAAAGAATGGAGAAACAAGCGGTGTGGAGCCGCCGCTAAAAATAGGTCGATGAAGAAGATGTTGGTCGCGATGGGCTATTTCCGGCTTGCATTGCCAAAAATAAGTGTCTGGAGATAATCAGCGAATGCTCTTAACGCATATTTCGAATTGTTTTGTACGAGCGGGGCACCCATTGATGATTTATTTTCGAACGTGCGTACGTCAAATAAAAAAAGGAATTGGGTATTTATTTTTTACCAATGGACTCATGTAGCCAATTTTAACATCTTTGAGAATTCTGATTTTATCATACCTCAACATTTTGGAAGTTCTTCATTACATTAATAACAGCAAAGACAGTTATACACCAAATCAATGCACGTATTGATCACACCATCACAACCAACACCTGGCGAGCAAACAATCGTTATTTGCTAAAATCTGAATTATAAGTTACGAGAGGCTTAGAGTGTTTGGCAGAAAGCTTTGTTTTCCTTTAGTCTAAAATTTGTGTTTAGTTCCATTTGGAGTGGTTTATGCATTGGTTATTTACTCTCTTGTTTTTCTTTTGGTATTCAATAGAATCTCAATTGGTTTTGGTATTTTAATAACGTGAGGAATTTCAAAGGTTAATAACTTCAAATCGAAAACGATTTATTCACCACATTAGCTAAAAATACTATTCAAGTAAAAAAAAAAACAGGCACTTGGAGGAACGTCGATGTTAGCCAAACAAATCCGAGAGAACATCGAGCTATTAATCTAATTTTATCTCCCGACTCAGATCGACTCTATCCTGGAATATTATACAATTGCCTGCCAATATCGTAAGTATTGTGTAAAGAAAAACAATCGAAAGTCGGACGTTTTTATTTCATTGGAGGAGCTCGATAATAAATATTTCCTTCGCACTCAATAATTGTTGTTCGTGAGACTAAATATATAGATTATAGCGCGCCTCGTTTAGATCTGAAAAATCAGTATTTGTATATCTCACGTTTGTAAATATTGACGGGGCATTTAGCTTCAGATTTGAGCGCTGTATCCACAAGCAACTTGAATAAAATCGATTGACAAAATCTTTCGAAAAACACCACCGCCCGAAATAAACCTGATATAAATCGAGGAATTTTTAGAAATTCAAGGTTATGTTACAATTTCTCTAACATCTTTCCAATTGTTTACACGAAGACGATTTATAGGACTTTTGTTTGAAATGAAATTTTCAAATCCTTGAAGTGGCATAAATATTTGTATAGCAAGCATACCTAATATTTTTTTCTATAAAATTACAACATTTTAGCGAAGTGCAATTGATCTATTTTAACGTACGTTTCAATTTTTTTCGCAGAAGTATGCCTGTATAAAGCGGTTGAAACAAAAAAAAATAACAATAATAGTGGGAATTCAGAACAAAATTAAAAGTACGACGAGAAAGCATTTCATTTCCCGAAAAGCACGTGCAGCTTTGCAGTAAAACTCCCACCCTAGTTTTTTGTGTTTTTAATGAAAATATTCCACCCTCGGGAGAATGAAACAATCTACAGCGTTTTAATTTTGCAAATATATTTTGCACGCATACAGCGTGTTCACCTAGTACGTGGACAAAAAAATATTCAGATAAGTTCGGAAAAACATAAAATTATGGCTAACTATACAGAGTGTTCAGTTCTCCGTTTGGCTGTAAGCATTCATTAATACTAATGCGTAAACGGCAATTCAGTGTCTACTAAAGCTAACTTTCATTTTCCTACGCACATTGTCTAGCAAATTGACAACCATGTATGATTGATAAATTGCGAAAATAAGCAGATAAATGTTGATTAGAGTTCACATTTCTCAAAGAGCAAGGGAATTTTTGCAACGACGTGGGGAACCTACACCATAGCCAGCCCGTAGTCTTGAAGTTAATCCATTCGATCTTTCATTTTGGGGGTTTATGAAAAATGAAGTGTATACCGTAGAACTAAATAATGAAGAGCAATTATGGAATAGAATTATGGTTGATTCCGTAACAATCCAGACATCGAAGATGCCGTCAATCATTAACGCAAGAATTGGAAAAGTTTATTCCAGAAGAAGGCCATCAATTTGAATATTTTCTTTAGAGCGAAGTTCCTCTTTTTGTGAGATATTTCTAAAAAAAGTGTTAACCTTTAATATCCTATATCTTCAAAACAAAAGGTTTACGGACATTAGTGTATAAAACCTTTTTTTATTATTTTATGGTTCTCTGTCATATAGTTTTCTCCATTAAAAAAAATGGAAATCCCCCGAATCCAAAATAGCAACAATTTTGACGGCCTTCGAAAACCTTCGATGTATTGCCGAGAACTCCAAAAAAAGCAGCAAAAAATCTTAAATTATATGAATTACCTCAAAAACTAAAAAATATTGATGAAAATTAATATATATCTGAGAGAGACATCCGAAAACGTAATAATATACAGGCCACTCAATTTAAAACAGCAAATTTCTATTGTGAGCTACGAAAACTGAACAGTTTTATGTTTTACAGAACTTGCTTTCAAATATTTTTTTGTTTGAAAACTTTTCTCTGAATCACTCAGAGAAAAGTTTTCTCTCCTCGCTCTATCCATTAAGTGGACATGTTTTATCTTTAAGAAATTATAATAGGACATTCTTTAACATTGTATAAAAATACTTATTTTATCAAACAGGCTATAAATAATAATAGGGAAAATCGTTGCTTTTTTCTTCGAGTAGCTAATCAATACGTATGTTACTTTTTTGCTTGTTAATAACGTATGAGGTGTCTGACATTGCTTACAGTTAGTTGAAAGGTCAATAAAACAGAAAATTAGTAACTTTGTACAGATTTTCATTTATGTATAGGTAAAATATTAATTTTGTCTTACTTGCTGCAACCTATACCGATTCGAAACTATCATATGGTGATATCACCAGCGATACCGTCCGTATTATAGAACCAAATTGATATTCATGACTGCATAGTTGATTCAGTAACTTTAAAGGTAATTTTGAAATTATCGAAGGGGTTGTAAATGATTTTGCAACAGATTTATAATGTTTCCGAAATCAAATTTACCAAAATAAATTTGTTACAAAATAATGGTATTCACGCTCAAATTTCTCAAAAACCATTGAAGATACAGCAAACTGGTCGTAACCCCTGTAATCAGCAGATCAAACTGCATAAGTAACATCATCAAAATAAATATTTTAAATCATTTTTGAAATCGTCAAATAGTCCGAATTTCCAAAGGGAAAATTTTTTTCATAATTTTCTCAATTTTCCTATATCTCTCTAGCAACTTCTATAGATTGCGATATGCTGGATTCGTCCTCAAGGGGATTTAGAGTAAAACGAGAAATTTTATATATTGGAATTTATTAAAAATATCAAGAATTGTGGATCAAATTTGAGGAATTGACCAATTCAAAGTTTTTTTTAACTACTATTCCTCTCACAAGCTCTTAATTCTTAACAAAGGATGTCGGTGGATCCCCAGGGCAGATCAATAAATTTGTATAGGGCGCAATATGCATCTATAAAACATTAATTAATCTATATCAATTATTATTTAAATTCTGCCAGGGAAGAAGAACCCTGCCTATTAGGTCCTATTATCCTGCTCACTCGACCATTAACTTTACACCTCCGCTTTCATTATGTAAATGCACGCTGAAAACTGAAAAACCGCGCATTCGAATAAAAATTTCGACACGAGCGTCAACGGCACCGAAAAAACATTCGGACGCTTTCATTGTATTGACAAGGTAATTACGTTGTGGTCGGGCCGAATTTTTAATACCGCCTTTTATGACGTCCTAAAAAGCTTTCGGCGGTAATAATCGTGGACGTTGGTAGCTCGCCTATACGCTTTTTGTTTTATTTCGTCGTATCGTTGATGATCTCTTCGCGTAATCGGCGAAACAATCGGAAATTATTGCGGTTAGCGAAGATAAACAGGTTCTTTTGCATAATTTTTGTAAATGGATTGTTATCCTGTTGCTTCGTTGAATTCATGAATTAATGAAATGCGAAATCTCATCATTTGCTAGAAACACTTGTAGAGGGACAAGGGATGCAATGGATCTTGGGCCGGGGGGGCTTATATTTGTTTCTTCGCCATCTATGCGTCTACCCTCCCCATTCGACGACGAAGATATGCAGCCTTTAGATGTTTGCTTATACTTTTTAAATCTGCCTTTTAATGCCGCCGTAGATACTTGGACGATAAGAAATCCTAGTAAGCCCACTATTGTGTATGAAATAGCTGCTTGTGTTGGAAAAACACCTATTAGTATAAGTAATTCGTTTAAAGAGATCGGTATCTTCCCGCATGACTTAAAATATCGGAAATACTTCTTAAAACCGTAAAAACAACCAATCAAGGTCATGAGGAGGTTTCTTTGGAAGCAGTTGGAAGTGTTTAAACTAGTTCCTATCACCCGAAAAGATTCACGGATTTCCAGTTGCTGGGCGGAGAAAGGGAACAAAACCTAAGAAAAGTTCTACGAGAAGATGGAGAAACAACTGATGATGATGACAAAGTCCATTCTGACGATGAGGTAGTGGTAATGAACGTAATAAATCCAGAATTTTTTAAGTAAGCGAAAACTTGCTGGATATTTCGATGGTTCCCTCTACGTGATATGAAAGTGGTCCTCTCTATTCACGTAAATACAAAAAGGGGCGCGCTTCAGCCGCTAAAAAATTGGTGATGGTGGCACCTTTCAATCCATGTCAGTCCAATAATTAATTAATCGCTTCTGCCAGTAGTAAAAGAAACTAATGGAACACGATGTTCAGAAATAAAATACATTTTTAGAACAGACAAAACACTATCTTCCACAACTTGCTGGTTGCGGAAAATATACTTCTGAACAAATTGGGAGTGAAGTGGAGTAAGTGGACTTGGAACCTAACATGATAAAATGGCGGATTTAAATATTATTAACACGGTATGACCAAAAAAAAAGGCAAATTGCCATAAATCATCATTTTCACTGCGAGCATTTTATGGTCTTGGTTGTTATTAGTAACTATGAAAAAAAAAAAACATTTAAATGAGAAAAGATTTTTTCAATACATTTAATGTGGCGTAAAGAACTCTTTGGAAGCCTCGTACGCATGTCGCTTTAACTGAAAAAAGATTCTAAAGGAAACGATTCCAGACTAGGATCAACGTAGGTCTCGAACAATGATGCTTCTTTGATCAATTCAATTAAAGAAACTTGCGCAATTTGCCTCACACACGGAATTTTTACGTCTCATCTCCTTTAAAACGGAAAACAAGATCAGCATACCAAATGGCCGACCCTTATCTGAATTTCCCAAGGTCATTATACGGTTACAAAACAAAGAAAAAACAACCATAAAGAATGCCAGTATTCCACGATTTAAGCCCTTACGCAAAGCGTATAACACATACATCTTAATATAAATAACTAAACCAATGAACGTACAAGAAAGACAACCCGAAAGCAGAATGGCAAAAATGATATACTTCCCACTTTTATGGAATATATAAAAGTTAGCTGAACATTTTTTTTGGCCAACAGTTCAGCAAGAATACCGGATTTATTATCTTTCATAGAGCCGCTTTACTTTGTACGGAACGTACAATGAAAGATACACGAGTTAGAACTGATTTTGGACAAAACGATATTTTTTTTCGTGAATTTCCAAGCGTTTAAATGGCAGTTAAAAACATCTAAGAATATCTTTAGTGGTTTAAGGTTATAGAGTGCGAAATTTATGCCACTGCCTAAAATTAATGGTCCTGCAAGAATTAATTTCTCCTAAGATCTTTATTTCTATTTTATGTCTAGAGCTCTTATCATAAATTATCGTTAATATCACTTGTTATGTGTACACCCCTGTGACTAGCATTAACATAGCAAATTAAAGCAGCGAAAGATTTGTCGGTGTAGCATTTAATCTTCCAGTTTCATTCGATACGAAAAATTTCACCGCTAAGGATGACTTCGAATTGAGTTATATTTTATGGAGGGCGTACCGTATTTATTGAGCAGTTGTCTCCATAATAAGAGCTGCGTTTTGAACGATAAGGTCGGTTTTGTCTTGCTGATGCTAGTACCTTAAAAATAGTTTTTCGGTAAATGATTTATTTAAAACTAGTCTAATGTGTTTTATTAGCATTTTACAATTAAAAATGTCCTACTTTTGATATGTTTTGATAAATTTCAAAAAAAAATTTACCAGGACCAGATTGGATTAGGTCATTAATAAACGTACACAAGAACGATGTTGTTCAGCATATTGGAGCCATTATGAGAAAATGTAGGACAAATGTGTCTAAAGCTACTTTAAATCAATATTTTGATAATTCAACTGAGACATTAAGAGATATCGCTCCTTCAACTACGACCAGACAAATTTGCAAAATGATGTCGGACGCAAAAAATTAATACATCATAGAGGAAGTCAATCATCAATGTGTGGGTCAGTATCAGAGTTTCTCCATCCATCTGAAAGAGTGTAAACACAATGGACGCAAAATGAATCGAAAAAGTGTTGCTTATCAGGGCCTCATTATAATACTACAAACCACGATTGGATAGATGCCCGGACATTCACAAATTGCTTTCACTCCACATCTACGCTACATGATAGATCGTATTATTTTTATATAAATCATAACTTTATGGTTTTTTTTCTGTACTACGTGCAAACAATATAGTTTCTCTCACATGTTCCTCTTATTTTTTATTAAAGATACGCATTTATACATGTTACTGTAATACGTGTAATAGATATTATTTACGCTAAATTTAATCTTTGATACAAAGAAAGTGGTTTTCATTTTATTTAATTTAAAGCTCATATAGTTCACCTTAAAAGGATAGAGTTGTTTGGTTTTAATAAAAGAAACGGATTGCAAGAACGAAGTAAATAATTAAGATAAATAAGCATATTTGACTATTTCATCAAACTATTTAATTAATAGTAATTTGCTTGTCTCAACCAACGGGCCTCTCAGTATACGTATATATCCAAAGGAAAATCTAGGAAAAAAATTATAATTTTTTCCGAATAAAATGCCAAAGATGAATGTATACGGTCACATGTAGAATAGATTAATGGATTGAGCTATTAACCCGAAAGATATTCTATTCTACTTGATGAAAGGTCTTCGCCAATTTTCTTTCGCCCGTATTGAAATTCGCGGAAAGTCAATTATTTTCTCCATTGTTATAGCCGATATTCCATGCATGCATGGAAATAATCAAGAATCGGAGGGAAATGTGGTAGAGACCTCGAAAACCGCAAAGTTCATAACGCGTATTGATTGAAACCTGGTGCCTTTTCCCTTTTTTCTCATACAAGCTGTAATAAATTGCCTTTCAAGTTCGCTGTCGTTTCTTTACTTAATTAAAAGGTCACGTAAACATTTCCACGATTATAGGAAATAGATTGGAAAAAATTAAATTGCAAGGTTGCCGCTATAACTTCTGAAAATATGCAAGACTCCATGTGTAAACGTTGAATGTGATCGTTTAATCCAACGGAGATGGAATGGTTGGAATAACATTAATTTCTATACGCGAAAATTATCGCTAATTACGCTGTAGATGTTCCAGACAAGTTAATTTAATTACTTGGAAGAAACATTCTAGGGAATCGTGGGCGTTTGTCTGATCGAAAACCGTAAATTTTGGTCGTCCAAACGAAAGGAATTAATGGCTTAGCGAACAAAATTAATTTAAAGTAATTAATTTTCAGTAACTGAAAGTATTAAATAGTTCGTCCGGTAGATTATATGAACCAGAGCAAGGACAAAATTAAGATATTAGCTTAGGGAAGCACCTTTCTAAAAATTAATTATTCTTAAATCGGTTAGTGAATGGATAGACTAGAAAAATACAAAATTGTAATTTCTTCAGAATAAAAACAATTATTTTGGATAAATCCGTTGGAGATATTGGAATATTCTGTAAGAGATTGTTGGATTAACATTATAAGGGGGGGGGGATATGATCTCGCAGAGCAAGATTGCTCTAGATATATTCTGAAAACACGGATGACAAATTCTTATGACAAGAATGCTCGAATTAAATTGATTTTATATTTTAAGAGTGGTTTGAATAAATAAAATGAAAAGATGAAACATGCTTAGTGACACCGTCTGAAGTCAAAAAGCGAAGACAGGGTTTATAAAGACCATCATATGCCACAGTTAAACATTGGTCAAAGCTGTTTAATTAGGGCAGAGAATCTCTTGAAGGTTTTAAAACATTCTAATATAAAGCAGCCCCCTTCAGAGGTTAGTACATGTATTCTTAAATGCAGAAATGCTTTTCTCAACATAACTAGTGATTGAGACATAAGTAAATGTCGGAAATAAATTGATGAATCCTTATCTCAATTTCAAATTTTATTTCTAGGTAATAATATATCTTACATGTAAGATAAAATTTCCATTAAATTCTGCGGAGACTTCTTGTTTTGTTACGTACGTGCATGTCACTGCCCCACATACATCTAATGGCAGATGCTATTGCCACCTTTACCTTTACCTGGACCTTTAGTGTCCAAAACTTACAGCAACAAAATACAAGAAGAGGATATTGCAAACAAACACGCATAATGCACAATGTAAACAAGGAAATTTTGAATGTTTGTGAACAACGTTAAAACTAAATTCTAAATTTCTATTCCATATCCGGTATAAAAGTTCGTTAGCACTTCGAGACATGTGCATCAAAGAAGCTTTAGTCGCTACATTACTTCTCGCTGGTAGTTCCATTCGAGCGAAGGTATCAAGAAGTTGACTCTGAATAAAAGTCTTGAAGCGTCAATATTATTAGAAATGCGCTTCAATAAAGATTGAGCACTGGATTCTTCCTTCACAAAGAATAGTGTCATAGATATTTTTTTTCAAATACGTATAACAATGTTTAGAGATCTAAAGACAGCAGCAGAAAAACCAGTGGCAAGAACAGAATAAAATAAAATGTCAAAATCCTTTACAGTATCATTATTATCGATGTTGCTTTATTAATTTTGTCAGAAGTTGTAAACAATCATCAATATGAGCTAAAAAAAACTCTAATATCAAACACCGAGACTGGATTAAATTGGTTTGTAAAATTACAAAGCTTCCTTGTAAGTATGAAACACGGGAGCTGACTCTCAAAAATAATATTTTCTAAATTTTAATCAGATGAGATTGCTTACTGTTACCTTACTTAAAGATATCTCAACGTACGCTATCACTATTATTCCCAAAAATATTAAAAGAAGTTTAAATAACATCGTTTGAAAAATAGCAAAGTTCCTGTAACTTACAGAAAGATTTCCTATTTTTGCAAAAAAAAAAATCAAAAATTACACATCTTATCACCAGGTAAATCTATTAATTAACGTTAAAAACTGTCCATCACATCTATGCAAATAATCGCAATTTAGTACTATTTACGAATATTAGACGTGCCATTTAATTGTAGCAAAACTTCATTAAAAAGAAAACGAACATATTTAAATAAAGGCTAAGTCCATTAAATTTTAATTAATTGCTATTGTAACAATGTAATCAATAATAGGTTCTGAAACACGACATCAAAGAGCAAAACAAACGGTTAACATGCCTCACCATAAAATTAACGATATATTACAAGCGTGAAAATATTTTAGGCCATCTAGAATCACCACCAAGAAGATCACATTTTTAACGGAACACGTAGAGAATCCTTCCAGCCTGCGAGTTGGAAGATTATAAGGATGATCGGATTAAAAACAGGCGCTTCCAAGATCAATATTTAGAAAATAAAAGCGTATTTGTGTTGTTCGCAGTATGTTATTTTGAAACTTGAAAATTTCGAAGACAAAGCAACCAAGGGATATCGAAATTAAATCTTTTATTTTCGAAGTTACAGAAAGACAACTTGCTTTTCTTTTTAATCTTAATCTTTTTAACCTTAAAGGACCAGATTCTAAGATGGCTGTTGCAAAATTAATTCATTTTTCCTTTGATATGTTGATCTTTACATCACGGCATAGTTAGACGAATAAAAAATAGATTTATTGTTTTATTGATTAACATTAATGCAATGCTAAGGAATACCTAACCATCAACGAGAGTGTAGAAACGTCTCAATCAATATTCAGTAATAAGTGATTACACCTTTTTTTTTCTAATCATGCAATCGTACCGTACGAAATCCGCTCAAAATTACAATTTACTTTAAATTATTAACTTACATACTACATATCTAAGCTCTTTTCGAAAATATTAATAATCTATTCCATTTAAGGGCATATCGCCGCCATGTTTGAAAAATTGATTTACGTCCCTCCTGGTAATCAAAATCTTTGGAAGAAATGCTAAATTATTAAATTTACACGTCGCATGTGATCTAATGGCATTTTTTGGAATGTCAGAATCAATTTTCTCATGGAAAACACAATATTTGTGCTTTCACGGTATTTGTATTGATTTTTTCGCCTATGTGTACGTTGTAATGTAATTACCGTGAGTAATAAATATTATTTCACTTTGCGATTTCCCATTATTTCCAGTAAATCTATTGTTTTTTTTTATCCTTTTAAGCAAAAGCGAACTTGTTGGGAAAAAGAGCTAATTGAAGAAGATACTTTGAAAGTTTTTCGCGCTATAAATTCTCACCGAAAAACCTGGCTTTAACACCCACTTGTTCCTTCTCCTTTTGCTTTTATTTTTTCCGTTTTCTTGTAGAAGCAGAAGGCTCTCTCACCTATCTAAGCTATCCCAGCATTGTATTGGCGTATACGAAACTTTAAACCAAACTCCCATTGGCTGATGGTATCCGAAGAATGGAAACGAAACCGATATAACTGATTTCGAGGAGGAAAAATTGAAAAGAGACGAAAGGCGCTCGAAGTTTTCTGATGGAAATATTTTTCGTTTAAATATTCGACGTTTTACGCACTACGAATCGCTGTGTTACAAAGTACGCGGAGAAACTTAAAAACACATTTGCACAAGAACTATTACACACTGCTTAGGTATATTTACAAGAAGTTTTCCGAATAAGTTTGTACGGAGCACATGCGGGGGAATTTCTGTATTCCAGAACGAGATCCGTTTTCAAAGTCTGCTCGCAGCGAGCACGAGATTCCGCGGAGGATTTTAAAGAATGGAAAAAATTTTTGCTGTTTTTTTTTTTGCTATTTCGGCGAATTCCGTAAGGACGCCCGCGACGTTAACTTGCTGGACGCTTACTAGAGATGCAACAGCGTCATGGCATGCTCGATTCAAAGCGCAAGCGCTCCGAATAACTAAACAGAGAATATACAACGCCGAAATTCACCTGGTTGTCCCGGTATACTCGATCTGAACAAATGCAAAAATCATAGGCGATCTTTTTCCCCGTTTATTTCTACGTCAAACGTACATTTTCCGTTTTTCCCTTCATTTTTCTCGCTTCCCAGACGCGTTCCGTTCGTTCGTGGGCCGCGGACGACGTTTCGCGCTCGTTATTAGCGGAACGGCGATTGTCGCGTATCGGACGTTCGGTTTTTCAAGGGTACCCGCGACGACGATGATGAAAGCTTGAGAAATCTTTCTCGCGCGAAGTATGCGCATAGGTAATAATCTAAAAACGGGATAGTTTTCTTGTTTATAACGTCGTAAAGTTACCCAGGTGAACTTTCTAGAAATTCTTTATGATATTAGAAGTCCGGCGTTTAAAAATAGACCGGTGTGTGTTTGTTGGATGATGCTCCTGGTTATGTATTGTACGTATGTAGGTATGTATGTACATACATACGAAATCATCGGCCGATTTTCGGATAACTCTTGATTGATGTTTTCAATGTGTTTTCCGTGGTAATATGTAATACGCCCATACACTGGCGTATCTTGCACGTATTTTACTGTAAGCGACTAATGTGCGAGCTAATATAAGTTAAAATAATAGCCTACAATTGAATAGTTGAAATATTCGCATACAGGGTATTTAAAATTTATTGACTCGAACTTTACTGTTTGTTTTCGGATTTCGCAAGAAACAGCAAATGTTGTATTATATAATAAATTAAACCGAAGGTCAATGTAATGAGCGCTATGTGGAGTAACGTTCACTCAATTGCGACGCGAAAATCTTGTAGCCCATAAACAGAACACATCAGAAAATACCTAAAAACAATAACCAAAAAATATAATGCGCTTTCTGCACAGAGATAAAAAATTACTCTCAAAACCACGCTGCTGACGCCGGGTAGGCAGAAACATGTCCGTGTGTTAGTGTAATTTTTTTCTCTCCTTTTGTTGCGTTTGCCGTGAATTATTTCATCAATACCATGAGGAAGCTAAGCTATCTTAGCATTATATTTTTTGGTTCTTGTAGCCCATTTTCAATTCTTCAGCTGCTTATATAGGCTGTCTTACACTAGGGATAACTGCATCGGTCGATGTATGAAAAATGATCTGCATAACTCGTATAAGCATTTTTAGAATTTCTTCTGCTTTGGAATACATTTGCAACATGATCGACGCGGTCGACGGTGCCATCGATCGTCCAAGGTACTTCTTGGTCTTTGTCGTTGTTTAAGAACATATTACTATCTCTGCTCAGACAAGAAATGCCACTAACATCTGCTTGAAAAAGGCCAAAAAGTAATTAGGGAAGAAGAGTCCTGAAAAAAAACAATTCCATTCCATTGATCGTTGTTGCTTTCATAAACATAGGTAACTACATATATCTCCCATTTATTCCTAGATACCCAAACATAAATTTGCCTTTTTGATATACTGACGACAAAAAAGTACCACCGCGCTTTGGTTATTATTCATAAATAAAAATAACTGCTTTCCCATTTTTGTAGAACAACCTCTATTAATACAGCGCTGAAATGTACGGGTTATAAATAAAGTATAAATGTTGGAATTTTTTTTTCGTCGATTTTGGCAACTCCTGTAAATTATGCCTGTTTTATTGATTTCATAAATAGCAAAAATAACTAACGCAGTGGTCACGTTTTGTTATTTTTTTTTAAATACCGCACTGATTTTGAAGTATTGTCCTTTAATTATGTTCGTTTTAAATATAGTCGACCGAATCGGTAGAATTTAGATAGGAATCGAAATGGAAGGTAAACTTCCGGTAAACTGTAACTGATGATGCATTCTTCACATTCCAAAAGTAATAATAGCGTTACGTTTAATGCTACAAAGGAAGTTTTCTCATTCTGTTTCCTGTATTCGTTTCTTTTGTCAAAAACTATAATTATGCCTGCCACGTAAGATATTTAAGCAAATTGAATTATTGTTGAACCCCATGATAATAAAATATTTAAATAATCCATGGCGGCTTAGTGTGAACAAAGTAACAACTGCAGGTGACTGGAATATTACCGAAAAGTGCGAAGAAATGGATAGAAAAAATCTGCGCCTTACAAGAAGACGGAAAAACGATCAACAACTTTCACTTTTCACATTCGCGCAACAAATTAGAACGCGAAAAAAAATAGTTAATATGAAATCTGGAATTTCTTTGGTATTTCTCACGTAATTAATAATATGAAAAAATGGCCCAGTAAACAATCGAATGCGACATTTCTCGCTTGCTAGACGAGAGTGCTAATCACTGCACCGGGGAGATTTGTCAGAAATGTTTACTTTTTGATGCAAATATATCAGAATATTTCCAGAGGTTCGATTCCTTACCGGGGCAATTTTTCATATAATTAATGACGTAGGAAAACACCAAAGATTTACATAATTCACCGACGGAAGCCAAATTAAATTAATAATTAATATGTTTATAATTCATAAATTGACAAGACGTGCATGTTAAATAAAAATATTACCGATTCTAGCGATATCCAACGTACATTGAATTAATTCGCAATATAATTTCGAGTGTAGCTCTATTAAAATTCATATATTCAAACGATTGAAATTCATCAAATAGTTAGACGTTACTTAGCTGATTCTGGTTGGTAAATTGACGAAACGTTGTCCGCGGGAAAATACGCTTTCGAGTACGGAGCTAGGTTACATTAACTACATTTGTTCCAGGGCGAATTACCGAGCGCGCTGACGTTGAATACTTCCCCGGTTGATTTTAATTCATACATAAATGAAGCAAGTGGTGCGGCTGGCAATTAAAACTCGATGAATATTAAATATATACTCGGGAAAACGTGACCGGAACCCTATGTACACGGTTATAACGGTCTGTGGCGGCGAGACGATGAAAAACGGCGGAAATTATCCCAATCTGCGTCGCTTTTCCAATCCATTAATGAAATATCGCCGGCATTTTTCATTTGCCCCCAATGAAACGGACGGGATGCATGTATCTGGCAATGTATGTACCTACCAGGCCCACCGCTTACCTTACCATAATATCGCCGCCGTACGATGTACAAACGCTCGAACAGAATTTCATTAGCCTTTGACGAGTTTTAGTATTAGAGACGTGTAATTGAGGAATTTTATTTTTTTGTTTGTGGTAATCATAAGCTACGTATACATTGTATGTATACAAGATATATTATTAATTTTTCCATTGATTTACGAATAAAATAAACAGTATTATGCTTATACATAAATACAAAAACCTAGGAGTAGATTTTTCCATGTTTGTTGCTGAATACGTTGCATACTCAAATTATAAATATATACGGTTAGATCGTAAAGTACAATTTAGCGCTTTTTAATGGTTGATACCATTACGTTGCCAAGTAACTCTTGGGCATTTTAGATGTACAGGAGATAATTTGGTACACCTTTGCATAAAAACAAAAACAAATCAATGGTGACTAGTGAAGACGTAAATGGAAGGTCAAGAAGGAACGCTTCGAGCTCCTCGTGTATTTTTTGTCAATAACAATATATACAACATGCAACGACAATACGCGAGGGAATCAAACCCTTGTCCTTTACCTCCCATTTACGCCAACACCAGCTACCGCTGGGATAAATTATCAAAATTTTTATTGCTGCATTTAAATAAATATCATCTTTATTTTCTTTACTTTCCCTTAATTTAATGCTAAAAATACCCTTATAGCGTATAGCGCTTTGCTAATTAATGGTCTGCATTCATTTCATTACATGAACCAGCTGAAAGTCCCATCTCCACTGTATTATTAAATGTGTATGCACTTATATCATTAATCATTACCATTTCTACGCCATACATTCGTACAAACTTACGGAAACTACAACCACATTCGTTAGGAGAGCGTTAAATAACCAAGCAATTAGGTGCAAGAGATATGTTTGTCGACTTCGCATAATTCAGTAGCTACCGCGAGACAAAGTTCGTTACGTCCTTATTCCCAGCACGCGCCCAAAGATTAAACCATTATGAAGTGCACATTATCTTGTCATAACAGTATATTAAAACGTAATAGTCGAGATGAAGGTTAATTTTTCAGTTTTACGTAGAATTTTCGACATTTGCAGATAAATGTTTAAATTGAACTTACCTTAAACTCAGAAGAACAAAGAAATTAAACAAGGCGTAAAATTGCTTGTCAAATATTTATTTTTGATTAAAATCTTGAATTAACAACAATACATTTTAACAACCCCCTTCTATATTATAATAGAATTCCATAGTATTTATCTTTAAAAGATCACATTCTCTTGTTACTTAAAAAAAAGATCTAAGTATAAGATTTCTTCTCATTTTGAGCTCTTCATGTCTGCTTCTGCTTGAAGAGCGTTAGCCAACGCTTCCGCATCGGTAACCGGAAGAGAGCATGTAAAATTCCTGCAAACGTAAGCTGTAGGTTGGCCTCGAATCATAGTCATCCTTTCTAAAGCTTCGTGTTTGGAATATAATAACCTGGCACCGCCGGATGGTCCATCAAGAACGGCCAATAATCTCCCTGGAAGATAATTTGAACGGACCACATCCAGAAGAGCTTTAGTGTTTGGATCCTCAAGTGGCCCAACAATAAAAACCTTTAACAAATGAATGAATTTATCTAAACTTTATTGTAGACAGTGTAATGAGAGAAAAATAACTACATTTGAAATTTGATGCGTCAATAAAGAGAGAAGTGGCGACGTTTCATCGTGAATCTTATGGGACACCTTCAGGACTTTTACTGCACTGCGACTAGGCATTATTCGTTATGAAGGGATTTATATAGAACTTGGTACAAGCCAATTGAGCGGAAAGGTTATGGATCAATGAACCACGGCGGTTGCTAAGAGGTTTAATTAGTTGGGATTTCCAGGCATGATGTAAGGGGTAGCCATCGTCGCGATGTTTTTCTGCTACAACCCGGTTACACGCAACAACCGCCCATTGCATCGCTTTGTTTCACCAATGTACACAATATCGCGTAAACATGGAATCTTACCAAGAGAAAGTTTGAAATTGGCTTGTTAGACTATTTTCCCATCAAAGACCGCAACCATCATTCGTTCATAACTTTTCGGCACCATTGGCCTATAACAAACCCTACATAAATCCCTCCAGAAGGAATAGTCCCCGTACGAGGTGCAGGATCAGCCCTGAAAATGACCGCAAAAGGCTACGTAACAGATAGAAGTAGTAGTTTAGCGGATGAAGCTACTTAGGCGTTAAAAGTTTATTAGTTGGTAGTGAGGGTGCTATAATAATTGAAAGTTAAACTCAAAGCACAAAGAGAACAAATTCGATTTTCTCTCCGTTACAAAATGATAACAAGGCACTCGTAACGACGAACCTTTTAAAACGTGACACGAAAGAATAACTAACATAACAAACTCTAAAAAGTTTTCAATTTACAGTTATGACAGATCGCTTAATACAAAAGTTTGAATTTAGGGCTCTTCTGGCGAACGTTCCACGCTCGTTTCAAGTCTCGTTCAAGCAATTCGCCAAGTTATATGGCGGCGTCAAGCTACGTTTCATCGCAGATGTCGGTTTTCGTTCTTCAAGAATTATGAGTGTAGTTTCGTTCTGTAAAGACTAAGATAACAAAAAAAAAGTTATCTCTGTTGGATAAGAAGATGGAGTGTCGATAAATACTCAAGAAAAAAAAACGAAGAATCTTCTTATTTTACTTCGTAAAGTTAATGTAAATTAAAGTTATATCCAAAAACAATGAAAGAAACAAAATTATTGGTACAAATCGTTCTAGTGTTTTCAAAGTATTCGCCGTTAAGATTTATACCGTTCCGAAACATTTTTTTCCACTCTGAAGATGGTATTTCTAACACATACGGTTTGGAGGCTTCCACAGCTTCTTGAGGTGAAAGAAATCGATGTTTGCGCATTTTTTGTTCGACATTCGGAAAGAAAAGGAAGTCGTTAGGAGATAAGTCAGGTGAATTTGGGCAGAGATTAATTCGATGTTTTTGTCCTTCAAATAGCGAATTGTTTGACGTGCTGTATGAGAGCTGGCATTATCACGATGAAAGATAATAATAATAAATTGCCTTTATTAAAAGTATATAGCGAGCTTTGGCGAGGTCTAGCTTAAGCTCACACTCAACCAAGACCCACCGCAATAAACAAATAATACATGCGCAGCAGTGAAATTAAACTAAAAAAAAAAAAGTTGTAGTTAAATATCACATTGCGCTACTGCTCAGTGTACCGCGAAATCTTTGAAGAAAATTGTTACCTATATTAAAAGCACATTTTATTTAACGCATTTTTCCTCATCTAAAACACTGAAATACGTCACGCGTAAAGCCCCTTTCATTTAATTCACCTTATACTGGTTTCCATTTACGCGCTTTCATTCACCCTGTTGAAAAAAAAAGCAGGATAACAAGTTAATAAGGAACTAAGAATAGAAAAAGATGGCGCGCTATCAAGCCGGACGAAATGAAGCTGCTAGTCTAAGAACAGAGGAAGAAGAAGAAGAGGCAAAACGCTCACCTGTGGCAGAGATTCCCCATAGTGCATTAGGGCGGAGGTCATCAACGGCAGGGCGAACGGTATCTCGCGCAACCGCTCAGAGAAAGCAGCCAACGTTCCTCTAGCCTTCTCCCTGTAGTCCGGCCGATTTAGGTAGGCAGACAGCCGGATCAGATTCGAGACAGCCACGGAGTTGCCGCAGGGTTCGGCGCCGTCCTGATCTGCAAACAAAAGAGATCGAAACGATCAGTATTAGAATGTTCTGTACGGCTGTTTTCAAGTGGATTATCTGCCGTGGTAAAAATGCCGGAAATGTAGTGAGAGCATCCGTTTTACGACCGTGTTTTGGGGTTGATTGTTTGATCTTACTTGCAAACTCGACGTTGAAATCGATCAATAAAACGTGCGAGGTTTGCTTGAAATGTTCGCGAGGTTTTTGGGTAATTTCGGGAAAATATTTATTACTGCTACGTAATCCTTCGGGAGAACATTTTACATGTTGTTCTCCGCGAATAAAAAGATGCTCATAGCTTTGAGAAACACTTATAAGAAGCAAACGAGCGTATTGATGTGTCAGGTCAGATTCAGTGGACAATATCCTGCATATTTACTAAATTCTTCAAGTTTACATCGCGAAATTATCAGTAAGTCTGTGAAGAATATGGAGAAAAACACATGAAATAACTACAAATGCTGTATGTGTTTCTTTTGGAATAACGCATTACGTGTCCCACAGGATTTCTTTAAAATACCGCTTTGCTGTGCCATCTCTTTGTTAACAATATAAACAGAAGCAGCTGGAAGGTATAACCAGGACCCTTGTCGAGGAATCAAGCTTACGTAGCACACAAATTATTCATAGGCTATTCATATAATTCGAACTGCTTTCAACCGTACCACGGAAACCCTCATATGAATTATTTAGCGGCAGTTAGGTTTGTAAACGTTACTGGGCATTTTTTATGAAATTTTAATCCCTGCGTTTTACACAAAATTTCTTGGTGAACGTAAAAATGTTCCGACATAAACGTCAAGCGCACTAAATGAGCACAGACAGTTCCTCATAATTCAAATAATGCTATTTTAACTGGCTATATTTGAAAATAGAGAAGTGCCACGGTAACATCATCCGCATCTATCAAACGTCTATCCAAATAACATTCTGTCGTGTAGGTTTTTGCCTAATGCGCAACAAATCATTTTTTGTATAATTTTCCTTGGCACAGTATTTATAATTGCCGCCACAAATCACTCGGGGCAATTTTCACGTCGGAATATTGAACTTTACTCTTACATAAATCACGTACGGGTTCCAACTATTGTCTCGTTTTTAACCGGTATTCTACAATTCACAGCTTCTCGCGTATTTGTAGAGATGCGAAAATATAATGCACGCAATCCAGTGTCATGTCAAGCTATTTACCGCGTTTTGAATAAACTTTTTGTCGCAAGACAGACGACTTCACGCGTAGCAATTCTGCATCGGGTATTCGCTAAAAACCTCTTCGCTATTCTTAATTTAGCTCTCCCTAGTTTTCAACTTAATTAAACCGAGCTATGTCTGAGGTATGACGTTGTGAGTACTTTCGTCAACTGATAGCCTCTACAGATGGCCCTGTCGAGGGTTGAGGTAAGTTATCGCCCTCTAAACGCAAGCAAGTACCTCCTTAGGATGACAAATAATTAATTTCGGGGAGATGAGATCCATCTCGAGCCGAGTGCAAGTTTGTTGATGTAGAGGACGGAATTTAGATGCTTTAATCTTCGTCGGTTAAGAACTTTGACCCTTCAGTGTAAAGTTAGCTGTAAGATGTACATATTTAAAAAAGTATTTGTCTATTTTTCCTTTAAAATTGGAAAATTGGAATTGGTTTTGGAAGAAATTTGTTCTTTTATCTCTATTATTTCTGAACTAGCATTCAATTTAACATTTGTGGTCTTTTCAATCAAGAAAACCCAAATTATTTTGCAACTTGAAAAGTTAATGATGCTTAGAAGCTAGTTTCCCAACATTTTAGTTTAATAAATAAATTCTCCCAACAGATGTACCTTTTGATCATTGCGTGTACTCTAATGATCAACAAAATTTGTTTCTCATTATTATTTCATGCTCTTGATGTAACCACCCCCCAACGAAAGAAATAGGACGCGATATACGACGAAAGGAACGAGAATTACTGTTTAGTGTAAGAATGTATAATCAGTGCAGACCCCTCCCATAAATTTCTTCATATTCATACACATATACACAGAAAACCATCAACAAACCACACATTGATCAATCTAAATAGCTCACTAGGAAGACGGACACGAACGGCAAGTACATTCCTTACGGTAATCTTTGCACAAGTCACGCTATTTTGAAATAATATCTACACATACGCTTTTTTCATTCAATGCTTTGATTTACGATCTAAACAGAAATAACCTCAACTAAGATATTTTTAACGGTCCGCTAGAGGAATTTGAGAACCATAGAGAACGAGTTGCTAGCTTCGCTCGCGTTTTATGTATGCCGGGCGCTTGATGCGGATCTTTACTGAAACGCGGGTTGTTCGATGTATCGATCTTAATCTCATGAGATATTTACTGCCAACATCAGCTAGCATCAATCTTACATTCTGCAGATTACGAAGGTTTTAGACGTTGTAAAAAAACCTTTCCAAACTCTTCTCACATGGACAATTCGTTTGTTCTATCAAAAATTACTAAGAAAGAAAGAACATACAAAGTAACTTTTTCTCAATGTTCTCAATGGTCATCGTATATAATTTATGAATGCTTCAATATTATTTCGAACCATTTCAGCCTCTCTAAGATGGATTAGAACACCATGAGGATCATTTGACGATGGCCGGAAATAATCGAAACGTCGTATCAAAATTTCGACTATACCATTAAACAGAGGGTTGAATGAGGAATCAAGAATATTTTTAATTTTTCTCCGCAAGGCCAAATCAAAGAACATACAAAGCTGGATGCCCAGGTTCAGGTGGACTCCCTGCCAAGCATTTGATAAGATTAATCATAATATTTTGATGACACAGCTGGCCGGTTTGGTTGCTGTGCAGCGCCAATTGCGAATTCATGTCGATATTCCTCGTCGCGGTAGAGTTCCCTCTCGTCACGCCATTAACGGGAAGATACGTAAATTTGAAGAAACAAGTTCAGCTAAAAATGTCAACCATACTGGACCAAACAAAAGTGCTACAAATGCTGATAATATTGATCTTGTTGGGCTTATCCAGGACTACTTTACATGAAATTTTGCATAACGATCTCAATTTTCATCCATACAAAACTTTCTAGATCTTCTAACTCGCTTTCATTTTGCTGACATCATGTTGCAAAACGAAATCGATATTCACAACAACTAAACAAAATAGGTCATCAATGTGCCATTATAAATAAAGAAAGAGAGGCTTGGAAATAATATAATTCACACAGTTTCTATGATGTAAAGGTCACAATTACACTTCTTTGTTTTTCTAAAACCACTTCGACACAATTGAAAACAATAACTGGCTAAAAAATCCAATTTGTTATTATTATTTTTTTATTAAATTAACAGCAAACATCACAAAGTTTCCAAATATCAGAAATCATTTACTTTAGTACAATTTATGGCATAATCACGATCTCTGTCTAACATAATTTCTGCCTACATCAATGAATAGCACATCTGGTTCGTGTTAGAATATCTCAAACGAAACGATCCCGTAGTGTCGCGAACAGTATTTTTCTTGTACACGTGTCATCGTTAAAGTAAGAATTAAGATTTAGAAACATCGCGATGTTTCATTACAGCAGACGTTATCGCTAATTTTTATCTGTCATTTTAACGGCGTAATAAAGAAAAAAACGTCAGAATTGTAACGCAATAAACAACTCACCAATGTTCTTTTGTTCGCCATTATTTTTTCCGGTAGCCACGTCGAATAAAAAAAAGGAAAAAAGGAAGGAAATATAACTTCACTATGTCTTAACATTTTTTTCGAAGATGACAAATATTTTCGCGAATAAAAGAAGCTCGCAGCATCCAGAATACTTAACGTATTCCCTCTAACATAAATCTTTAACAGACGCACATAGAAACCTCAGAACTTAACACTTACTCTACTCAACTAACCTATATCTAAATACAAATGCGAGTTAACAGATTTAATACTAATTAAATAGATATCAATTCGCGTTAATTTTGTTTTTAATTTCTCAGATCACATGTCAAGCACAGTGCAGCAGGTCTCGACGAATCAAACGGTGCTTTCCAAAGTACGGTAGTTTGTAGTTATTCTCGCCATTGACTTTCATTATTTTAATCAAGCACTACTGATGAGCGATGATCGGTTTGCTTAACGATTGACGATCTAAATTGTCGAAAGCGTTTTTTGCAACAGTGCCCAATTCATCAATATTGCTCGCTGCAGTTTGATGTTGTAGAGCTTGAATAGAATTGAAGAATCGAGTACGTTTGTATCGGGGCTGTTTGGAGGTTGCCAAGTCAATTCAATGTTAAAAGACGTAGCACGAGCTGCTTCATTGAAATCTTCATCATCAGGATTAAAATGAGGCTTGGCATTATATTGTTGAATGAAAATTTTTCTTCCAGTTATTGAGGCTATTTGGCCTCAATAACCTCAATTGGAAGAAGTTTTTGCAGCAACATTTTCTTGTATTTTCTTGTCAACAGAGGTGATAAACTTGATTTGAAGCGACAACGACCTTTACACAAAAAAATTCATATCTGGAGTCGTCTTGGAGTTCATAATGAATCGCACTTAAATATATGGGAAAAAATTAGCTTTCCTTTAAACTATTATTTATTATTAACCTATCGAAAGAATATTAACATTACACTTCATACAAACTCTTTTAGAAATCATAAATAGTTAATTGCAAAAAAAAAAACTAGACTTGTTATAAAAGTCCCAAATACTTCCTTCTATGGTAGAGACAACATATCACGAACCTTAAGGAAAAAAAAAAAAAAAACGGAAAATTTGCATTGATTTTCTACGAAACGTGTGAAGAAATCCAGTGTCCAACGGTCATAAATCACGACGGCGCAGCGGTGATAGCCCGTCGGGATTTACGTACTCTTTTTTTGTGGTTTTTAAGCAAGGCTGTAGCTACCGTGCGTAATGCTTGTTCGAGATAATTGCCATTAAGTCCGGCGTAAAAAAGGGAAAATTGAAATCGAAGTGACGGCGCGGGGCAAGAGGAGCGAACCGCCGCCGGCGATGGAAAATGAGAAAATAAGACGAACTGCGCGGAACGAAAACGCCGCCTCTGATACACCATAAAGCACGCCTGAGTTAATTTCCCTGCCATTTTTTAGGGTCTCGAGCAGCGCTGGAAAAAAGAGGCAAGCTTGTGCAAACAAGAAAAAGAGCTTTGCAGGTAGTAGTAAAATATATTTACCATCGAGCGTAAGCAAATTTTTTGAAGTGGGTCGAAGATTTCAGGCATGGACGAAGGATATTTTTAGAAATATTCTGTAATTTCACTTTTAAAGTCGGTTATTATGATCACATGCATAGAAAATTTCATCAATTCACAACCGCGCTTAATAATTTTGAATTCGCGCCATTTCCTTCGGTTATTAAACATTCTTTTTGCTCAACAACTTCTGGTCATTAAAAAAAAAATATATGCACAAAGGCTTCATATTTAGTCGTATACATACAACCCCACTTCGGATGATTAAACCGCACTCATCATTTACAAGGCTGTCTCGAAAGGTACTTACGATATTAGATCCGGATTTCAGCTACTACCGACATAAATAATGCATTTATAGGACGTCATAACGGATGCTAACCCGTGCGCCTTGATCTAGGAGCTAAGTCGTTCGGAAAATACAAGCGGAACTGGTTATTTGCTCCAGCTTCGCCATTTATCTGCCGCTCACCGGACCAATTTTTATGCTAATTTTAAATGACCGTACGCACGCTTAGTACGCTACGTAAGAACTTAGGGTCAATGATTAATGACCCCTTTAAATGTATTCCGATCAAGTCGACAAGTTGAACATGGTGGAAATTAAGAGTACGTCAAGCCGAAGACGTTTGACTAGAATTTGTAATTGCTCGGTGGGGAAGGATATATTTTTTTATGTTTCGCATCGCTATCGTAAATTATGTCTAATTTGAAATGCAACAGTACGCTGAGAGGAAAACTAAATTCTGTCAACGTAAGCAATTCTAAAAATCGACGTTTTCTACAAAAAAAGAAGCTTATTGAATATTCTCAATGGTAATTTTACTCCGGAACTTCATAACTTAAAAGTACGGTTCGTTAGACCTCTCCCTTCTGAAGTTTTAAATGAAATACGTAAATCTGATATGAGTAAGTTTACTGCTAGAGAATGAGATTTCTTAGAGGAAAGAAAAAACGCTCTGGAATATGAAAAAAGTTACTTTTATGCGATTTAAGGAAGTTTATAACACAGCGCTCCCCTCTTTTTAGAATGGGCATTATTTCGGTTATGGGAAATAAAGTTTCCCAAAATTTTCGGGTATATAGGGTGTGTCGGAGGGAGCGGATCAAGTTACAGTATAATTACAAATAAACTAAATTTTATACCATTAATAACATTTTCTTTAAGCATAAGAGTTAATTTGATAAATTTCCGTAAATGTGCGTGGCAGTTTCCAACAAAATAACGTGCAAACTCGTGTACAATACATTCCTGAAGTATGGTCTGTTCCTTCCGACTCATCCTGTACACGTAGCTGCAGGTTACTCCATCTGATGATAATTTGAGTTTAGATTCTTTAAATTTACCCACTCTCTCTTTCAGAGCGTAATCTGCGGATCTCGTAACGCTTTTAAAATTTCCGACCATAATGGTTTACATTATAAATGCACCATTAGGATGCAGACGCGTAAATCGAAAGAAAAAAATAGATCGTAAAATAGACTCGCATTTATGTCCTAATAAATTCCACGTCGCGAAGCGTCTAAACCCGCAGGAACTATGTAAAGCCGCGTTTACGTTTTAATCCGTTCCTTCGCGACTTTAATTTAAATCTGAAGCATCCGTTTAAAAATGATCGGGGATTTCGCGATATCGGGGTTGCGGCGGCGTTCACTACGAGAAATTTAATCGGGAGGTTAAAATGCGACAACGCGAGTCGGCGTTCGCAATTTTAATTTGAAAAGCGAACAGTGTTATCAATGAGAACCTTTGTTGTTCGCGTCCTTTTGTTTCGCGAGGGCGATATATGTATTTGTTGTTTGGCAAACGGAAATATGAAACCGACGTATACGTAGTACTTAGTTCCAGCGTGGCAAAGGAGATAGTGGCGCTGCTTTTACCCGGCGGGAAGGGATTTTATGGAATTTCCAGGATCGGTTGTCGACTACTGAAACGACAGAAGATGTAGGTAGGAATGTATATTCGCGCTGGTGTTATGGAAAATTTATTAAGGTAATATTTTATCGGAAAACTATCGCGTTTCATGAACGATTTAAATTTTTTTATTTATTTTTTTTAACAATATTTTAGAAAATATAGATCGTATAAATTGCCCTCAGACTCGAATATTTTGATAGCGTCCTGTATAAATTCTAATAGCGCAATCATTAATGCGACCATTAATTCGTAATTCGACAAACTTAAATTTTCCTCCCTTATTCTATTTTTTCTTCGCCATCCATCCGCAACTTGAAAAGTCGGAAAGCTGCAGTCGTAATACACATCCCGGCAAAGTTAGATTGAATATTAGCGCGAAATAAATTACACCCATTCATGTCGCGAACGAGTTGTAAGTCCCCATTCGAACACGAAGGCGCTATATAGTCACGGTTTAGTGGTAGAGAAAATGGGTGGCGCAATCGGCGCCTCGCGCTGATAATTTGCATTTCGTAAAATGTATGTTCGCGAGGATCGAAGCCTACGACCTCGGGAGATTGCCTCCGTAGGATGGGAGGCTAGAGTCAAGATAGAAAGCCGTGTACGCGCAATAGTGTGAGCGGTGAAAAGGTCTCGCGCGAAAAAAACGAGTCACGGAAATTAGGAGGCACAAATCTTTGGAATATTCTAACGTACGTGCCTGACACTGCTGGTTACGCAAAAGTCTGCGCGGGTATAATTTTTAAAGTGCGAGATTTATTGGGGAATATTTCTCCTTCACCTTGGTAAATATACTCCCGCCGCGCGGAAAAAAGCATCATTTTGTCGCATTCTACACCCAAGACTAAGTTCGTATACAACGACGCTTGACTTGATAAAAAGGAACCGACCATCCAAGAGTTAAATTCAACTAAAGTGACTTAATAAATAAATATCTTTCATACGCTTACTGTTCTTTTCGTTTCTCTAGGCGGTGTATGGATGGTTTACAAGTAGAAGGAGAAATCAAGAAGAGGACTTCCAGCAAGTCTGCTCCAGTGTCCCGTTTAATATTTCATGCATAATTCAAAAAATAACTTGTTCTTCGTTGACATTACAGCTTTCTATCTGGCAACTCGTTAAACACGAATGATTGGATGGAAATTGACACAAATAAGAAGAAACACTCGTTGAGTGTAGGCTTTCACGACCGTAATCCATAGTAGAAATGACTTACGCGACATCACCCGAAAGACGTTTCTACTAAAGAAACACTTGTATTTAACAACCAAAAATTTGAAATGCTGAATCGAAGCCAAAGGGCGACATAATAAAATTCCAACATAGGTGTCCATGATCGTTGTAGATTATCTTATCTTGCTTGGAATCCATTGGTACAGTCCTAAATGTAAAATTACAAACGATCTTTCAGATGTTATTTCTATTTACTTAAAGTATAACGAACACTTTCTTCTGGCCTAGCTTCATTTTAGAACTCTTCCATTAGTCTGATGTAGTTTGTTGTCATGGAGATTTTGCTACTCACGCAACTAGCAACGAATGAAAAATTGGTCTCCCTCACTTTATAAATAAAAATAATGCCAAAAGAATTTGATATATTCCAGTTGTTGTCAACGAGTGTCTTCGATAAATCATTGTATTGTGGAGATTATGTAATAAACTAATGCCAAATCTTGCTAAAACGATGTAAGAGAATTTTAAGGAAAACCTTCCTGCAATTCCCCAATATCTTTCCATTGAGCGGACCTCTATAAATTTGGAAGGGCTGATGCGTTATCCATAAAAAAATCTTTGTATTGTGCAGCTTACGTGTCAAGTTTGATCGAAACAATTTGGGAAAAGATGGGATGTTATCTAGCCGCACTAACAACGCAGCGTAATCATTAATACGGGAAGCATAGCTACTACGCTCACGAATCGTACAGCGTCCACCAAACCCTCCGGATTAAGCGTGGTGCCGGATTCATTTTTCGGTTATAATTAAAGGAAAACATCATATGGAAATCAACGAACGCATGTATCCGTGTAGATCATACATGCGCGACTTCAACGTAATACAAGATATACTTAGATTTTCGCTGTGTGAGAAATCGCCTTGGATAAATATTTGGATTCGCCTCTTTGTGTACGTGTGTGTGTTCGTTTCTTCGTGTTTTCATTCAATATAATACAATAATAGACGTACAACGCTTGATACGCGATAACGAATTAGGCAATCGAGCAAGGGTACACAAGCAATGTTTTTTCAACATGTACCGCATAGAAGGTGTGTAGGTGTTGATTTTCCTGCTCATTAATAAACTATATATAAAATATGCTGTACATAAGTACACAAATAAGTACATATATTATCACTACGGCGCAGCTTCTTTTCTCAAGATTGCAATATTATTTGAAATAACGTCAGTAACACCCGCAGCCCCGAGTTTTCAAACACCGAGGCAGTGCAATGGTGAAAGCACAGTCACAACATGCCATAACACTTCTGCACTAAGACTACGTTTTATTTTCAGCATTCAGCGTAGAATAATATCCACAGAATATTGCTATAATTCGTCCGTTTTTGGAAATCCTTCCACATCCTCCTTCTTTATTTGATCTACCACCAGTTGAATTTGTTCAAAAATTTTCCAGCAGAAACACTACGAAGAACTGACCAATCGACGAGGGCAATGTATTGAAAATGGGGAGAAGACTTTGAAGACGATGTAGGCGTGGTTTTGAATTGAAAATTAAATTGGTTATTTACGGTTATTCACAAAAAAGCTCATGAATATTTTATGCCAAATCGATAATCACCCCCTCTGAGCTTTTGACCTCCTTCTTCTAATCTTCAACTGTATCATGGTATCACGAAGTAAAGGATGATTTTCTGAAAATCCTAGCGGATGTTCTAAGAAGCCGGACTCTATCTACCTGGACCTACGTGACGCAATTTTACGATGTTTTCAGAAGGTCGCCGCTAGTTAACACGTGGCCGGTGAACGCGAGCATCGTTCACCAGTTTGTACCGGTCGCGTTTCAAAATAGCCCGTGCAAGATCCTCGTCTTACGTGGCGGTCCCTCCCTATACGAACTCTAATTTATCAACAAATCGTCTGCTACTTTCCGAAATATCCAGAAGGTGTTGACAGCGAATGATATCGATAACAATGTGGAATGATTGAGACATAGCTGCGGGCCATGTTGGATTAAATGAACGGAAAGATCGGTGGACCGTTCAGCTAGGAGCAAAAGTGTTTCTCTCTTTCTTTTGATGGTGAACTTAGGTCTATATTGAGATTCACTGTCTTCTTGAAAACAAAGATACTCAAGGATTGTTCTCCGCAACTAAACATTAGAAATAAAAAAAATTTACATCACGATGAATTCTGAAATAGCAACAATCTGGACGTCTGCCTTCCATTCACATGTGATTTATACAGTACGTTTAATACAACATTCATTTTTTCTAAACCACAAAGATGTAAACTAAATTCAACGACATACCTAAATTGCCACAAGCTCCCTTATCTAATAGGTTGACATGTCATGCTTCAAATTTTCTATAGAAAAAAGCTTTCATTCGAGCAATTTGGGCACAGTAGAATTTAAAACAATTCGTAACAAACAGATTCGAGCATTTACCGAATTATAACCCCACAAGGGATCTAAAGAAAGAAAATTAACACATGGACACGTGTTTTTGATATCGCGCTTGCTCTTGCAAAACGAATTTCGCTTAGGCAAAACGGAAATCAAATCTGCGAAACGTACATCCTATGCGAACGGGAGTTAATTAAAACCGATCGCGGTTCAACGAAAATTATCCTCGCAAAAATCCTATTTACACGTGTTGCCGACGCTCTCACTCTAAAAATACCGAGAGATCTTCTTCATCTGTATGTATAAACCGCAAATTCGCTAAAATATAGCAACGCTCAAAACATTTTATCGCCAGTTTACCTTATGTTACGTACGAAATGTAGATTATTGCACGTAGTTGAACGTCTTTAATTTACATTTTCATGCAACTGTTGAAATTAGACAGTTACACTTTTAAAGAACCGCCGTAATCGCCGTTGCCAGCCCGAAATTATTGTGTAAATAATATTATAAAAAAGAAATCCGTTTTTCAAGTGAACTATTATAAATGTTTGTGAATAGTTGGAAACTTCGTGTCTCCATTTAACATGTTCTCCTCAAATCATCATACGAGATTTATTGAAAATCCTTATTGCCAATTTAAATGTTAACTCGAAATCAACCTATAACTTAACTGTATCTAATTTACAATTTCATTTTTAGGTCTCAGAACGTCATGGAATGTTATCAACAAATCAACAAAAGCGAACAATATTAATTTAAAAAACTTTTTCCCATTTCCAATGGATCATCATGTGATAAATAATATCATCAATGAAGTTGTACAAAAACATTTAGCTGATTTTTATAAGCCTTGCTTTACGTTTAGGCACCTGTCGCATTGTTTTTTGGATTCCTTGAAATAAGTTCCTCAACAAGTTAAAATTCTCAGAGATAAAGACAACCGAAAATAATACGCCATAGCGTTAACCTTGATGCTACTTTGACATAGTAAATGGACCCTTCGCAGAACACATATAAACAATTTTGAGATCAAATGTTCGCAATGAGACTTCTACTTGAGGAGTTCGTCAACGAAAACACCCAAAAACTTGTGATCTGTGACGTAAAATAGAAGATTGCGCCCAATTGGGGAAGTTCTAATGATAAGGATGCTAACTTCTAAAACTGCAGAAATATGGTGATTCTTCTCTGCAATTTATAGAATATAATAAATAAAGTCGTATCGCCACGTGAATACAGACACGTCAATAAAAACATTTTACTACCAATGTAAATTCTCCCGTTATATACCCTCGTAAATGGGCATGCTTATAAATTAGATGTTTCGTTGTTTATTTCCATTTTCACGTCTCCCAGTCTAGCCATAAAAAGTAAATATAAGACCAAAAATTAATGAAGTATAGAACGTAAAAAGTTCTTCCCTGAATGGTTCGTTAACAACTTGTTTTAGGACTACTGTTCGTATATTAACGAGGTAATAGAACACGGAACCCTCATGGAGACAAATTCATTAATGTTTCGGTAGGAACAGATGGAAATTATAAATAAAAGTAGGTCGTGCACTTAGAAAATATACTGGATCTTAGGTTAGCCAATCAAACCAATATTTATCAGTGATTAAATGAATGAATATTAAAGATTGCGAGCACCAAATTGGCTTAGAAGGGACTACGGCAAACCAAAAATTTTTATTTTTATTTTAGTAACAATTGATAGATAATTGCCATTACCACGAGAAGAAGGGATCCGGTAAACACCTTAGCTGTGTAAGAAAGAAGTTTTGTCTTCGACTGACGGTAATAAGTCGGGGATTGTTGACGGAGGTTTAAAATTTTTTTTTGATATGATATCTCTGGAGTAGTTTTCCTATTATATCGGTAACACCTTGAATGTAGTGTAGAAAAGCGATGCTGGCCGTAGGAACTTGACTAGAAGCGGTGGGCTGTTTGGGAGTACGATGACGGTGTATCGTTTTTCGGATACCTCGTTTGCTGAAATTATTTTCGATGTAAAAGTCGGTCACATGTCTCAATTCTTGAACGAGAACGTCGGGTTGAGAAATGGAAAAGGCACGTTTAATTAATGCGTTGTTTTTGTGCCGGATGATGGTGAGAAACAGCGTTCAGAAGCGGGCTTTACTATGTATTTTTATCATTAAAGGAGTAGCATGAATTTACTCTTATGGTAATGAGAGCTGCTACAAACGATAAAGAATCAAAGACCGCCAAAATTCGCAATTTCCTGCGTCTATCACTCATTGTTGGATTATTTCGATTGAAGCACGATCTACATTTTTTTCCATAACTCATTAATGATTGATGAAATTGGAAACACGACGAGTATAAATATTTTTAATTGAGTAAAATAATGTTTGTAGTAACGAGAAAGTAGTGCTAATAGACGATTACCAAAACAATAACACTACAGCGTTCCTAAAATTTAGATCTCTAAATTCTAGGAACTTTTGTGCTACCAAACTCGGACAATATTAACAGCCAAAAGTGAAACAAAACTTTCTTTTTCTTCAAGTGTACCTTCGCTTTTTTGTGCCCAAATCCATGATAAACACGCTCTTTCGAGATATACAGCCTCTAACCTTAATTCGACGATCGTCTAGCACCATTTGATGAACTTTCCGGATATTATCGGTAGCGATTATAGATTTTGGTCATCGACCAAGCTGGTATAACCACGTTTAAATTCAGCTGCCCAAAATTCCACTGCGGCAAATGATGGCGCAGAGTCCCCGTAAACAACGTCCATCTCGGCTCTAATTTATGGTAGGCGTATTGTTTTCCAAATGCAAAAATTTAATGACAACGCATGCGCAATTATTATTATCAGAATATTTTTGACGAGAAACGCCAATTTCACATCGAGGATTGAAACTTTTCAAATCACACGCGTAATTCTATCCAGAGAATGTGAAAATTCGTTTTAATCCCGGAGAATGCCAAAACCTTCGTTTTATCGAGCTAGAACTCCGGTCCCCAGGCAGATCATTAACGGAATAATAGGGGCCCTGATTGTTAATGCGGGATAAAGCACGAACTACAACGACGGTGCCTCAGCTTCGCGAGTTTTTCCCTAATTGGAACTAATCAGCGCAATCACTAACGCATTAACTGGGGACGGCTTTGCGCTGCGAGCACATTTATACGCGTTGATTTAGAAGACTTCTTAGGATGCCACAAAAAAGGATCCTCCTGAGATAACATGTACGATTCACGCTAATTGTCCTAGATTTACTTCCGATTTCTGCGGGTAGGTGCAACGTTTCATCGGGATCCCGATTGACCCCGATGATATGATCAGAAGAGAAATCCGAACTTTATTTTTATTTCATACGATTCCGAACGATTTTAAAAACGAGCTCTGGAAAAACGACATTTGCTACATACTGTCGGACAAGTCCACTTTAACAATTTTCAGTAAATCTACGCTTTCCTCTTAAACGATTGGCTTCTTTCTACGTTCTCTGCTGGTCTCAAATTGTAGCTTCACCCAGGACCAGCTGGACATTCCTTAGATTCACCGCATGAAAACCTCCAGATTCGATTTGGTTGCATCGATTTTCAATTTTCGTCCACGAAATGCCTCGTTGCTTCGGAAAGTGGAGCCGAACAAAAACAAATTGTTTTCCCTCGATATTTTAGGCAAATAAAAAATTCCAACAAAGTCGTTTTCGTTGTAGAAATTATTCGTTTTTCATATTGATTTTAATTCGCTGTTTAATAGAATCGGATTATTGATGCATGTTGCATGCAAATTGAAAATCGATGTAATTTTAATTTAAGCAGGATGTATTTTAAAATTAAAATGTTGTAGCTATTCTTTTTATTTGGAATTTCCATTATGTGGTTTGTTATACAGTAAGAAGAAAACAAAATAATGGAGAAACGGAACATTTCCAAGAGGTGGCGAAGGATAAAATAGAAACAACAGAAAAAGAAATAAATAACATGGAACAAGAAATACATGAAATAACAAAAGAAGAAATATTAAAGGCAATCTTTAGAAGAAGGAACTGTTAGGAATTAATAAAAACAAAGACAATCTTCAAGAACGGCGACAAAAGAAAATGTAAGAGGTAAAGATGAATGATGCTATAGAAATGATACGAATATTTCTTTCTAAATGTAAATTGTAAGAATTATAATTCGAATTAAATAAAAGTATTGCAATACAAGAATTGCGTTTTCACTATCTGTCACTACTAAGTGAGTACCTCTCGTTCTATTAGGAGAAGTCGCATACACAGACTAGCTAAATAAATAAAATAGATAAAGAAAAAGAAAAGTTCCCTACCTTCTTTTTCTCTTATAAGAATACTAGAATCCCCTTCTGGACTAGTGAAGTATCCAAAATTCGTACTGTCCCAGAACAATCTATCCTGTTGGTCTTGTAGAGTCTCGCACCACTCCAACCAAGATGAGTCCAAAGTAGCTTCGTACAGATCCAATATTCCACGGATAAGGAACGCGTAGTCATCAACGAACCCGTTAATAGGGGTACCACTGGGAACACGAATCAGCGTAAGTCCAAAATAATTCAGGAATTATTTAATAATACTTACGTCTGGCATACACCACCATCTTCGGCGCGGTAACTACATCTCAGTAACGTCTTAGATTTTGGGCTGTAAATATATTTTTTGATAAAATTAGCAGCTAAAACGGCTCTTTCGAGATAACGTTCGCTATTTAAGGCAAAAGCTGCTTTGGCAAAGCCAGATATCATCAAGCCATTCCACGACGTTACTATTTTGGTATCCACGTGAGGTTTGGGACGTTTCTGCCTTTCTTCGTAGAGTATATTATGGCATTTTTCTAAAATTTCTTTCAGTTTTGGAATAGGTATCTTAAATTTTGAAGCTGTGTCTTCGTAAGTTCCAAAAGCAGCCAGCACGTTTTTATTTTTCAATTCGCCGTGAGGATCACTACCCGGATTCACATTTCCATTCTTTTTCACGGAGTAATGATAACAAAAGACTTCTGCGTGTGATATGTCATCTGTTTTATCATCTAACAAATTATTAATTTCGTTGTATTCCCAAACGCAAAAAGCGCCTTCCTGCTTGTGTGGAGCGCCTTCGAATGGATAAGAATCCGCATCCTCCGCACCGTAGAACCCGCCTAAATCATGGCTTAAATCCCTCGAAACGTAATTCAAAATATCCTTAACAATATCGGAGAAAAAATCGTCTCTTGTTATCACGTAAGCATCAGTGTAAGCCGCTGTTAATTGGCCTTGATCGTATAACATTTTCTCGAAATGCGGAACATGCCATTTTCCATCAACAGAATACCTCGCAAAGCCGGTATTAACATGATCATGGATGCCACCGTAAGCCATACGGCGTAAGGTATGCAAGCTCATATTTAGGCAGGCTTTTCCTTGTTCGGAAGCTCTGTCTTTTGAATACATGTGGAACATGAATTCGAAAATTGACGGCTGCGGAAATTTGGGCGCAGTTGAAAATCCGCCATATTCCTTTTCGTATGATTTTGAAAATTGTAATAGGCATTTCCTAGCGGCTTCGAATCCAGGGACTTGGGCCTCAGGAAAAGCGGATAATTTAAAAATTGACATATGCTTTAATGCCGTAACGGAACTTTTAGCTGAAAGATAATGAAAAACTGTTGCTAGTCAAGGAATAATATAAACATGCACTTGTTTCAGTATTAATTTAATTAGTAATGTAGTGGTCCAATTAGTATATATACTAATCGTTGCTGTAGCAACGATTTTTTAAGTGTGTGTTCTGTTCATTTTAAATTGGCGTTCAAGCGACAACCGTATATTTAGGAAGCAAGAACACGGATTTTTTTCATCTACAATCAACATCTACTTGCCTAACACGCACAGTAGAATACATGCCAGCTTTAGCAAGAACCAGAAAATTTTTTGAATGGGAGTGGCTGAGCGATAGCTGCTCCTGGTCTTCTTAATTGAAAATTTTGTGGACGAATGATAGAAAATTACATAATTCTAGAAAGAACAAATCTTTCAAAAGGTAAAGATAAAAGTAGTCGTAAGTCACAACTGAACGGCACTAGAAAAATTGAAACTATAAAAATAGGAAATAAGTTACCAAACATTTTTTCTTCAAGACGGAGGATTTAACAAATTCTGAGCACATGCTTTTCTGTTACTCTGTATAATGTTCCTTTTTATAAAAATAAATGCTGTTTTTCTATATTTTGGGTTCGGCAAAAAAAAACTGTTTGATGACCAAAAAACTTAGAGAATCCATGTTATATGGCATTTCACACACATTATTCGGGACTTTTCCAATAATTTTAGATTTCTGCTACTTCTGCTGTTAGCTATTTAAGTGTATGCTCGCGCCATCTATTACTGCCAATTAGAAGCATATAAAGGGCACTTTAATAATGTAGTATTCTGTCCTGGCGCCATCTGTTAGGAGTTAATGATTTTAAAATTTAAATAGAATAAAAGCAATTTTAAAATATTAATTACCAAACACCATCCACACACTCTCAAAAATACACATTAAACGACGCGTTTAAACAATTAAAAAAAAAATAAATTGACTTACCTTCACTACTTAAAATTGAATGCTGTTCGCCCCACTGCTTCGCAATCAAAGTCAAAATTGATTTAAATCCTACACGTCCATATTTATCTTCTGGAGGAAAGTATGTACCACCGAACAGAGGCTCCAAATCAGGTGTTATAAATACCGACATGGGCCAACCTCCACTGCCAGTAGTTCGTTGTACGAATGACATGTACATCTTATCCACATCTGGTCTTTCCTCCCGATCCACCTTCACACAAATAAAATTCTTATTCATAACTTCAGCAACGGATGCATTTTCGAATGATTCCTTTTCCATGACATGACACCTTGAATACAACTTGGGTTAGATATGAATTTGTCCCAATACAAAGTGTGAATGTACCAATGGCAAGTTGAGTATCCAACAGATAAGAAGATGATTTTGTTTTCCTTCTTTGCTTTTTCGAATGCCTCATTCCCCCATGGATACCATTCGACTGGATTATAAGCATGTTGCAGTAAATATGGGGACTTTTCTAAACCTAATCGGTTGGGATTCTGTGCCCCACCACCAGAAGAAGTTGATGCTTGATCAGACATCCTTCGGATTAAATTGAAGGGATAATCACCATAGTTTACACTAAAATTATTGAAGTAGTATAAATAATCGTTAATTTTTATTTAAATCATGCACTGCAGCAAAGCAAAAGTTGAAATTTTGATGTACCTCGACACATTCGCAGAATATAATCGGTTTTTACTCGATAATCCAATGAAATTAAAGCTAACACTAGTAAAATGTTTACAGCTCTTTAGTAATAATCGATTTTTTAATGTATAAATGAAGCATGTACATCCGATTAATTTTCGTTTCGGAAGGAGGAAACTCATCGCATTTATAAAAATAACATTTTGCGAATCATATATCGAGGTTTATATAATGATTTAAAAAGTTAAAGTTAATTCTCCAAATCGTTTTCCCTGTATGAATTCAGCGGTATAAGAGCGCTATGTATAGTCAAAATCAAACAGCTGTTGTCGGATTATATTTTGAACAGTTATTCGTATATTAGATAGTGAAATTGCTATTTGAACCTTATGTTTTATGTCGTAGTTCAAAAATACGCTTATTTAGGTAGTAAAGGGAACATCAGATGGGAATGTATAGAAAAGATAATCCCAAGGGCATATTTGAAATTCCCGCCGGTTGAATTCCCCTAGTCAAAGTAAATTCAATGGAATTAGCAAAGAATCAATACAATAATTATTATTGATTTTTAAATAAAATAACGGCAATTTGTTATATCGTATTAATTATATTTCAATTTTATAAATATAAATTTATATTCTGGTCTATTTCTATGTCTATATTGATTAACTGTCCTGTTAGCCCCTATTTGCTATCTCTGTTTAACGTATGGAGACCACTATCCCTCCATCCTTTGCGCAAGGAACTGGTAGGGATAAGCCCCAACTTATCGGAAGCAACTCGTTTAATTTTTCTTTCTATCGCAGTAGTTGAAAGTGGCAAGACTGGTAAGCATTTCCTGATTTTTGCAAATTTTTTTTGCTTTATTTTATTGAAAATATCCATTTATATAAATTTACTTAATCATTCTACATTCATATTTTCTTTTATTTTTAAATAATTCCAGAGGATTCCTGTAATTTTTAACGATAAGCCTTATTAATTGGGCAAGGAGTGTTTAGCTGAATTAATCCTAAAACATGTCCTAATCATGTAAGGCGAGATCAAATTCCTTGTTTAATCCCGAAATGCAATGTAGCATATTCGATTCATGGCGAGGAAACATTTTTTTTTTAATAATTTAATTTAATCGTATAAGCTCCACGTGTTATATCCTAGAGGTTAAGCTTAATTTCTTTTCTAGTAACATCTTCCCGCGATGGTAAACGGTCGGATCCCGTCGGTCTGTTCGAAGACCTATGTTACACCACGTCGTCCTTATGAAAAGGCCCGTTTAGATCAAGAATTAAAAATTATAGGAGAGTATGGTCTCCGAAACAAACGTGAAGTATGGCGCGTCAAATATACATTGGCTAAGATTCGTAAAGCTGCCAGAGAATTGCTAACGTTAGAAGAGAAAGACCCAAAAAGATTGTTCGAAGGTGAGTTTCCGTTCACTTAAGGAAAGCATTATGTCATCCCATGCGCCACGCTCACAGAAATTACTTATGTTTCTGTACGAGTGCCAGTATTTAATCATGAATAACATGGGAATATTGAATTCCGCCAAGGAAGCAGGACATTCCGCTATGAATAGTTCTGTGCCAAAGTGCAGGAGACATTTTTGAATAATTCATATTTATTTGCATTTGCGACAAACGAAGCTTGTATGGGTTTTTGAAATTTGGCTTTTTTTTTATAGGCAATGCTTTACTACGTCGTCTGGTTCGTATTGGAGTATTGGACGAAAACAGAATGAAGCTCGATTACGTGCTAGGTTTGAAAATCGAAGATTTCTTGGAACGCCGACTTCAAACACAAGTCTTTAAGCTTGGTTTGGCAAAATCCATCCATCATGCTCGTGTTTTAATTAGGCAGAGACATATTCGGTAATAACTACATTAAATTTCTTGTATTTCCAATGTTTCGTAAAGGCCACTTAGATGAATTATCTAACGCCTTGAAAATTTACTTCAAATCAGATGGCAACCTGATGTTAATTAAGGTAATTGGATGCTCTTGTAATGTAGACCGAGACTAGAGTTGCTGATATGATCATGTTAGTTAATATCTTATCAGTGCTAAATGATCTCGAAGAGTAAAGATACCAGCTTTATGCCCCAACTTAGTTTTAATTGTGTAACTTGGATGGGTACCTTGTGAGGCGACAGTTTTAGATAAGATAAATTTAAAGAATGCAAAATTAAGAACGAATGTTTTATTCCACAGAGTACGCAAGCAAGTTGTGAATATTCCATCGTTCATTGTAAGGTTGGACTCCCAGAAGCACATCGACTTCTCTCTCAAATCACCCTTCGGTGGCGGTCGCCCAGGTCGCGTTAAGAGGAAGAATCTTCGCAAGGGAGCTGGTGGTGGCGCCGCCGAAGAAGAAGAAGATTAGAATATATGTTTACCAATTTATTTTGGTATTTTCAAATAAAAATAATTGCAAAAATCTTGGTTTTGTTTTCATTTTTTAAATTATGAATATACACTACTTTTCAAAAGTTAATGTTCATGGATAGGGTTATCAGTGAGCCTGCAGAAACGAGTACGCAATTATCGGAGATTAGATAGACTGGCGTTCTGTCGACTTGGGAAAACCAGTAAGCAACACGACCTTGTTGGTCGAGTATACACGTCTAGTCTCTGCTAACTTTATGGAGCGCAACTCTTTTCTGTAGGCTTAGTTGTCAGATGTCCGGAAAGATTTTAATGCTTATTCAAATCACTAATTTAAACTTGAAAATCTATCCACTAAATACAGTAACATATATCTATGAAGAAAAAAAATCGGATAAATTTTTTGTGTGGTTACTGTTTGACAAACTAGGTTTTCTAAGGAAGCCGTACAAGTTACTGGAGTACGTATGATGGGACAAAAGTATACTTGGACAGTTGACAAGCGACGAAGGAGTATGGGCAGTGTACCCGGGGCTTACTTTCGTATTGGCCAAGTTTGCTTTTGTGCTATTATACAATGAGATTTAAGTAAAATATAGCCTTAAAGGTTCATGTTTGTAGTATCTAATTTTAGGAAATCTAATAACCTAAGCGATAATTATTAGGTAACTAGTTAGGTACGATTCTTTATTGAACTAGTCGCAAAACCAGTGACGGGTTCAATTGTAAATATGTTTAGAGTCGGTTGAATAATTTTTTTTCTTTGTGCAAAAATTTTAAGAAATAGTTTTTGGGTCAAATAAAAAAATTACAAGTTTTTGAAAACTTGCCGGGCAGGGCATAAAGTTGGGGCCCACACTGTCTAACGCTGTCAATTATTGTTATTTGATATTAAACAAATGTTTAAATAACATGGAGCGAGTTTATTTTTCTAGAAAATGGATATTAGAATAAATTAAACTACTAAAAGACGAAAATAAAGTTTATTTCACATTTAATAATTATGCGAATTGCAATATTCTTTGAACGTGTAGAATTTGAATTTTTCCAAGCAAATTTGTATCTTACACTCTGACTATTTAACAGTTGAAGTTTCCCAAGTTTCACTTAAATATCTTACTACGTCACCCACTGCTTACTTATAGTTAAATCGCACATTTAAAGGAAAAATCAAACACATATAATTTTTACATAATTTATTGCTATAAAAAATATTTTATTTGACTTCTTTCACTTGAAGACCTGTAACAACGAAAAGCATTCATAAATAACTAGAAAGTCTCAAAATATAGTGAATTTCGCTTAATTAGTCACTTCCAGGATATCGCTAATTTGGCAAATTACGTAGTTATTAAAATAGCCAAATCTACTATATCTAATTTATATATAATTATAATTAATCAACATTGAAATAATATGCATGTAATTATGTTGCTACGTTATATTTCACACTAAATTCGGACATTAGCATGTGGTAAGCTGCAGCATTCATTATTCGCAGTTGGAAACGTCACACAAATGAAAAGAACCCGTCTGTGTGGAGCTGTTACTGCACATTAATCGAATTATTATTACTACATAAAATAACCAATTTACCTGGAGGTAATGACTGCTTAAGTTTTTCCGCTTTTTCTTTTTCAACGATGACCAAAGTATACAGAAACCTCGAACAGCGGACCTTGAATTTGGTATTATCGGGGTTCTTCTTGATTTTAACAGCTATTAAAAATATTAAGCACAATAAAAGATCCCGAATATAACACGAGAAAGAACATTACTTACACTTGGCGTCCTTCCTTCTTGCCTTCAAAAGGAAGTCTTTGATTTCTGTGATCTGTCGTGGCTGCAAACAAAACGCAAATGGGAGCTTGTGGCCTCATGTTTAATTTATAGGTTAGCTTACCATGTTTGATTATGCCGTGTCAATTCTAGAAGCTGCAAAAGGAAAGATCTACTATGAGAAAGGATTAGACATTCAGAATTAAATTAATGTAATTAAAAAAAAAATGTTTTTGTTTATTTCTTAAATTTTTGTAGGACGAAATTGCAAAATACGTACCACTTCGTTGACGTGCCGAAACGGAAAGAGTGGGAAACAGAGATAGTTCGTTGATTTGGGCAGGAAATCAAAGAGGTCTCCACTTGGCTTATTTCTTCAAATAATAGCGGGAAACAGAGTAAAATATTTTAAACCTTGCGTTGTTTAGATGCGTATTTTCGTTTGGCAAAGTAACGCATTATTTTGTATATTTGCTCCACTTTATCCATATAACTACGGACCAGGAAATCGCTTTTGTACATTTCCACAATAAATTAAAGAATCGTGAATACTCGTTTAGCTTCGTTAATAGTTGAACGGGGGAATTATTTAACTCCAAAATTCGTAGGTATTTTTCTGTTGCTGTGTTGGTATTACAACAGAAGAACCCTGACAAAAAAATAGGGCATTGCCCTTATCTACGATTTTTCAAATAAAATGGATTTGTGTCATTGAAACAGAAAACAAGTCGAAAAAATGAATTATGCATGAGGTACTTACGTGAATTTGATAATGTAAAATGCGATAATTTAAATATAAATTTAGTTTTATTCAATTGTTTTTGAGTTTAAAACATGCATTACAACCCTCTCTTACAATGTTAAATATAGCTTTATTTACTTACTTTTTTGTTTCCTGTTTGTTTCTTCTACACGCAACAATTTTTTTTTTAATTTTTTATAATTTAAAGAAAATTAATTTGTGATAAGCGACCGTGATGCTTTTTACACGTACCGTATTCCTTAATATCGATGTATCTATTTACAAGGTTTCGTTTCGTCATCCGTCTAAAACCTTCAATTATCGCAATTCTTCAAACAACAATTCGATTTGCTACTTAATTGAGGTCTAATGATTTTTTTTTTACGATTACACGTTCGATTTAATAAAGGTCCACCATGACTACAGGTCCCCATTCAACCCTTCGTCTGCGTCTTGAAAACACGTTACCTTGACTTTAAAATACAAAAATTGCTATCAAATTTCTGAGTCTATTCGTTGCGGTCGCTAAATGAGACACGACAATTCTATTCAGTAGCGCAAACGGGAATCATCAAGTTTCGGCGATGAGTTCGAAACGTGCAGGTTATGTTTACCTGAACGACGTGCCGACTAGAATTGTAACATGGGGTAAATGGATTGAGGAGCCTTTCGAATACGATCAAAATCAAGAATTGATTCTCTTCATACCCGGTAATCCCGGTGTAACCGCATTTTACGAATCTTTCCTAGAAACTATTCACGAAAAGGTAGGAACGCCTGTTTGGATCGTAGGACACTCCGGACACGAGAAGCCCGGAAATCCGGAGGATTATAATATTCCAGATCCGAAAGTGCATAGGAATAAATTCTGTTTGGATACACAGATTAATAATAAGGTGAGAAATGTTTATTATTTTTATTATTATGTTTAATAATATATTTGGCCTAAAAAAGTGATTTTTTTATTTAAATTTACGAACAAGATCCGGCAAATAATTGGGAATATCTTCTCACGTTAAAATGTCCTGTATTAAGGAAATCGAATGCATGGTCACGTCTAATTTAAAATAAAATTAGGAATTTTTTGATTTTTTTTTTGTTTGCTGATGTTTGTGTGATTCTTGATTTTTTTTCTCAATTATTCTTTAATACTTATGTAGGTACAAAGTTCACAAACTCTTAAAAATGAATCGATATCTTATTTCCTCTATTTACTTTTTTTATTATTTTACAAAATGCAGACGATAACAAGAAGTTATTTACTATTGAGATGAAACGCCTTATCTTTGTTTAAATAGTTGTTAGCTTTCAAAGACATATCATCGCCTTGGCAAAAAAAAACACGTAACTTAATTTTTTTATCCAAAATAAGATTTAACTTCCATTTAATAATAATAGAAAAAGAGTTTTCAGAATTATTTTTTCCTAAAAATCATTAAAATGTTCTACAATAGCCCCTAAATGAGAAACAAGAATTTACATTTTGCTCATTTTAAAACCAAACAGGTCTCCTGTAATTATCATTTTAATGAGGTTTACGCACTTTTCTCAATAAGGCAAGAAGAACCAATATTAATATTTTTGGCATAGGCGTAGCTAAAAGGGAACAGGGAAAGACCATGTCCCTCCCACCTCCAAATTCTGCCTACGCCCATGACTTTTGGTGTTGAGAAAAGGGATGAAGAATATAAGAAATGTCTTTCGTGTAGTTAATATTTAGTGTAGTTAATGACAGCATGTTCAACGAAACGTCAAGTAAAATATTTACACGACATCACCCGAAAGACATTTATACTATGGATTACGGTCGTGAAAGCCTACACTCAACTCAGGGATGAAGAATATTGCAAATGTCAAATATATAGAAATGTTAAATTATTATGCTTATGATTAATTCTGTATGATTTCGAAAAAAAATCACAGATATCGTAATCCTTGCAACCATGCATTGGAAATGATAATTCCCTATCGAAATGCTATTCACTCCGATAACTTGACTAGCAACATCGTTAAAAGTTTAATATAAAAATGTCCAATCTCAAAAATAAGAAAAATGTTTTTTAATGAGTGTTAAAAAACATTTCTTCCTATTTTTGATTTTGATTGACGACCGGATTTTGGTACTGTCTGTTATGTGATATATGCCCATGAAGTGTTGTCCACTCTGTTAAATAGGTTTATTGCTATCAAATCAAATTTGGTTGGCAATTGGTTTATACCACAGGCCACCGATAATTGATGTTGTTGCTAGTGAATTTTTTATCGTGTACAATGCAAATTGTACAGTTTTGTTATTACTTGTCTAGCATTTAAAATAAGATTAATCGTCCCCCAATATAATTTTTATTTTTGAAATTCGTATAAGTAATCATTAAATGCTTGGGAATTTGGTTAACAAAGGGAGGAGGGGGGTACAATTGATAGCTTCGCCGAGGATTAAAAAAAATAAGAAAATGAAAGTGAAATTATTTCAGAAATTTTGAGGGGGCTTATGGCCCCTGTCTGGTTTCCTTGGTTTATTTTTTACATTTAGAATTGCATCATGTTTTAGCTGCTAAATGGTCGAGAATTTTGGTTTTAACTAAACTCAAATCTGAAAATATTATTTAATTATATTTTTATAAAATTTCGGTGCGAAAGAATAATTTCTACGTGAAATTTTGTAGTAACGATTGCTAATCAATATTTTTATGTTAACATTTATTTATTTAACAAAATGTGGGATCGACTTTATTGTTCTTGACTGAATCATTAAATAATCTTTAAAATTGATCCTACTCCTTAAATGAGAACACGTCAGAACATATAAATTCTCGTAAGATATACCTTCGTTCCAAAGTACACTAAGTTGATATCACGATAGTTGTGGCGATGATTAATTTTTAGCAATACACATATAAAAATTGGTAATCTCGACTGCAATTATTATGTCTATTGCACAACATTTAATGAGAAAGAAGCAACATGTGATGCATATGTGCCGATATAAGACCAATTGCAAATTTTTGAAGATTTATGCAAAGTTGGACAACACGTAATGGTTACTTATATTTTTAGACAGAGTTTTATGGAATTGACCTTATGACATTTTCCGCTTGACTATTATCTAATTTTGTTTGTGAATTTTACTTTAGTAGTGTATTATGTCGTACATGAATTATGCAAACAGTCTCTTTATTTAAGATCCAATAATAATAGTAATAATTAATGAATAATAAAAAAACTAGGGAGTTTTATAGAGTAGAAAGAGATATACGATATGAATTTTCTATACAGTGAATACATGCAGCTATCCAAAAAAATTACATATTTAATAATAATGTTTGTCACATTTTGTCAGTTTAGAAATATTTTTGGGAGGTCATTGCCCAATTGACCCAATGGAGAAGCTGCTGCTGCTTTATAATAGACTAGCAAACATAGAAGATATAAAAGATTTTTTATTTTATTTACAGATTCTATTCATAGAAAAATATATACCGGCGGATGTGAAGATCCATCTCGTAGGACATTCTGTTGGCACCTACACGATTTTACACCTTTTGGAACACGCGACCATCAAGCAACGTGTAATCAAAAGCTACTTTCTTTTTCCAACGATCGAATATGTAGGCGACAGCTTCAATGGAACGATCATGACGAAATTGGTCAGACCTATAGTACCTCTAATCCTTTTCTTATCCTGGATCTTCACAATTTTATTCGGTTTTTTACAGAGATTGCTCGTGTATATTTATTGTAAAATTGTTTGCGTAGAAATGGAACTGATAGATGCTATAGTTGAGTTTGTAGACCCTTACGTTCTCAGCAATGTTTTTACAATGGCCTATGACCAATTTAAAACGGTCAGAGAAAGGCCTAACGATAAGCTCAAGAAAAACTGGGATGGGATCAAGTTGTACTATGGAATGATTGATAATTGGGTGCCGGATTTGGCGCCTGTGAATATTAAAAAGGATATACCGGACTTGGACGTGGAAGTCTGCAAAATCGGCATGGAACATACGTTTGTTCTAAGGCATTCGAAGGAAATGGGTGACGTCGTTGCGGGGTGGTTATCCGCAAATTAGATTCATTTATTCCGCTATTAACTTATTTGTGATTTTGTAGTTGTAGAATAAGACATATATAGTTTTTACTGGCGGTGACTAGATAGTTAATATATTTTTATTAATTTTGTTAAAATAATAAATTATAGCTTTATATGTGTGCTTTTATTGCATCACAACAAATAAAATATTTGTTAAGCCCATTATCTAATGCTTAACAAGTGTAAATTAAATTTTCAGGAATTAAAAATTAGGATTAATTTATTTATAATTTTTAAATAGTAGCAACATAAGTGGCACCATCTAAGGAGAAGAATCTTAAACTTGCTGATTAGTACTTATTTTTTGACGCACAGCGCCATCTCGTTTTTTGATGAATTGTTAAACTCTGTAAATGTGTAAATTGGATCTAGCATATCTTACAAAGATAAAATTGATCTACATTTTGGGCTTTGTTAGCTTCTTGTTTTTTATTTATCTTCTATTAATACAGTTCAGAAATACTTACATATTCGCTATACATTGTAATTATGTCCTTGGGGTGACCTCTAGTGTTATATTTTCAAATTTACTTCAATTAGGCACTATAGCATTATTAGCAAATATTTTTTAAGCATTGTTTCTAATATATATTGAAATTCAATTCTAAAAGACATGTCTTCTCATTAGTTCATTACGAATAATTTCTTTGGAAACGCGAAATTATGAGATAAACTGACCTTATCAATTACAGGATAGTGTAGCCACTACTCTACAGATGGCGCTCGCACCAAATGTATTGAGCTAATTGTTCTCTTTTGGGGGAAAATTTAAATAAGACACATTATTAAAAACAAAATTTATTTAGTTAATGTATCACTGATTTATGTGAAATATTACATAGGAATGTTATGTACAGAATTTTCCTCTTAAAAATTCTTGAAATATAGACCATTTTTGCGGGTACGTAAAACGTCGGTCCTCGACGCTGCATCTATTAAAATTAAAATTACTCTTTATTTAGAACACTTGCGCTTCGGGTTAAAAACTTTTTTTACATTTTTTTTTATTACTTAAAAATTCGACGTGCTTATTGTAACAATAAACTAGGAAACGGAATGATTACATGGAAATAATTTTCACGCGACAATTGATGATACCAGAAAATTGTTCTGAATTATTTACAATTACGATTACGATAAGATTACGTTTCGCGTAAAAAAACTACTCGAGATTGGTTTGAGCTGTCGTTAAACAATTTTCTGGTAGGTGGAATCACTGGATAGTGGCGGTTTTTTTACCATAAAAATGATCGTTAACATTCAGAAACGGATTTGAGCAAGGCCATAAGAGTGGATTATGTTATATATCAGTTACATGGAAGGAAAAAAGCATTGGTTTCAAGTATAAATGTGTGAATTATATTTTACTTTAATACTAAACTAAAGGTTCCGTATTGATCTCTTTAGGCAAAGTTGATTGTTCTATGTTTCTATCCAGTGCGATCAATTGTCCAATATATAAAACCTAAAATTGCAATACACACGTGATCCTTTGGGATAAAACCTATAATTTAATTTCCACAATTTTGTCATTGTCGGTGCGTAGAGAGGAAATAACGTTTCCTATCCTTTTTGGCTTACGACGTTTTTATTGGTTCCATTAAAATTCAGTCACTAGAAAACTTATATTTAATACGTTTATTGGGTAAAATGTTCCATAAGGGCTTCGTTTCAGATTTTAGGTTAAGGCTTCTTTATTCTTTTTAAATCTTAATTTGTTTTTAGTTTAATTTTCTGTTCTTTCCTTATCGTGCTTTTATTGTTCAATTTACGGTGTTTAATCGTCCAAACAGCAGAATTTCCTGCAGATGCAGATGCATATGCAACACAGGAGTACCATCAGACCTATCGTCGCTATTCCTATGTACAGCCAGTCGAATCTCTTCTCTTCTTCTCTTGTGCAGAGTATTTCGGACTCATCACTTAGATTGTTACCTTAAAAAAGACTTTTCTTATAAACCTATATGTGCATGCAATTCAAAAATAGTATTCGCAAAAGGCCTTATAGGATATATTGGAAGAAAGCATTCGTCCGGATGTTACAACTAGTGCATACAGTTAGGGTAAATCAGAGGTGAAATCGCATAAAATATTTCATATTCTTACCCGTACTTCCTGTTATATTCGGACAATTTATAACCCCATTGCAGACTAATCTGGCTGGTATACAAAGCCCCGCTTCTCCCGGACATGGAAACTCACATCCTTCAACCGCATCATCCAAGGTGCCACCTTCAGTCAATTTAGACGTTAAACTACCATCGGTATTCCGCGGTAGATGATATAACTCGGTCCACGCTATCTTGAAGGCTGCTCGCGTTGGCGACGTAGTTCCTATAAACTGAATTATAACACCAGGATCTCTGCCATCGGGACTGAGCTGCTCCGCCGTTAGAACCGGCAATTCTTTCGCCAGTGAGACGTTTTCGCCGCATATGGAAAGGTACGGACTCAATTGGCCTTTGATGAAGAAATCTACTATTCCGTCTTCGCAGAATTTCGACGCAAATTTGATGCGATCGAAGACTAATAATAGATCTCTTTCCCTGTTGACTCTTATTTCCCAAATGCATCTAATTGATTTTGGAGGTTCAACGTAACCAATAGCTTCGTAATATGGGTAGTGGATATCTCCATCTGTTGTTGGATGGATTATCGGAGGTCCACACAGCGGCCCATGAACAAACTCATAGGTTGCTTCGAATAATGGTGTATTATGCTTGAAATAGCTTGGAGCTGCGTGGGCACTATCCACTATCAATTGAAGATTTAGCTGTTCTCCTCTTGAAATAACCGTTGTAGATGTCGTGTGTCTATTGCATATGCAGGTAACGTCTCCACTTTGAGCTGCCTTCGATAAAGGTATTGGCGGGTGGGAGTTATTAGCCCCTGGTGGAAGGGGTTCCCAAATAAGTAATTTGTCTACACGATCTTCGAGGCAATTAGTGCACAATCCTGGATTATAAGGATGGTCCTGAAATAACAAAAAGAAAAACAGAAGTTTCACCATTGATTTTAATCTATCAATTACCTTGAATCTAATATTGCAAATTGTCAAAATTACTCTCGCATACAATCTTTTATCGGTAACAAATCTATATAAGCATTGAACATCTTCGCTGCTGGTTGTTTGTTTATAAACCAACGTATTCAGCGGTGATCTAACTTGCCCCTTCTTGAATTTCCACGAAGCGAAGACTTCGTCGCAAGGTTTACCCGGAACCGGTTCTCCTAGTCTGGTATTGTTGAAGAAGTCGTAATGGGCCCAGTAGTACAAAGATGACCTGCGAAAATGAATGCAATCGAAGATGCTTCAATTTGGGATTCGGCTATGAGCTTACCCGCTATAACTTCCAGTTTTGCTTTCGAATCTGACGAATAGGGCATTTCCAGTGGAGACGAAATCGTGCTTCTCCATCGCTTTAGAAAACGTGTCGCAAAATGTTTTGATGATTTTCGAATCATCGGGCCAAGAAGCGTCGTACAAAGTCAGAGATTCGCCGCAGTCCTCTTCGATCGGTTGTATGGGAGATTCTATCCTGTTTATTCGGAAGCTGTAAAAAATATTTTCATTTCATAAAATACGTTTTGGGGGGAAAAAAAAATATGAATGTGGAGATCCATCAAATAAGAAGGTAAATCTGAAAATCGTACGTGGGAAAGAACATTTTATGTGAAATGCGGATTACCATCAATCCAAAAACTAACCTGGGGAAATATAAGCGTACGATTTCACCCTCCTCGCCCTGCATCAAGTACGTGCAACTCGTATGCGGCGGATACCAGTGGGCGACGGATAGGAAGATGCCCTCGGAGTCGCCCGAAGCTCGCAGACTCTCTGAGGACAAGAGCCAATCACAGGTACCGTTCCTACTGCCAGCAGTGTCTACGTGACCTGGCCAATTACCGACGTTAAAATGGAATCCGGTATTTAAAAGTGGTCCTGGAAAAGAAGAGGCGTACGTTAGGGAAGCCTCAGCGTTTTGATTATTCAGCAAATTCAATATATATCCAAGTACTCTCTATTATTTGTTTAAACAATTTTCAGGGTTAATTTTTTTTTTACTATTACTGTTGAAACATAGCGTGTGATGATTTGAATTATTTTTATTTGAAAAGTAACTCGCTTAGGGAAGGAGAGATACTGTATAACGTGTATATACCGGCACCTCCGCCAAAATTAAACTGACACCAAATCGAAATCCCATTTCCAAACAAAACAATGACGGTATTAATTTATAGACGCACAAACTTACCCGCGGGAGACGATACAAATTCGACGAACAAATCCTGCGAGGTACCAATTATCGAATACGGAAATTTCCCCATTCCGCAGAACGTACCTATCACCGGGCTGAACTCGTTTTTACCGTCGTATATCTTGATATAATCGAACGGACAATTCTCCTGACCTGCCGGAAACAAAAACAAGGATTAGATAATAAATTTGAAGTGAACCGTATTGTTTGGGACTGTATGCAGCGACACATCGAAAAGGTGGCGTATTAAATTAGATGATGACATTCAGCTGTTTTCGTAACAACTGAACAAATTCATAGATTGACGTAATTTGATAACATAGGGTGCGATAACGAATTATTAATAAATAATATGTGTATCGCCGTATAGTATCAATTGCAACATCCAAAATGCTCGAAAATATGAATTATAACACCTTTACTCGTTTAATCAACGGTCTACCTCCATTCGTTTTGTTAACGCAGTAGCTCTACATTAATTATTAATATTAAATTAGTTTCATTAGCTGTCGCAAATGCGATGTGTTTATAATATTCCGGACGTATTGAGGCATTTTAATTAAATAGTTAATGAGGAATATACAGAACCAAAATTAATGATTTCCGGTTATAGATTAGCAGCGGATTCATTATGCCCAATGGCAAAAGTATATCCGTGTATATATTGATCGAATAATTTAGCAGCTTTACGATTAGTAGTAACAGGAGCCGGGCGAAATATTTTACGCTGCATGTTTATATTAAAATAGCGATACTATATGAAATTATCTTCATCGGTTAGAGACATTTGGTTTTGGTTGGTGATTATTTGATATTATCGTGAAAACTATATAGAGCGGAAATTTTCCAAATTTTAAGAATTAATCATTCAGAGTGAATATTGGTAAAAAAATAAAATTGCATAAAAACATACCTTTATGTGCTCTGTATGTTTCGAAAGTTTAATAATTTTTTAAATTTTCAGGTTGAGGATCATATATATTATTACAACGTCTGAAGCGATTTATGATTAAATTTTAATTATATAATTTATATTATATAATTAAAATTTATCCCCAACTTGAAAATTCAAAAAATTATTAAACTTTCGAAACATGCAGAGCACATACAGGTATGTTTTTAAGCAATTTTATTTTTTTACCAATATTCACTCTAAATGATTAATTTCTAAAATTTAAAAAATTTCCGCTGTATCTACGCATGTAATGGTAATAGAAATGGCAAAAGAAAAAAATAAAATGTTGAACTGAGTAAGCATTAACTTGGACGAGACATACCTTCAGTTTCCGCTTAAAAATGTGAACTTATAAATACATTTTTTTCAAATGGAAATATCCATAGCAAGATCTCGCCAGTCTACAACATATGCAGCTGCTCTACGTGATTAGACCACTTTAAATTCTCCCCTATAACGAGACTAAGTAGTTTAGGGAGTCGGTTAGGTTGAACTGATTGATTTTGTATTCCCTCTCGTTAAAGAAGAGCATACAATAATTAGTTTTGTTGACATTTAAAACTAATTGAGTCGCATTCGTCCAATGATGTCTTCAAAAATTGATTTCCAATCTGCAGATGCTATTATTGGATACATAGTGAGGTCCTTCTTGATCAACTTGCCGGATGACCATTTTCTTATTATGTCAAATATTATTGTTTGTTATTATTGTTTTTGTTTATTTTTTTATTTTTATTGTTTATTAATTGTTACTATTTTTTTTTGTTGGTTACATTTTATTTGCTGTTAATATACGCTTGCTCTGAAAGAGCTCAACTTTCTTTTGTTTTTGATTGAGGATGGTTTGCTCTTTTTCTCTAAAAATATCCGGCGCCCTCTTTCTTTTAATGATGATCTCCGGTCTCGAGATTCACTGGCTTCTTGAAAACAAAAATACGCAAGGATTGTTCTTGCCATTCTTCACAACTAGATGTTGAAATGCATTCGAAATTGCAAAATTGACTTGCGTGAAAATACGAAACATGTTAAAGTTAACTCGTCCATACAGACCGCGTCAATCTATAACTATGACACGTATAGGCTACTCATTACTTTGCATCTGCTACATTTCGCCGCATATAATAAAGAGATAAATGAATAATAGTCAACGTTCAAATGGCACAAAGTGTATTGATTCGTTCGTGACAGGCGTCATACGGTTTTCTCGGTGCGGCGCGCAATTGTTTGTTAAATATCTGTACATGCATGTGTACAATTCGAACGCGTACATGACAGAATTGATATAGAATAAAATAAATTATTCCAGCCGCTAACCTAATTAAAATTTATGGAAGTTCGTGACAAGCGGTAACAGCATGATCAATACTTTATTGCAAAGTGTGCTTATTTGTATTAAACAATTTACAGTGGCGTCGTTAGTTAAAATTCTACGTTTAAGAGACCTTTATACAGCGGTTCTTCTGAAAAAAGTTTGTTGAAGTGTTGTTTTTAATAAAGCGATTTCTAGCGAAATTTCCTTTGCGATATGTGATTTTTCCTGAATTAATTCCAGAATTTGGGGATGAATGAAGTGTAGTTAGGAATCTTTAATAATTTAAAAATATACAGGTTGTTCTATTTTAAGAAGTATACGTTACTGCGCCACCGCTTTTCTAATACTAAGCTTACGTTTTTGCATTGAATTAAACATCAAAGCTGAATATAGTCTATTCAAGGTTTTGATTATGGCGTCTTACCTATTCCTGTAACTTTAAACTTAAGAGTGTAATTGCAAAGCATACATTGCATTTAACGTTTATACTTTAATGAGATTTAATTATTTTATGCATTACTGCAACTCTCATAAACTTTATGCATACATACATTATTGCACGGCTTTCGAAGATGTCTACGCCCCAAAAGAAAATAAACGTCTAAATTACGTGCAACGCATCTAAGAAATTCCCCGTCTACTCTCAAAGACGACGCGAAATTCGCTCTAATCTTCAGACGAGGAGGCATTCCAGACGGTGCTCGTAACTATCGGTAAAGTCTTAGTAAATCGTAAGTACTTCTGCAGTTCTAGCGTGCATATACATAAATTAAAACGGTGCACCTGTACGAGTTCGAAGCAAAAAGATTACACGTAGGTGTAACCGTTGATTTGCCGACGGGAGTGCGCGGGTTAAAGTTGATTTCGTTAGCGCAACGCAACATTACTAACCAAATAAAAGGCGCGACGCTTTCGGGAATCTATCGTGCTATCGGCGCGTTGAAACGTTAATAGGATGTTGTCTGTCCCGAATTACTAGAACGCAGATGCATCTTCTTTGCAAATGCTGCTTCATTCGCGTAGAATTAAATTTCAGCTTAGAGCTTAATTTCCGTTAATAAAGCTCGCTTCTGTACGGATGAAGGTTAATTTAATATAATTAACCTCGTTTACCGAAGCAAAGCGAACGGTAGTAGAAATTCACGTTTCAATTGAACTATTATTTTCAGGGTTAATGCCGCAGCGAAGGTATTGCACGTTTTCTTAGAGAATTACGTCATACTCTTCGGTTTCAGAGTTTCTGCAGCTAAGCAACAGATACGCTAACATTATAGGCGGGATCATCACTGCAAATGCGGCGTTGAGGTTAGTGCTAACATTTGGTTTCTCGAATAGTTATCAATGACGCAATGCACCATTCTCTAATGAAATGTACTACAGCACACGGACTAACGAACAAATATAAAATACGCAAAAATATGATTTAAGCCGCATTCATTTTATTGAACTATTAAAATTTACGACAAAATGAATAAAACTACTCAGGGGAATAAGTTTGAAACAAATGTGAATATTAAAATAAACAAAGGAAATATCATAATGATAGGGTGCGGTCCGTTGGCTGGAAGTCGACAGCATCTTCTCGCTCTTCTGGTGGTAGTAGTGACCTCGGCTCGCGGCTTTCCTGACGATCGTGACCAGCTTCTCTTTATGCATTTATATAGGTCACTTAAACTATTATTTTGGCTGTGGCTAACGTCTTTGCTTCGAAGGGCACCTAGCGTAGCTTTGTGCGTTGTAACTATGGTGCAATACCACTCGCTTTCTTTATTTTCTTATTTCTGGCCATGACGAAACGTCAAATAGATCTTCCTCTTCGATATCTTCTTTCGTAATCACAAAGGCTTTTCAGTGTTTGGAAAGTCGAGGCTGAATCGCAAACGCTGCTGTACAATTAATTACAGAACGCTTCACATACAGAACCTTACGTATGCACATTAGAAAACTCTTTCCGTGAAAAGTGCATTTTCCCCAATAAAACTTCCTTAAGTAAGTCAAAGGAAATAAAATTACCATGTAGTGTATGCACGTGAAGCGTATAATGGAGTTCCTAGGCAAGAGAACGTTTGGTTCAACGTTCGATGATATTTCATTTGCATCTTGCAATATATGTATTTCCACCTATTTACTGTACATCAGTACGTACTATAAGGGCCGTACTTCAGTGTTCTACAGCTTCGCGTATTCCGCTCCGCTTTGCCGATATTAGTAATATCGAAAGCGCGCGGGGTTAAATTTGTTTTTGATTACATTTCTACTACACGGAATGATCGGCTGTTCGTCTCTCTTCGGTTCTCTCTATCTTTATATCGCGCTTTCCCAACTAGGCACTGACTACTGCATTAAGCCGCCGATTTATTAATACAATGTTGCCGGAGAAGTTGTTCCATTAAGCGCTCGAACGCTAGGCTCCCTACCTTTTAACTTTTAATAATCTACCAGGTCGTAAAGTATGACACAGTTCGTTTTAGCGCATTACCATCTTTCAGGACTACTAAAAAGCATTACGATCGCAAACCGTGGAATATTTTCACAAGCAAATATTTTACACTTTCCGATATCCAATGCTGGAAAGTTAAAACAAGGCGAAGAAGTTCCGTTAAGCAGAAGAAGAAATGTAACTTTTAAATTTCACCAATATTCCGCTTTTATTTTTGAAGCGTTATCAGGGCCATAAATGAGTTAAAATGTATAGCCAAGCTCGTGAACTTAAAGATTTGACGATGTACACTGCCGTTCAGAGAAGTTCGGTCGGTTGGTAAAAAACATGAAAAGGTTACAGAAACAAACGAAACTAAAAACAAAATGCAATTTTATTGTATGTACAGGTAAAAAAGACAAAAATAAATAAATAAAAAGTTATTCTGGCCTAATATAACATACTGAACATTATTTTTTTTTTCATCGAAAAAACCTCCTTTGCTGTTAATCACCGCTCGAACTATTTTAGGCATTCTTTCGATAAGTTTTGTTAAAACGAATTGTGGAATATTAATCCATTCATGTTGCAGAATATTCCGTAAATGTTCTTGTGAAGTTGGGCATATTTTTCGGATCCTCCTGTCCAGTTCATCCCGCAACAACTCTATAGGGTTCAAATCTGGGCTTTGTGGGGGCCATGTCATTACTTTCAGGGTGTGCTGTTCTTCTTGCTCCTTTAGATAGTTCTTACACACTAACGCAGTGTGTTTTGGATCGTTCTCATGCATGAATGTAAAGTTACGGCCTATTATACGCAATCCTGATGGCATTGCATGATTCTGGAGTATTGCAAAATAATTTTCCTTCCTCATTACACCCTGCACTCTGCATAAATCTCCGGTCAAAGCAAAGGAGAAACGTACCCACACTAACACAGAACTACGCCCTTGCTTCACTGTTGGCACAATGCAGTTCGGGATCACTTTTCGGTTTTATATCTTCGGACATAAACTCGTGGATTTTGCCCAAAAACCTCAAACTTTGACTCGTCACTCCAAAGCACGTGTTTCCAATCATCTAACGACCAATCTAGATGAGAACGGGCCTACTGTAGCCGTTTTGCTCTGTTGCCCCGACGTAAAATAAGGGTTTTCGAATGGCAATGCGTCCATGAAGGTCCGCTTGTTGAAGTCGACGTTTTACCGTACTCGCCGAAACTTGTTCTTCACAGCCGCGGTTGACTTCGGCTGCTATTTGTGGCGCTGTTAATTTTCTATTGCGTTTGCTTAATAATACAATTCTCAAATCTTCAGGTTTTGTTGTTTTCCTAGATGCTCCAGGACGAACACGATTTTCTATAGTTCCAGTTGTCCGATATCGCTTTGTGATGTCGTTTACTGTTGAACTTCTCATATTTATTTTTTCAGCAATTTGTCGCCCCGAATATCATTCTTCAAACAGCGTAATAATGCGTGAACGTTTTTCTACACTGGTAGGCTTGCCACGTGCCATTTTGAAGTAAATTTCATTAAAACTTTCGCGCAAAAACGACAGATACTCACCAACACACGTTTAACAGTAAAATGAAGCAAATTTATATCTTTACGCATGCGATAAATAAACAAGAATGATACTGCGGTATATTTCCTAAACGTATTGTTCGTTAATAATCCCAAAACGACCCGTTTCAAAAGATCCGTACTTCCGAGAAATTCTTGGAATGATAATAAAAGGGACTTTATTGTGGTTGTCGTAATATTTCTACTTTACATAATAATTTATGGCTTTAATCCCTTAGAAAAGAGTGTATGCTTAATATTTTTCTAATTTTATGTATTAATAATTGTATACAGTGTGATATAATAGATTTTTATTGTATGACCGAACTTCACTGAACGGCAGTGTACATTTTAGAAGTTATGGCTGATGAATGACTGAATTACTAGCATGATCCTGATGACGCTTTAAAATAAGAGCGAAATATTAACAAAATTTAAAAGAGTTAGACCTTTTTGTGAAACTTTGGTCATCATCCCGGCAGTTTTATCTACGAAGTCAGCAAAGTTTACCTAAGACAGTTCGAGTCGTCTGGGATGCAAGAGGAAGACACGGAAAAGAACGGGAGATAACTCCAGCTTTGTAAGCCTAAAACCCGGATGAAGGTTCATTTCTTGTACATGACATATGGAGACGAAACAACTTCAAAATAAATTGTTACACAATATACACTATCGCTTCAGAGTAACATACAACGATGTCGAAAAGTGATAAGTGACAATTATTGAAAACCAAACCATTATTGCTTCAATAATGGTTTTATTCTCTTTTTTAGCTCAAGTGTCTTTAAATGCCCGCAAACGGTTCGTCGCAATATCAATGTTGAAATAACATTTAGTAATAAAGAGGTAACTTAGGGATTCCGCTGGGCTCCGCTCCGCTCTGTTGCGATCTTTATTGTCTTTAATGTGACATACCACGTATTATCGATATATGGGAATATTTAGACGAATGAAGTAGGTAGATGGATAGAAAAGAATAAATTCTTTGTATAGGACGACCAAGGAAATGATAAGATATTTAGGAATCTTAATAGACAATAGTAAAGTCCTAAGCCCAAAATTGCACCAATAAAGCCAAACATTGTTAAAGTATGACCAACCAAATTTTCTAATACAATGTGCATTTTGTTAGTGACTTGTATTAAGAATAAGATGCTTTAAAAAGTTTCACCAATCTTTTATGCTCAATACAAAACGCCCAGGCAACAACAAATTCTTTATCGTCAAATATATCATAGCTACATCTCTCCTGGACATTTAATGTAATAACCTTCCGCTCTAACGTTGAATTTACGTTCAACACAATAACACGTTATACCTAGAGAGCTGCTAGCTCAAAGTTACGACTATAGCATTCCGTCACCGTTCCGAATTTCATTTGTCCTAGTTAAGGAAGCTGTTCTACTGCGTTACGTGTACGTGTCATATTATATGTGTAATACGACACACATACCTGAATGCTTCCGAGGTGTATGCACACATGGCTTGTTTGTGTTACTACTGCTTTTGATGGTTCGAGGCGTACGGGCAAAATACGCGAGAAAATACTTCCGCATGTTGCCAGGATTAAGATATGTATGTATACCGGGTGGCCAAGTAAGAATAGTAGCCGGCTATATCACAGGAACTAGTAACCACAGAGAAACTATTTTTAACAACAGTTATCAGAAGAAATCACTAGAAGTGTTAGATGACTAGCTGGTACAATCACGATTAAATATAAAATTAAGTTTTCATCGGGACTGGGAATAAAATGCGAAAAACACAATGAAAACTAATTTTATATTTAGTCGTGATTCTTACGTCGTCTGCCGGTTATCTTAGAAACCCCAAAATCATTTCCAGTATTTTCTTTTTTTGGCCACATTTATTAAAAAATATTTTACCCGAAAGCTCTAGTTTCTGAGATATAGCCGGGAGTCATTCTCATTTGGCCACCCGGTACATACGTAGATTAGTGCAGTGAACATTATGATTGACGGTTGTCGTTGGAATATACACGAAGGATCATAAGCTAACGTCCGAAGCAGTTAGTACGTAGTTTCTGCTTTCTGCTATACGGGTATGATTATCTTTACTGTTACGCTTCTAGTTTCAACGATGGAATTTAACTGGGTCAAGTATTATTACAACGACAGTAAATATGAAGTTGATGTCATTAGTTATAGCTGGCTAATATTTCAAAATGTGATAAAATGTAACATTTTATCTAAATTTCTCGTGGCTCACATTCCTTCCATACATTTTATTAGTTGGGGAAAAGGAGGGAGGGGGCGAGGGAGTGTCCTATACACATTTGATACAGCTTACCTCATATCGATGAAATTCGGAATAAGACGAAAATAAAAAGAATAATAAAAAAAGCTAGTATCTGCAGGACGGAAATCAGCTTAGTTTTCTGGCGTTCAAGTGGTGAGGTTGCCCTCCAATGGTCGGAGTTGCTAAGGATCGGAAAAGAAAAACAAAAAACCGTAGCTTGTTCAGAACTTATTTAAAAGAAGAAAAGTGAAAATAAATTTATTTAAAATAAGAGCCAGATTTCTTAAATCCAGAGAATAGGTTGCCAGATTCATCAACAATTGAAATTAAAATTAAAAAAGCGAAACAATAATATCGAACCCCTGTATATACGGAAATATTTTTGAACGATACTTTACGAGGTCTCTTGTGTAATCAGAACATTTTCTATTATTTAAAATTTAACATTTGCTTGCTAGTTTTTCTGCAGTAAAGAATAAACACATCAATTCTAGAACTACTCGGGATGGGCATTTTCGACGAGCGGCGTTCGAAATCCACCAGATATAAACAAACCCCAAAACAAAACATACAATACGAACAACAAAGTCAAATAAATAAAATCCTTCTGAAGCGCGTCCGACTGAAGAAAAAGAAAGATATTACGCACACGTCGAAAATTTCCTGCTTTTCACAATCGCATCCTCCCGGACTCCTTTGTTTGGCGCACACAAAGAATCCTTTTGTCGAGACAAGATAAGATAATAAACGGAATCGGACTCCTTTTCCCCCGGCCGAAAATACGGGAAAAATTTAAACGCGGCAACCCTCGTCACATCAAGCAACGTCATCTGGCATTAAAAGTAGACAGCGGCGCGCTTGACAGCTATAAGCGGGTATTCATACTTGATTCTTCATATACTTTCCGTTAAGTGCCTTTTCCGCAACGTTGTCGGTAAAACAGCGCCCGATAAGGCGTTCAAGAAGTGCGAAGTACTTCCTTCGCTACAATACTGGCACGTTTCCTGCGACTATTATTATCATTATGGCGGAGAAACGGAGGTATACAAGGATGCAGTAAAAGGCGAAAGTTATTGTTAGTGGTTCTTTTATGTCAACGTGTTTGTCGGCTTAACTGCTGCTTTTACCGGCATTAATGTGCCGCTTTCGCTACAACACAACGGGTAGGACGGTGTGTGTGCGTGCGTGGGAGGAAAAATTGGGCGCTCGCAATTTAAATTAATGAAATTACCTAGGAAGCTCTCTCTCTATCTTCCCGGGTTAGGTTGTGTTGTTAAAAATATCGCTATCCCAGCACGAATAAAGAAAGACGTTATGACGTGCTTTAGAGGTACTTACGTTGGACCTGAGGGATCGTCTCGGGTGATTTTTTGCGAATTTAGTGAACGTTCTCGGGATTGTTTATGTTTACTTGCAAAAATATTGGGCGATTTTCGTAAATTGTTTTTTTCTTGAAAGCCTTCTCTTCTTGATGTTTATTGAGTGTAATACGGGACCTTGCTATACTTCATTTGTGAAAGTTACGATCCTATTTATTGATCCATCGGATATAAAATAGATATTTCGCGATAATCCAAATACTATTATTTCACGGAAGCATGCATTATATAATTTGTAAATTTTAATTATGGGTGGCAAGGATTTTTTGGAGAAATATTTTTAAATTTTAAACATGAGCGCTAAGCGGCGCCGTTCCGAGAGTCAACAGTAAATTAGTTCTTTAAAGTTCCAGGATTAAATATAATTTTTAATACTCCATTAAAAAGCTTAATTAATTGTGCACCATTTTGGCTGAAGGCGTGTGGTAGGCGTTGCCAATCCATGTAAAACTAAACCTGGTTATAACTTTGGCAGCTTTTAGCCGAATTGAAGAAACATGGACTTGTTTGGAGGGGCGTTCAACAGTTCGTGTATTAATCTTCAAGAAATGCACAAGATGTCTCTGAAAATTTAATGACACAATATATGATATTTGAAGAGTTTTAGCAGAGTAAAGTATTGGCGCAAACTGCGTCGCGATATCTTTTTCCTTCTTCCAGATAATAACGAAAAGAGCTCAATATCAGTAACCTATCACAAATACCGTATCTTTTAATTGTAGAAGTGTAGATCCAAAATTAAAACGACGCAAAAACTTAACAAAAAGCTTTATTCTTCTTCTGCCGGACATAGCCATTGAATGTCCTTTAATAATTGTTTATAGTGTGATTAAAATTACAACTAGAAGTTAGTTAGCCTTTTATCGAAAATTCTCATCAAGTACGTTGGCGTTCTACGTTTTCGATTGAGAGCGAAAAAGCTATTCCAATTAGCAATATGGCTACGTCATACGGCGCTGCAATTGCTGTCCCAATCCGGAAAACGAAATACCCGAACGACGAAAGGTTATATAGCGCAAAAAAGCTCTCGCTGAAATAACGTGCGAACGTGAAACGGCGACACGACAAATAGGAAAACGAAAAATAAATGCGCCTACAACGGGCGAGGTGGTACACGAACACAACGGGTAAAGGTGCTCGCCGATGAAGAGTTAATTCAATACGTTCGGTTCCGTTAGACAGAATCGAATTCCGTTGAAAAATCGGGGCGGTCAGTTTTAAAATAAACAAAATAGAAATAGAACGCATTATCAGCTTATACTGTTTCGCGTTGTTCCTTTTTTTTACCTCTGTTGGTTCGTGGATTTGTTCTCGTTGGAATAGAATTAATCGCGAAAAATGTAATAGATTTTTGGCCGAATGAAACATGTTTAAACTAAAATCGGCTTATTTATTCGATTGCGCTGCTTTGGCATAGTAGTATTGCTTGGATGTGATAAAAAATATCATTTAAAATTCCCTTTGCGTTGCGAACCGGCGATAGGTGTGTGTATAATCGCGGGAAAAATTGAACGGTGAATAGAGGCAAACAAATACAATATTTTTGTTTGAAGTTCCAATTATTCTAAAAGTTTTAACGAAAACTACGAAAGAGGAAAAGATTTGTGGTACATTGTTTTTAAAAATATACGCCATTTAGATTAGATTTATACATTTTTCCATCCATTTAACTCAATTTTAAAACCGTTTTTTCCATTCTGAAAGTTTTTGAAGGCTTCTACAGCTACTTGAGGCGATAAAAATCGCTGTTCACACATTTCTTACTTGACATTTGACTTTAAATAATAGCACTGTCACGATGATACGACATTGTCGATTGCTTTTCCTGAGAGATGGTAGACTGAACGAACCCACAGCAACTAACACTGTTATTGGTTGGATAATGATGGGAAAGGTTGCGAATGATTTTCACTATTCCAGTTTATACTCATTTCATTTTGCTTTTCTTCGTTTTGGGAAGTGGAGGAAATACGGTCAAAACGCTTACTCTCTCCAGACGATATGATGTATGAGAACATCTTTTACATCTCATACTAGGAATAGCTTTAGCCGTTTTGTTGTTGCCTTGTACTGAACCATTGTTTAGCGATTCCTCGCTCTTCAGTGTTTTGTGCCTTTAGAGAAAAGTTCATCAAAGGGCCCTGATCTTTATAAAAGAAATGTGTCGTCAGATTTTGGTTAATGAGGTAAGGATGGAGGATTTTCTCTACAGATTCCATCCAAATATTAGACTAGGACTCCCACTTACGGGGTTTTAGCTGCTTCATCTCTAGCCATTGCTGTTAAGCGACACATATGTTGATGACTCGCTCGAGTTGGGCTGCTTAGCTCTTTTAATCCTTTTTACTAAATGTTTGCTGTAGCATCTTCAGAATTTGGGCTTACGTTGGGATGAAGTTTTAAGGGGAGTGGAATAAAGATAAAACTCAAATTTTGAATCTTTCAGGGTTTCGCAGGTCATTCCGACAATTTTTATAAACTGCCAACTTCATGGTTTCTGTAACAGCTCTGAAGGAGATTACGCTGCTGCCGTTCTACGGCTAACACACTCTAATAACACTTATTCTTCCCGCCTACTTTGTGCTGAAACCCAGATTACACCTCTTAAACGAATTCCTCGTCCGCGTCCTGAATTGTGTGGTGCCTTTCTGTTACCTCATTAGGGAATAAAATTCTCACTCCATTTTTGAAAAAAAAAGTAATCGCGTAAATGAGCTTCACAGTATTATTTTCCCGGAACTCATCACGTACCGTCAAAACAAAATCCAGCTGGTTTGTTACCACCTGACCTGATCGCTCATGACATCTGGCGGACCGGGCCAAGTTGATGTTTCCAATTGGCCTCTAAATAATCCTGTTACATCGGTAGCTACTCCTGAGGAGGAAAGAACTATCACTGTCTCTAATTTCGTTGATGTCGAGTATTTAGAAAAATATTCCTCGTTTCGCTCATAACGCTCGCCTTCATGACACGAGCCCCTCTCAACTCTCAACTCAACCCTCTTTGATCCTTATTAGGTTGATTCAGCTTTCTTTTATTTTCGCGTGAAATCTCTCTTTTTTTGGGGGATGTTATTTTTACAATGGGTTGTCGCCTTTCCTCACATACGATGACATGGTTGTTACCGCGTCAGCATCACTTAGCGAGATTATTATTGAATATACCTGTAGTAAGCATCTTCACAGCTGTCCCGGGTTAATTAATTAAATTAGTGTGGTGCGGAGTGTGCCCATATTTTTGTGTTATTCACCATACTACCCCACAGTCCTTGCTATCATTAACGACTTATAAAGATAATTCTTTAAAAGTATTTTAATAATGATTTTTATTATTGTTGCATTGTGTAAATACGATAAGAATGTTTAAATTTAAATTTTATTCCTTTATAAGCAAATATTGTGAATCGCAAACAAAATGGAGGGCAATCTCCATTTCTTGCAATACCTCGCACAGCCCGGGTCACTTTTTTAAAATGTCGATAAACAAAAACCTTTCTCGAAAGCGTTTGTATACAGAAAAAAATGTAGGCGTTACGCTCAGCTAGGAAATAGGCGGTATTTAACGCAAGGAGACGCCTATATGTCATGTAGCGTTTCTGCCTCTTATACGTGTAGATATGGTAGTGCGAAGCATGATTAATTGAACCATAAAATACTTTGTATTAATTTTGAAAGAAAAGAAGTTATGTTCTATGTTCATTTATTTCATCTCTAAAATAATTTTGGCTTCATAGTTGGCCTTTTTAATAAGAATTTTTAAAGCTGTTATATTATTTTTATATTTATAACCTTTTATGCATCGGGCGTTTAAATGTTGCGATGTTTGTTCTATGTAATGTTTTTTAAGAGGGTAAAATTTATAAAATTGATTTTTCCAAATTAATTGATTAAATTTAAGATTCGTGGAATTCTGAAGTGTCTTCACTGAACACTCTTTCGCCAATATAAGTTCAATTAGAAAACGTGAATGAATTTGAAGTGGGTATTAAAAATTCGAACCTGATTGATGGTGATGATGACATAGTGTTATTCCAAAACATGAACACTATGTTTATGTGTTGCCTACTGGATCTCAGTTTTTTCTAACCACCACACGTGACTTGAACGTCGAATTACTAAGTAGAATTCAGACAATAAACACCTTGAAATTGGAAACATCATTTGTTTAATCGCGATAGTGATTGTTTTTGACCACAGGAAATTTTGATCATTTTGCCTTTCTAAGAATACTGAGAATGAAACTCAAACGGAAACTCATTTCTAGAAGCATCATAATGCAAGCGATGTAGGGACGTCACCGAAGCACTGATTCTAGGCTACACCACAGACAACTGTACTGATCTTCTCACGCTTAGTGCACGATAGAGAAGTAGAGGTGCTTATGCAATACTTTAAAAGAGCTCTAGCCTTCTGAAGTGTCGACTAAAGTAATTAAATTTTTAAAGCGTTAATATGCGAAATAGAGAATTCGAAAGCACTTTTTTATGTAAAGCCTTTGTAGAAATGAAAGCTAAAGATATGCTGCAAATGGCTAATAAACACCATAAATCATAACACATCAGAAAATGCCTAAAAACAATAACCAAAAAATAATGCTAAAATAGCTTAGCTTCCTCATGGTATTGATGGAATAATTCACGGCAAACGCAATAAAAGGAGAGAGAAAAATATACTAACACACGGACATGTTTCTGCCTACCTGGTGTCATCAGCGTGGTTTCGAGAGTACTTTTCATATCTCTACCTTCTATCGCTGTTGCCTCGCAGTTAATACCGCAACTTTCAAAACGACAAACTCGACATTTCTTGGCGCCCTCTAGTGCCAAAGAAACGCTTGCCTGCCGTTCAGGAAGCAGCGGTATAAACCGGGTACTGTTCCCCAAACCATCCCTCGAGCAGTTCACATGATTGCCAAACACGAGATGGCGACGCTGGTAGCGCTTTGGGAAACGGCACATGTGAATATTCCGACAGGCTTACCATGATGTATATAAACAGAACACATCAGAAAATGCCTAGAAACAATAACCAAAAAATAATGCTAAGACAGCTTAGCTTCCTCATGGTATTGATGGAATAATTCACGGCAAACGCAATAAAAGGAGAGAGAGAAAATTACACTAACACACGGACATGTTTCTGCCTACCTGGCGTCATCAGCGTGGTTTCGAGAGTACTTTTCATATCTTTACCTTCTATCGCTGTTGTCTCGCGGTTAATACCACAACTTTCAAAACGACAAACTCGACATTTCTTGGCGCCCTCTACTGCCAAAGAAACGCTTGCCTGCCGTTCAGGAAGCAGCGGCATAAGGAATCAGGAAGCTAAGCTATCTTAGCATTATTTTTTGGTTACCATAAATCATACATCACCGCAGACTGTGATCGAATATTCGGATGAACCATTCTGCTTGTCGATGGCTGTACAACACTCTGGATATTTTAGAAACTCCCTTTCCCTAATGTTGTAAAACTTCGATACATTTTTGCATAATCATTTGATAGTGGTAGCTAAAACCGTAAGCCTTTCATTACTTCAAGCTAACCATTTTTGTACTAAGACCAAGCTTCCAGACGCTATTTGAATAGGCATTTCGGTATAATCCCATCATCAAAATTGTTTCCTCATCCTCAACGAACTAATAAAGTTATTTACTTCCGCGCTTCTTGCTACATCTTCGTCCAAGTTTTCTTAACGTATTAACATACAAATTCAGTATCGAATATTCGTTTCGAGATGCATACTTCTCCGAGGCTCTTCCTTCCCCGTTGAAAGTTCATCTCGAATCGTCCGCAACTTCGTAATTCGGTTTCTCTTCGAAATTAAAACCGTATTTATTTTAATATCCTCACATAAATGTAGATAGAGTTAGCGTGCTGTGCAGTTTTTCGCGCACAAACCGAGTCATCAGCGTAATAGAGACTGAAATCTGCATTAGGATACATTCGGAAAGCTTTCAACTACTTAGATTCTAATTTGGTGTAAGAAGAGGGAAATATTTAAGGAATATTATGCAGACGTATTGTTTTTAACGGCTTGGGAAACGTACAGATATCGAACTAATACATTAAATAGACTAATTTAAGAATATGGTCAAGTCTTGATGGTGCTACTTAGATTTGACATTTGTTATGGTTGAAGCAGTGGCATCAGAGAAATCGGTCCAGTAATTTGTTTATTGTAAACACAATGTCCATCTTTTACAAAAAAAAGAAAAAATAAATCTTGTTAACAGTATACATGGTCATAAGACCAGCAATCACATTTAATAATATTCTATTCTATTCTATAATTTCATCCATCTCTGTTTAGACGAATAGCAACTAATTCCCTTTCCTCTTTACGAGTAGGCATTCCCCTTAAATTTCCATTAATTGAAAACGAATTTTCCGAACATCTCGTCTGAGCATCCATCCGTGATGTTGTTCTCAATACGTCAACTTCGTCTAGTCGATTTCCGCCGGAGAAGTGCTATTTGTTCCCGATATCTCGTTTATGTTGTTCGTGATAGTTTTATTCTTTCTGCGACATGCTGATTCGTTCCGCACGACGTTGTCTGAATTTCCTTTTTACGACCGACGTAAGTTAATTTTGGTGGCGATGGCAATGCGAGAATTGTGGAATAAGAAGGACGCAAATCACACGATTATTGCCTTTCAATTATGTCGCGCATGTTATGAGGTGAATTTTTAATATAGGATAAAGACTATTTTGTACAGCTCCTTATTTTGATTTTTTCATTAACGTAATTAAGATATCTGTGAATGTTTTTATCAAGTTTTCTCAAATATGAAGGAGTTTTTACTCACGCGGGCAGGCTGTGCGTAAAGTCTCGGATCAAGACGAATAACAACACATTTAAGTTTGATATTTTGTGGCGTCATAAACAGTTTGACGCTACCAAACCACAGAGAAAAAAGCGGTTATAGCGAGAAATGCGTTATATCCGGTGATCGGCAAGCACAGCGTAATGGATTTAAAGGGAAAAATACTGATTTAACGATTTTACCTGCAATTACCTATGGATCAGCATTATGGTGCTCTAAGGCACTAGTTCAAGGCGCTGGAGTGCATGGATGCTCCGGATTATGGCTAGCAGCAGAACGATACTGAAAGTCGTGAGCCACGAGCGTGGCTGTTAAGACAAGATAAAACAGGCCCACCCCGATAAAACATGGAGGATCACCGTTTTATCACAATCCACTTTGTGTTATGAGTTTTATTGGTTTTGGGCAACTGATGTTTGCGGAACACGGCTGTCTTCTTTTTTCTTTAGTAAAAACAAGGGGTTAACTTCGCGGTATTTGAAAGGCATTTACTCTAAAGATGCTGTTCTAAAATAATGGAGAGGAACCAATTCTCAATCATCAAGATTTTTATTTCAATATAACAAAAACTTTTGCGTTCTTTATTGCTAATGATAAATTGCGTTGTGTTTGTCGAATTGTTGCTTTAGTAACATTAAAATTAATGTTAAATGTGGAACCATCGTCCATTCTTTATACGTGGAACTCTACCATCGGCTATCTTATAGCTACTATAAAATCAAAGATTAAATATTTCCATCACGATTACTGAAATGTTGCACTCTCTTAATTAATTTTAATTTACCAATAGGCTTCTGTGTGTAATATTTCTTAAATAATTGTTATAAATTGATTGGCTTTTGTTGGTTGTTACATGTAAAATAAATGTGCATCCTAGGTTAAAAGCGTAATAATGTTCAAATGTTAAAATTCAGTACATGTATCCTAATCTTCCTATTGACTTCGTCCCACTCCCAAATTCTATTTCGAAACCGTAAATTAACCCTAACTTCGGCATTTAATTTAATACAGTAGACCGGTAGGGCGCCCTCATCCCCCTCGGCGGACGCCAGTCCTTGCCCCACAGCGTCGCTCATCATCAAATATTCGACGGTGGAGGCGAACTTTAACTCCTCGCCAGACTAATTAATACTAATACCCGTTGACCGCATAACTCACCTGAGGAGATCGGCCTCATGGGACAGGTCATGATGTTCTCGCACCTTTGTCCGTCGATATTGAATTCCTCGTTCTCTATGTAAAGTTTGATGAAAGGCAGTCTGGTGTTTAGATAGTAGCGACAATGCAAGTTTCGCGGGTAGACGCCGGGGTAAGCGGGCGATTGAACGTAGCACGTTTGCAGCCGACAGTCTCTGAATATTCTTTCGCAGTACGATCTGTAAAATTAGCATATTATGAGGTACGTACATACGTCAATAGTTAGTAAACGGAAGTGCAATATACGGGGTACCCATCAGTGCGAGGAAGTCTAATACCTCAGTTAACGTAGAAAATAGGAAGCAACATTTCAAATTCGTAGCTTAAAGTACAGAAACCGCCTCAATAACAATGACTCTAATACCTCGCGTAACATATTCTTCAATAGCGCATAATAGGTACTTCGATATGCACCGAAAAACCGCTCCAGACATTACAGCAGCATATAAACCCGTTCATGCAACTTAAACAAAAAGAAACTCTATATTTGAATTTCGCAAAATCGAGCAACGCTGACGACGGATACCACGATAATCGCATCAGTTCGATACGAGCGGATAAGTTCATCGCGAACTAGTTTCAATTCCGTTTTATGCATCAGACGTAGTATCAGACAGCGAAACCGCCGGGAGCGGATTAACCGCGGGAACAACAAAAAAATACGGCAACTATGCAGCTTAAAACCTGTAACCGGGAAACCCGATCCGCCGAACACGACGGGAACTTGCTTGCGGCTGTTTGTTTTTAATATGGCTGATCTGACAAAGATGTTCTTCCATGAATATTCAATTACATTTACAGATTTTGCGGGCGCACTATATTCCGGGGGAAAGTAGATAATGTGACGGAGGTGAGGCGATTATATTTCCGCATGGAGAAAGTCGTATTACCAGCGGCGGCTGTTTTTACATCCGGAGTTGAAGTTTATCGCCTCTGATGTATCAAAACAGATTAGCGGGCTTGTGGAAATGACATGCTTAGGGAGGCTGTGCCAGCCACCCCTTTCGGATAGGAACCGTACGTCAATATTGTTGCTGGACTAGACAAATATGTAGCAGATTATTTCGAAAAGGTTCGGTAAATATTATGATTGGCAGGGAGTGGGAGATTTTAATCTCTCGAATTTGACACTTCGGATCGACACCGCGAGCTTTACTGAATTTCGGCATGTGTTTGCTTTAAAAAAAAAGCTATTTCGAGGTTAGAGACTAGAGAATAGAGTAAGGAGAGAAGAATTTGAGAAAATACAAAATTTATGTTTAGTTCCTTTAAGTGAGAATGCGGACCATGGTCCAAGGACCACGTTCAAGGAGATAGAGCACTTCGACGGTTCTACGGACCCTAACCAGGATATTATGAATAGGCTCCTGCCAGAAAAGCCGCTTATCTAAATCCAGGTGAAGAACCTAGTACAGAATCTTCAGCGTCGACCGGTGATTTTATTTTTTTAATAAGACAGATAGTGACTGTTTTTGACGAGTTGAAGGTGAGCCGCTAGTTTGCACACCACACAAATATCTTGTCAATACTTCTCCATATGCCGTACTTTTCGTTTTGGTGAGTAGCTTAAATCATCATGTTATCGACGTACGCTGCGATCTTCAGTGCATGTGACCCCGGGACATCGACTAAATAAGTAGGGAGCCAGCATTGACCCCTGAGGTACCTGATGGTGACGTAAATGGGAGGGTAAGGACGAGGTTTCGATTCTCTCTTTCCGTTGACACGAGGAAATCGAAGCGTTGTCCTTGCCTTTCCATTGATCCTTCTATAACGCAAGGAGCCGTTCCGTCACGTTTGTTGTTTGCGCCGTAATGCACTCGATTTGCCTAGGGTAATAGGGGACTGTCATGCTGATGACACACTCTGAAAAGAAGACGGCCGGAGGAAATTCGCGATCTACCGGATCCCTCAAGTTATCATTGGTTAACTTTATTGTTACTTTCTGGATGATAATTCCAAGTATACTAAAAGTGGGTGGTATCTATTGATCAAACTTTGAAGTACCTCGCATATAGGTTATAGGCACGCCAACCTCGAAGCTTTCTTAGCAGTTATACCTCTTAACGGCTTGAAAGTGTATTTCTCCCGAATTATTTATAAATAATCTCGGGGGGTTAAACTTTGCGACGTAACACAATACATCAGAATCGACTTTGTAGCTAATAGAAGAACGGGGGATTACGCGATCGTTAAATAATACGCCACAAGTAAATGGATGGCGGCCGTTACGTTAACTAAGTAAGGCTGGCGGTGGTTTTGTTGTCTTTGGAGAGCGTATAAGAGGATTGCGCGAAATTTATGTGTTTTATGAGGCAATAGAGAGACGACAAAGGCCGATGTTTATTTATACGGACCCGCGTTCGAGCTGGGGGAATTTATTTATATGCTAGAAGAGCCCATTAACTCGAAAGCTCATTCGTCAGCCATTTAGAATCGTGCTTAATCTGATTCGTGATTGTGTTTTTTATCGTCAGTTTATTTGTTCGGAATGGAGTGGTGCTTGCTGGCGTAGCGTTTTCCTAGTAGAGGATTAGATTTATGCCATGTTAATAATTTGTAGTTGGTCTTGATCGCGTAGAAGATATGAAAAATTGATCTAATATCTAAAGAATTGTAGAAATGTCTTTCGGGTGATGTCGTGTAGTTAATATTTTACTTGACGTTTCGCTGACCATCCTGTCAGCTTCTTTACAGTCTTTAGAAATCTTCTGACGAAGCTGACAGGATGGTCAGCGAAACGTCAAGTAAAATATTAACTACACGACATCACCCGAAAGACATTTCTACTATTGATTACGGTCGTGAAAGCCTACACTCAACTAATATCTAAAGAATTATTTGTTCCTCATGATATAATGAATTAGAGTTTCTAATAGCATTTTGTTTACAGCAGAGGAAATAAAATTGGTCTCAAATCATGAGGTATACGCTTTGCGTTGGTTTGAGCCAACAATATCCTAGATCACTCTCGAAAACGTAAGAAAAAAAAATAAATTATGAATTATGGCACATAACTATTAACGGGGAACTTTAGCGTAGGTTGGTAGGGGGAAAAGGCAACGGAAAGACAGAAGGAGGAAAAGCGGGGCACAAGGAAATTAATAGTGGAAAGTAAATTAGGAGAATCTAAATAGCTATGCACGACCATCCGCATAAACTTCGCTCCCGCAACATGTTTGAGTGACTGCAATTCATGACTTTCCAGCAACGAACCGTAATCTGCACCACGCTCCGGATGTACATCATTAATTTTGAAGGTCAGATATTTCAAGAAGCGCCACTCTAACTTTGTAACAGGTAGTTGACGCGTATTCCAGTTTGCTAATAATTAAACTAAAATATACAATTTTAAACAAAGACATGAAATTCAATCATTTACAGGTACATAGAACGAAATCTAAGCAGGAACACAACGAGGAGAAAAACTCGAAGTTACAGCGTCAACGGACATCGATTCTGATGGGCAAACATACTCCATAGTAGGTTGATAAATTTACTTAAAACATCTCAATTAAGAGTTATCAATAATCTTTGTTTACTTTTTATTTTGTTTCGGCTCGGAAAGTGCTAGAATAAGAACGAACGATTTTAAATTTAAGCATATTTCACGCATTTACCTCAGCTCAGGTTGCATGTTACGAAATTGAAAGTTAGTTACTTATTTGAAGGTGTTTATTTGGATTATATTCGAAAGGTAATTGTTATGGCCAATAACATTGTTAGAAAAGCACACGACAAATTTACATACTCCGTTCTACACACGGTCGGTTTTAATCAAGAGAATTGCAATTTCGGCCCGACCACCGTGAATTATACGGGAGGAGGAGGAGGAGGGAAAAAGGCTGGTTGGTCGTCTGGCCGGGAGCGCACTTACCCTTGGACCACTTCTCCCCTTCTGTTCGGGTAGAGTTCCGGATGTTGGCCGTACCGCAAGTAGACCACCAGTTGCTGTTCTGCCCTGGTGTCAAAACTAAAGTAAGTTTGGTCCGTGAAATTGTCAGAATGAAAGACCACTTTCACAAACGACGTCTCGGACATGAAAGTTTGCGGCTGCTCGCTCTCCCCGCAGAACATGCCCGGCTCTTTTCTGTTGGAGACGTCCGTTTTCGCGTTGCCGTCCACTATCTGCAAAACGAAACGTACGAATGTATGTATATTTGCTCGTTATTCCACCAAGAGATATGTATAGATTGTAGCTAACATTGCGACAGATGGAGAATATTACATGTACCTATATGTTACCATTTACATACAAAACACACGCTTGTTAAAGTTGTTACTTTACTGACAAGGACTTGATTAAAAACGAATGGATGCTTGTAGAAGAATTAGACGAACTGGTAGATTGCTTTTAGTGAAACGCGATCAAAGTTGGTAATGTTTCACAATATTGTAAATTATTAATTAACTCTTGTATGAATCCTCATTATTATGAATGGAACTCTGAAATTTTTGAATACGTATTTATGGCATCGAACCAATTAATTTCAAATATTTTCGCCTACGAAACACTTCCGGTTAAACCGAAAATATTAACCGCTTCAATCGGAAGTGTTCCGTAGGCAAAATATTTTTAATTATTAGGTCCGATATAAATATCTATTGCAAAAATTAGAGCTCCATTCATAATAACAATATTAAAACTTTTAACTGACGAGCTTTCTGAAATACCGATGGTGTTATTTCAATTTAAATTTTGTACAAAGTACTAAATAGTAATTTGGGTTGATATATCCAGAAATAGTTACTATCGCTTTGTACACATTGACCGGACCTTTTCCGTTTTTTCTTTCACAACAGCAAAAAGCTCTGGTAATTCACATTTATTAAACAGTAATCCCTAACGCCGCCATCATTTTTGTCCGAATTGTGCGAACAAATCCTTTCCGAATATACAATTTGTATCCGCTCTATTTCCTGTGGGAGACTTTACATCTGTAGGAAAGGATGTTACAGGAAGAGAAAACGGAGGAACCTTATTTTCCGCATACAACCAAAAAGTAAGTAATAACCACCATTTCCTCCCGCATACGCTCCGGGTAAACCCAAGACCAAAGCCCTAATTATTATATATACCCATATCTACGTCAATGGAGGACTTGCGAAGCCCGCAACATCGACATATTTATCGCGTTTCCACGATAAGCTTCCTCGGCTCCTATCTCTTAACCCCTTAACTGTAAATAGAATCCGGGACGAGGTGCACATACCGAATTCGTAACGGCCGAAATACGAATTCTGATCGCAGTAGGTTCTGTCGGAGTCGGATTAACGGTTTTGCGAGTACTGGCGGGCTAGGGGACGGCGATGGTTGCGTGTATGCGCGCGGATTGTTCCTAAAACCGGGAGTCGCCCGGGCTACAGCGAAGCCGATGAAATATTTTCGGAGTTCGTGCTCAGAATTCGGCCGGCTTATGCTTTACAGCCCCGTAATGTTGGAACAAACCAGCTTGGCCGGCCGACTGCGGCGGTGGCCCGGCGGGTGGCTCGGGTTTCGGTTCCCGGTTGAATAACGCTCGCGGAGAGGGAAGAAGCAAGAGAAAGAGAGGAATTTATCGTTTTTATTTCGTAGCGTATATGCGGAATGGCAAAGAGGGAAAAAAATTGTATATCTCGGCGGTATACCGGGCACGTACCACTGATAACAAGTGTTGCCGCTTGTTTCGGATTGATTTTAATTGATGTTTGCAGTGAAAGATTAAATTTCTTTCGTAGAATGGCTTCTCTGTTGCTATAAATCAATGTTGGAGGAAAGGAGTCTTGCAACTAACCGAAGTTCCCCTAAAATGTAACATGTATGTGTATAGTTTTATTAATCGGATTGTTTCTAATTTAGCAACTTCTTTTTCTTTGTGGGTGCAATAAGACAAATTTTATATTACTACGCCACAGTCCTTACTATTATTATTATTCAGAATTTTATTTATGAGCTCGAGAAACTTTTACCGAAATATTGCTTAACTTTTTAGTTCAATAAATGCCTGCTTTGAATAAGTTGAATTTTATGTAGTTAATAATCGTAGCAGTATGTGGAATTGCAAAAAGCACGATTTAGTTAGGCATTGTTTTGGCCGGCTAAGCAAGTACAAAGATGAAAAGGGAACGTAATAAATATTTACAGGGAGGTAATGAATCTAAGCAAAGTTTTGCGTGATGGCGGAAGCTACGCATCATACTGTATAATATGCATTTTGTAAGTTTACAATAAGTGCATTTTTTGCAGCGCAGGTGAGTCGTTACTTAATTACTAAAGAGTACTTACTGTGTTGCTATTCAGTTGTTTCCCATTTGTCATGTTTATTACGCTTCACGGGATTAATTTTTCCAGTGATATAGTTAAAATAATAGTTCACATTTTTTTTATTTTTCCTCATTTATTTAATCACCATTTCTTTGTCGTTAATTTTCCTTTTAGCAGCAAGCGTCAAACACTACGCGAAACGAAGCTCAAACGCCGACAACATAATTAATTTCCACCTTTTTCTCATTCATCTCCGTCGTATTTCCACTGTTTTCCTTTTAAAACTGTCTCTCTTTTCCCATGTTTTCCGTTGCACTTCCGTTAAAGGTGACGCCAGATAGGCTAATGTCCTCTGGCGCACGAGCAATACATCACCGAAAGTTCATTATGAAGGCGAATCAGTCACGAGGCGCCGCTCTCTCTTCGCCCACAAAAGACCGACTTCTTTTCATGGCTCGCTTGATGCATTCCGTTCATTAAAATAAACCGCATTTAATTCAAACGGACGACGACGCTACGCCGTCGTTGTTCAGCGATGTTGTGTTATGCGCCGTGCCGTGCCGTGTCGGACCAAAGCGCGGTGCTTATTCTTCCGGCGAGCCCGCTCTTGTTTGCTTTTTGTTGGACTGATGATCGTCGTTACCGCGTTAAGCGGATGTTCTACGACGTGCATATTAAATGCGAATTGTTGTCGTGGAAAAATGGCGTTTTCTTAAGTCGTAGCTCGTTTACGTAATGTATGAGATGCAAAGTAAAATTGTAGCGAGTTTATCTACCCGGGAAAATGCTTTGGAAGGTGGTATACCTAGTTTTTGTGAAACGAGCGCTTACTAAATAAGACGTGTATACAAAATGTATTCCAAACATTATCATCTTTGTTTACCAGCTAAAGTACCACCACTTATACTGTTGTAAATAGCCTTATTTAACTACATTTTGTAACGTTATATTCTCAAGAAACTTCCGAATTATATTCAGTAAACGTTTCCGTTCCAAACGCTTGTTGCTGAATTACTAAATCGAATTGTCTATGAACCAGTGATTACAAAACTTTAACAAGAGAAGACAAAAGCAGATTACTCAAACCATGCGGCCCTGGAACACTGAAATGCTTTATTTTCACCTACTTTAACAACACCGCACTCAAATTGTATGCGCGTTTCGATGACCAAGCTGTCATCATCAGCAGTAACCCTGGGAAACACCTTGCAGAATGACGACGAAGTTATATTATTTAACTCCACCGATTGCTTACGCAAACTTTGGGCAACTTGCCTGGTACTGAAATTTAGCGAAGACTACTTTCTTAATGTCCAAGAAGAAAGTTGGTACGACTTTTCTTACTATAACAAGAAGCTCGAATACAAAAACCAAACGACATCTTTCCGAATACAGCATTTCTTAAACTTTTACACACTTTCGACAAGCAATTTATGATAAGCCTTCGAGCAAAATTAACATTTCGCCCCGTCGGGGAGCATAAATTTTTACGGTAATCTTCTTTTTACAAACTCTAATACCTTTTTGATTATTCCATCAATTCCCCGCGCATAATCGAATGATACATAATATAATGTCTACGTCGCGTTCCCTTCTCTTTCTTTCTGCCTTCGGAAAGAGGCAAACTTCGATCATTTACTCGGATTTCAGTATGCGAGAACCGAATCGTTTTACGAAGACGTGCAGTCTAGAAGGCAGTTGAGGACGCCATCTGTAGCCCGCAACATAATTCCAATAAAATAACTCCGATCTATACAGGAGAAAATGAGAGAAAGGGTAGCTAGGAAAGGGAAAAGATGAGAGAATCGCAACTATGTGGGCGCAAAAAGGATCGGAGACCGAAAACGCACCGCTTGCTTATTTAGAAATTATTATTAAGGGGGCAAGGTCCCGAAACTATTTCGTCTGCATTAATTGATATAAATTTCAGCAAGAGTGACTTTCTCCTTTGCCGAAACTTTATAATAGGATAGACTCTAAAGGGAGAAAGGCGAATATACCTTCGAATATATGCATAAAGAAAGATGGATTCCTGTTTAGTCAAGCTCCTGAGAAAATGGACCCGCTTAAAAGTTATTTTGACTTTTCTTCCGTCGGAATTCTGTTTGAAAAGACGTACTTACGCGAATTTGCGTAGCTTTCACTTTATTAAATGAAACAATTAATAACTAGCGAAGAAAGACTTTTCCGTTTTGGGTGGAGGAGGAACTGCAAGTCGAACCGTGGAAAACTCGCAGAAGTTCGAATCATCGCGATTTCTTCGGCTGTTTAATTGGCGTTGGAAGTAATTTGGGAGACTCGCCGAATTTAGGTCTTAAAGTTTAAATTCTAACGATTTGTATTCAAATTAAGATGCATTCAGTTAATTAGAAGACTCTAATGAGGAACGGAAAGAATTTCGAGGAACGGTAAACTTCGAATTACCATTCACGTTATGAATCTTGAAATAAAAAGGATTTTTTTTATTCGTTTTAAAATATTCTCATAAAGTCAATTTTCTATTTAGGCAAAAGTCAAACAATTAGCAGAACTAAAGGTACAAATAGCCTAATTATGTAACGAACAATGAAAAATGATGTTCCTTAATTCAGATACATTAACGCTCCACCTAAAAATGTCATGGTTGCTATGGGCGGGGTTCCCTGTTTCTCAGGAGGAAATCTTGATGTTAACACAGATGATTGTTTTTTGTGACTGTAAATTCTTAGAAATAGGTGAATAACAAGAAACGAACCCAGGCACCAGCTTGAAGCAGCCAGAAATATGAGTTTTTTTTTAATTGTAAGGAGAACAACGTTTGAGGTTTGCCAGAAATCATGCGGATTGGATAGTTGAGGACTGGAAGCAAGGTTTCTTTTCGGACAAGACTAGAGTAACTTGGTCACGAAAGAGTATGGCAAAGAACTAGAGAAAGGCACAAGATCTCATCGGGAGCCCTTTGGTGGTTGGGATTAATCCCTTTTGGACAAAGGCCAGAACCACGTAATGATGTGTGATGATATTATTATGCTTCATAGGCAGATGGTTATTGTCCCTTGACACTTTGCTAAAGAGAAATAAATTTTTATAATTATTATTGTTATTGTTATTAGAAATTAATACTTAAATGATTCTCCACACTAGCATTAATTTCCATAAAATTCGTATTTGCAAAAAATTGCCATGCCAAGTTATTTTCGTTCCATTGTTTCCCAACAAAAAAAAAACAAAAGCAGGTGTCTGATTGCGAGTTAAATTTGCACATTAGAACTCCACGTGGATAATCGTTATATAATTCGGAACGAAGCATAAAAGAAGTAGAAATGAAATTTGAATAATCCTCAAACTGTTACCATCATGGATTCTGCATCCATGCATAAGACTTCGGCGATATTATGAAAAGTTTCTCCCCGGTCTTCGCGAGCGAACTCTTTTTGACAGCCGGATTGTGAATATTTGTCGAATAAAATATCAAGTGGGGCGCATTTAAAATTGAAAAAGTTTCATTCGGTGGGAAAGAAATACGCTCCTTTCTTTTTTAAACCGGGGAAGTTTTTTATTTCTCGATTCTATGAATAACTTTTGTATATATCGATCGATTGTCAACGGCGAGAAGTGATTTAATTGAAAATTTATTTTTTTAATCTTGGGGCAACGTTGGGTTCTCTAAAATGGAAATAAATAAAATCTGATGAAGATCTATTTTTAGATGTACTCATTGTTCTGCGAGAATATCCAACAATTGTTTTTAATTTAGCTTTAATTATTCATTCAATTTTTTAATGAAATATTATGTGCATTTCAATAGAACTAATGATTTCAGTAATAACTTTTTATTTCATACAGTTGATCAAATCATATTGTTCGTTAGATTAAAAGCAATGCTATTGGTGCTCTTTCCTTATACTTTCCTCTATCTAATCCATATTTATTGACTGTGCCACTACTAATTAATTACTAATTACTTTTTCATTGTACAAAAGAAAAACCAAAGAAGAACAGTTTAGCAGTTAGATGTGTTTATTTCTGAATAGTGAGGCCGAATTGATCCAAACGTTAGCTTATAATTGAAGCCTCTTTTTCGGCTAAGCGAAGTCGTTAAACTTATTTGATGACAAGTTTATTTTTAGATGTTGTTTTCTAGCGAGAAAACGCGTTCGCACCGACCCGGGGGAAAGCGAAAAAATTCGTATTGCTCGAGACGATTTTGGCAATTCCCCTTGTTAGTTCTTGTATTATTGATTTATCTCATTCATATCATAAACAAATTAATTGCCACAATCAAGATGACTTTTACAGATTGTAATAAGCAATCTGGTTTTCTAAACAGACAATTCAAAACCTATTACGTCAAAATTGATACAGTATACATGTTTACATTACATTCGAAGGGAACGCCGAGCTTTATGTACACCGCTAACAAAAGCTGAGAGAAAAAGCAATTAGATCTTATCGATTTTGATTGCTTCGCGAAGCATTATGACGTCCGCTGTCCAATCGCGGTCATTGTTTAATTACGCATTACCTACATACAAACATTCATATATCATTTAAACGAAACAGTAAAACACCAACTCTACACGGAAACAATCGTTAAAAAACGATTTGTATTAATGTGGCGTTTCTTTTTATTGCCGGCGCGGCGAAGCGCCCGCCATCTGCGGACGAACGCGGAGGCTTTTAATAAATTCAGACGATCAAATTCATCATAATTAGAGTTGATGGTTGGAGATAAACGGGGTCTGATTCAGCGATGGCGTGAGCGCTATGCTTCTGTTAATATTGAATTATCAATGGTTTCTAGCTATTATTCCCTTTGCAAATGCTGGATAGAACTAAGGTACTTGCACGGAAATGGATGGGTGTAAGTGAAATGTTATAAATATAAAAAAATCGTTGGCATATCGGTACGTCTCTTGAACTAAAGTACACTTAATTTTCTTCCCGGTTTTCAAAAAACATTTGAATTCAGCAATTAATTTAATATATAATCGATATATTTTCGTAGGCTTAAATATTGGCGTATTAAAGCTAACTTGATTTTGATCGGTTTGCAAAAGTGTTGGTTAACGATTGTTACCATCCAAGACTGCAATTATCGGTCAGCACTCGTGTTACTGAGCATTAGCGTTGTACGCGATTGCTGCTTGCAACTGGGTCCGCGCTGGCTGAGCATGGACTGGAAACTGGCCAAATCCAATGTAACTCTACTCGCACCTTGTCTTGCAATTCTCACTAACATAGTAGAAAAATCCGTGAATTTATAGAAATCTTTAAAGACGAAAACAGAAATCTCAACAATTTAAAGGCGATAGCTACCCTTTACGTCAGACCTGGAAATCCCAATTGACTAAACCACTTAGCAGCCGACACGGTGGATTGATCTATAACTTTTCCATTGCATTGACCCATAACAAGCCCTATATAAACCTCTCCGAATAACGAATAATCTCCAGGTAGTGTGCAGTAACAGTTCTGAAAATGTCCCGTAAGAGAGAGGAAGAAACGTCGCTAAAAATTACGACAATAACGCGCTTCCAACCCGGGAAACAAGATTAAAATGTTATTGACGACTGCGGAAGCCTACATGACAGATAAATCTAAAAATTAATCATATTAATATCAATCCATCAACTTGAAATGGGGCACCAATTTCTTTTCAATGAATAATGGCGTACGCTTAACATTTCAATTCGTTGGGATATTTTTCTATTTTGCCTCGAAACCGCGCTACACTTGAACGACGCGAAACGTCAAAAAACCAACCGGAAAGCATTAATACATGGCAGGAGCAAATACAATAACGATAAATTCAACTCCGATCGTACGGTTTGCAATCTTATAAAAAATACAAACCGTGTTTTCTCTCTTTCTTTTTTCTGTGTTTCGCCCGTCTTCGTTGCTCCCGTGTTTCTTACTCCGTGGACCTTAAAAAATTGAAATACTTTATTCGGATGATTATCCGATAAAGGGAAAATACAAAGAGGGAAGCGCCAAAATGAAAATGACGGGCCAAACTACCCGAGCATCAAGAGGTGGGTATCGGTTTCTTTTTGTTATTTTCGTCGCAATTTGTTAGCATTAGCGCTCTGCGGTTAGACGAAGACGGAGGGCCGGGACACGTATACGCAGGTGTATATACAAGGTGAGTCTTGTTTATATATATATACATATATGTAATTTAATTACAGGGAGTTAGAAATCTATAACAGAACTTGTTCCGCGGTGAAGTTGCCGCTGGTTAGAGGTATCTTCATCAAATAAAATTCTTGGAACAGAGAGACCAAAAGGAGGGGACCGGGCTACATAAGCGACTGCAACATCTTATTAAGCATCGGTGGAGCGTAATCATTACATGTACAACGTACTTGGCTACACGGCGTTATCAAATAATGGTACGTTTAACATTATAATTGTTACTAAACCCTGTGATATTATTCTTCCTATTTTTTGAGATAATAACAGTCAATCACCAGTGTCCTTGCTTTTCTTCTTATTCTCTTTACCTTACGTTATCTATGCCCGGCGCTTTTCTATACTTGGTAGCGCGAGAAACTCATCCTGTATACTCAACATATATCCTCGCGGTGCGGTGGTAAGAGATCGAGGCGGGTTTATTCCCGAAAGCTCAACTGTCAGGCAACATCAGGTCGACCGCAGACAAATGAAGACGTGCGTAGCCTCCGTGATCTGCGAAAACACGGGAGTTACATCGGAGGAAATGGGGGAAAATCGCTTTTATAGGTTCGGCGGCGTTCGCCTGTGTATCAAAATCGAATGTGTAGGCCCGCGGCTTCGCCTCCTTCTACTCGTTTTTCTTCCTACGTTTTCTCTTTGTTTTACGTTTGCCTCGGTCGCCTGCGGCGAAACACATTTGAAAAATACTACCGATCTATGGTGTTCGTAGTTGGGGAATGGGAAATTGTGGTACGGGGCGTCGCATAAATATGGATGACAGAGCAGATATTGGACTAAAGTATTACTATTTTCGGTTCTGATAATGAAACAACCATTGCATAGTTGATTAATGAAGGAGCCGATTTGAAGCTGTTTTAGCGCTTTCGATTTAACATTTATTTTCGTAATATTAAGTGCGTGAAGCGAATGAAAACCTGTTATCCGTTTCGTTTTTTTTTCTTCTTTCTTTCACGATACGTTTGTCATTGTTGTTTTACTATTGCTTTATCATGAGGCCGGGCCAGTGAGAAACAATTTAACCGCTAAAAGTTTTGGAAAAACCAAACTATCTTATTCCCTTTGATACCAAAATATAAAGTCAATATTTATTTATTAGTAATAAGCAAGTTTCAGGCCGATGTGCTAAAATGTCAATTTTAACATTGCTTTGCCTTTGCACGGCAATTCTTGTCGCAAAGATAAAAACCACGTCATTCTCGTCATTTATATTCCGCATTTTTGATATACTAACCGACCATTAGTTACCTCTTTCAACGGACTATCTATCTTCCATTTAAGGTTTGTACGGCATAAAACTCTCGGTTATTATTTTTTCCTTTGTGCGACGGTAAAGCCTCTCAGTCGAAGATATCCTCATTAGCTTTAATACCGGCCCCACGTCAACGTCGACAATCGCCCCACGACACCGAACAATCAGCGGATATTCCTATCTTTCTCGTACGTACGTGCAGGAAAAAAAGAAACGACGTCGAACAGATACACAGTCCAGATATCCGGAAAGCGTCTAACGCAAACAAACTGCCGCGATTTATCAAAACGCGCCGCAATTAATTCTAATCCTCGGTGTTCACCGCCGCGCCAACGTACTGCCGCACCCCGTCTTCTTCGGTCCTCCCCACAGTACCCGAAGGAGGAAGGTGTTTATATCAAAAACGGGGGAAAAAGGCACCCCCATGGGCCTAACCTAAAACCGCACATAAATCAACCGGCGCTGTGTTAATCCGTCTCCCAGTACGAATGAGTTGAATTTTTCACGATTCTTTTGCTCGTTTTCGCGTATGGACCTTATAGAATTGTCAGAAAAATTTCAGGCAGCATTTGTTGTATATAAAATTGCTTGAACCTTCGCGTGTGCTGCAGTAGACGTGTTATAGTCGACCAGGGAATCCGAACAAATATACCGATTATATGTTATTTTATTTTTGAAAGAAGAAACATATTTTACAACTTAGTTAATTCTAAAAACAAGGTCCCGGAACAATTTTCATAGAAATTTCTGTCCGATACCATCCCTTCCCGTGCTTAAGACCAGCATGTCCTAGTTCACCCGCCTGGCCTCATCTATTCAAGAGTTCATCAATAAATTGGGATATGGTCGCCAAATTTGTAACTGTAGACCAACCCTAAATGAAGCTATGTTGATTTGAGGCAATAAACGAGGTACTATTGTAAATGTAAACATGTAATTCGAGAGAAGTTTACGATTATCCCTTTTTATACGGTGTTACTTAATTCAAAGTTATCAATGGAATCACGAAGATGGATTTCCTTCGATAAGCAATCTGGAATTATTTTTATAATTAACTTCTTGGGCTATATTGCTTCTCAGCAGTTCTTTTCCACTTAATGCCGCAGCTTCTTCACAGGTCTCGAACGTTAGATAAGAAAATTGCCTTGTCAACACGATCCGGTGCTTTAAAACTTCTAAAACGCGACTCTAAAGCATCCCGGTCGCAAAAATAAAAACGATGGAAAGATATCGCGTCCAGCACCCGCGCCATTTATCCGATAAATAAGATCCGAGGTTATGTCCATCAATAAGCGAGCTCGAAGTCTTGCAGCCAGCGTAACCCACGTCTACGGCGACACGGCGACGGTCATACACTAGATTAGGACTGAGATAGCCGGTAGTTGCCTTGGTTACCGCACGTTTGGGACTAGTTAGCAATCTGCTGCATGTGCGAGTCTCAACGTGAACAATATATATAGATATATACACACACTCGACAAGTCCAAGTAAGTGAACGAAATAAGAGCAAGGCAGAAAACCGCGTCCGTGTATGTTCTATAGTTTGGCGGACCTCTACGTATATGTACGTTCTCTTTATTTACAGGGATTACTGATGGCGCTTTGAAACCTTCGCAACCGAGACCCCGCGATTCCCCATTTATCCTCCTCCGATATCCTTACGGTCGGTGGTACAACCGTATACCGCGGCGTCGAACGTATGTTGACAAAAGACAAGTTTAAACATACTCATTAATTTAGGATTACGCGTTCCATTCCACCAAGGTTTTACGGCAATTAAGTTGGTAATACCTGCGGCATTACAGGGGTTGCCTCTGCACCCATGTCGGCTCCTTTTGCCGCCTGTAGCGGCGCGGTAGATATTGTAGTGTGTGATGTACGTAAATGCAGCATAACGTATGTACTCGACAGGCGTAATAAAATTGCTCTATTCGGGATGTCTGGATTTTATAGACCTATTAATATGAAATATTCGTCGTTATGCTTTTACTCGTTGGGTAGAGGTAGGTAAATAGGAGGCAATGGGTGGGTAATTATGAAATTGGAGAGAAGTTCCTTTTTATTAGAAAGTTATTCTGGTATTATTCACTGTAAGTCAATTGTAAGTCAATATCATTGAAATAAATCAAAATTTGCTTATATTTGTCGTGCACAAAATGAGATTAATTAGTAATATGGAAAACATGACAAAAAAAATCACTAAACCAATCCCATTCGAGAGGTCTTCACTCGGGGTGCAGAATAGAAGAATCCTTTGGAGAAAATATGGACTGGAAAAAAAGTCTTCTCACTAACCACGTTCGTATGAAATCTGTAACTTTAAGATGATCTTGAATGAATTTGCGGTAGAAATGCTTTAACACAGTAGTATATGTGTAGGTTGCAGCAGTAATTGTAATGGCGATTATAAAGTTATAAAAGTTAAGACCGCAATCATACAGCAGTAAAAGAGCTGTAATAATCGCCAAAATTCCATTACCCTTAAATTATATTCGAACTGCGAGCAACCTTGCGTAAAATTTCCTTTTCAAAAGAAATTACGTCTATAATGTCGAAAAATTCCGAATCCATTCGTCTCTATTTATCTTTTTAAGCAACTAGTCAACGTTTCGTTCGTAGGCACTGCAACCGCAGTGCCGCGATGAAAAAGGCCCTTGCCGAGTCGCCGAGAGATCCTTTCTCAAGAACCATCGAGAAAGAACTTTCCGCAGTAGCGGCGCATAACGACTGCCTGTATTCCAGACGACGATGACGGCGGTACGCTTATATTCGTCGCGGATAATCCAAAGTTGTTATTGATTGTTTCGAGTGGAACTGCTCAAGAATCCTTGTTTACCGGTCCTCGAAACTTTTTCCGGATTCGGAGCTCGTTATTTTTCTTTGTGCGCTTTTGATGTGGCGGTTTCGTGTATATCGAAAATCGACCGACGGACTCTTCAAAATGCTCCGCCTCGCAAAATAATTGTAAAGTATCTAATTGAAACGATGAAAAAGAAAGCAATTAAGTGGCTTTCAATTTGGAAAGGCAAAGAATTATTTTTTCGATTGCAAGCGAAGTTGAGCCAAATAAAGTACTATTCTCTTACGGAAACTTATTATTTTCTCACGGGTTTTATCGTTTCTCCTTTATTTATTTATTTATTTGTTTTTATTTTATTTAAAAGTGTAATAGAATTTAAATTAAAACAATAACTTTTAAAGTAGTTGTGGCAGCATTAAGGTTTCAAATGAATCAATATCAGGTCCACCGTTACATTATATTTGCCATAAAATTGAAATTGCATCGGTGGTTGATGTAAAAAGGCCAAGAGAAGAATACAAGACCCGTTCTCTTTCTCTGTGACTTAGTAACGTTCTCAGTTACGTCCCATTATGGGATATTTCACTATTTCGAAAATACAAACTTAAGTTCCAATAGCTTTCTTGGGGAAATATTAAATTAGCTGTTGCTAGTTAAAACCAGTGATACTGTTGAATTGAAAGACAAAGAAGAAAATATTGAGGAAGAAAGGTATGGAACGTCAAGCTCGTCTACGGGATAGATCAATGACCCTGATCAAAGGGAAAAATAATAATTATCAGTTTTCCAATAGGTATGAACTGGATAGGCAGTTCATTGCACTCTTTGGAAAATATTTTAGGGGAACATCGGGCAACAAAATGAGGTTGACGTATTCGCAGATAATTGGGTGTTGTGCCTCCACTTTTTTTATCAAAAATGCTTGATGATAAATTGTACATTTGTAAGTGTCTAAGATAAGCCATTGTTTCATGTGTCTTTAAGAAGTATTATTTTTTTTTACCCTATCTAACGTACAAGACTTACTTTTTTGATCACTTGCTTATAATCTATCAAAGATCAAGAATTTTATCGTATAATTCTTTATTGTTTTTAAATACACGATCTCCCTTGCATAAACCCTAATTTTCATTATACCCAATGAACAAGACCACGCAAGCGAAAACCATAACCAACGTTTCTGGACGATGCACATATGTATCTACGTTTATCTGTCGCTATTTGCACAGAACCTAACCTCAGACAATACGCGTACTACACTGCACCATACGGGGCGGATCTAACTCGGTGTTTCATTTGTTCATTTAAATCATCTGCATGGACGAGCAATATAAGCCGCGGAACGGGGTCCGAAAAGCTCGGAGAGAGATAGAGGACGCGCATGCACCTATGTACAGTATGGCGAAGAACCTACACACGATCGTCGCTCTGACCCAGAGATAGCCTGCGTGTGTGTAATAAATGTGGAAATTCATCCGTGCCTGTCAGTGGCTTACGAGTACACATTGCCTGCGATTTGCAGTCCGGCCGCCGCGTGAAATAGTAGAACGAGGTTGCAAGCTCTTGTCTGCGTCCGCGTAGGCATGCTGACGCGAAATGCGATATCTTGTGGACGCAACGTGTTGAATAAAATTGCTCGGGGCAAGTTTTCGACAATATGCGGACTGGACAAGAGAGAGCAGTTAAAATAGATAGGTACAACTGGAGTGGAAGTTGTATTTAGTAGATTTTTTGGAGTTAATAAAGAGGAATTTTAAAATTTTAAATTGATTCTTTAAGACAAAACGCTATGTTCTTTATTTCTTCTCAAATCCTTCCAGAGCCTTCTTAATGCAGAACGGGAACGATATTGTAATTGAGGAGTGATCTTCCTTCGGCATTGTTAATTTATTGACCTCGTTATGCTAGTCAACATCTTTTTACCAAAATTTTTATCCTTCTCTTATTGGCCGACATAGGAAACTTTATATTGTCGGTGTACCTTAGTTTCAGCGCAGTTCTGTTAGAAATAGTCCTACTGTTTACAGTGTTTACACAATAGGCGTAATTTTGCAATTCCCGAAGGCTGCGACATCCTATATGTTAATTCGTACAGATGTAACATTACGTCCTATTCCACATGGGTTTGTGTAAATGTAAATTAAACTGCAACTCCGATAGAGACGCCGCTACTCTATTACTAATCGTATAGCAATAATTTTATCGATCGATCTTTCGGATTTTGATGCCTTCTCAATTCCTCTTCCGCCACTCAGACGGTATTAAGTTTTTCGCTGGTCCATAAATCTTAACGTAAGCGCGGCAATTGCGAATATTAGACCGATGCTTACGTAATCCTCGGAACTTGAGGCTAGACGGCTGCAGTAAATAGATGCATATTATGTATACTACACCGACCATAGATCTATCCATCTCGATATAAGCCGGTGTATTTGGCGTATGACTCTGAAAGCGGATCAATAGACAGATATCCATTTCCAGCTCGGCTATTTCCACACACACACATATGTACATTCTCTCTTTATCAATTCGCCGAATTTGGACTCCGGGAAAAGGACTCCGGCGGCTATCAAATCTACACCAGAACAGTAAATCTCTCCGGCCGGTACGGTTCATTTATCTCCGTTTTATATTTGCGTATCGTGGAACATCTCGGCCTGGCTCTCTGTTTCACGAGCGTCGAGTTTAAAAACTTTCTTTTCCCTTTGCTTTTTTTGTCTCTCTCTCTGTATTTGGTATTTCGCTTTTTTTCGTCCTAACTCTCGTCCATGTCGACAGCCATCAATGTATTTTGTTCGCTTGAGGTTGAGGTTTCCACCCCAACTTCATTACCATCGGGTATAGAGCACACGGTTTGTTCTCGAGACGGATTCCTCCGCTTTAGAGCCTATTGGTTCACGTGTTCCGCTAGAGAGAACAAGCATTAGGGATATTGATAGCAGTCGAATGTATCATTCGTTTTATTACTTCCGCATTTTCGTCCGTTGATACACGAGGTAGCTGCTCATTTCTGTGCTCCTCTTTTTCCCGGTGCTTTGTGGACTCTTATAGGACGACTTAGGAGACTGTCATTAAATTTTCAATCGTCGGTTTTATTGTGTACGGGAATAAGTTTAATTTAGGTAGGCCATACGAGCACACAAAGGCATGAATGCGTGGGTTGTCTCGAAAGGAACGTTTTTATTGTACAGTTATTTATTAATTTTCCTTTTTTTTCTTGTTCCATTGTACATCGTAATTCGAAAGTGATAGACTTTCGAAAAGAAACTCAAATAAAAATTGTTTGCAGATAAATACATTAAATAGTGCAGGTAACATGAGGAAACTATAAAAATTCATGTGTAAAGGTGAAAGCATTTTTATATGTACGCTTTTTTGTTGCTAATGGATGTCTCTTGGATCTGTTGGGGTAACGGGAGCGAAGTAGCTCCTCCCGGGTAGTGCTTGACAGGCTAATCCACTGAAGGATTATCGACGGATTTCCAACTTTTGAGGGTCACAGAAATAGTCCAGACCATCTTTATTGACCCTCATTTGCGCCTCTAATTCTATCTGCAACGATGGATTCCAGGTCAACCAGTCCATTTAGCGCGTTCATGCGTTTTGAGACAAACTTAGTGACAATTTTTGGACGAATTCCGCGGACTATGGTACTGATTTCAATCTTTGCCTTTGAGTACTCTGTCATGTAACTTCTTTCAATAGCTTCTGGTAACCAATACAATGCGATATGTTCCTCGGCCGTCTGGTAGCTTCCACCTGCAGTCTCTTCAGTCACCTCACTGTCGAGCTGTAGGTTATCATTCGCTGGATAACTTTCCCATATATATGTGGGTGTTAATTATGTTGGATACAGTTTCGACTGGGGTTATATACAGTTCCCAATTCTTTTACAGCATCGGTTTGGCTTATTGTTACTAACGCATTTGCAACTGGAAAATCTATAATGCGTGGTATTTCCTATGAAAACAACATAATTTGTTGCTTTGCCGTCCAGAAGTAATTTCAAGAATTCTTTCAACGCTTTCATTCACCATAACAGTAAATTATGAAGAGATCTAAATCATCTCGTTTCTAGCGTGTCTAGCAAAATAATTCGTTCTATAAAGGCATACTTCTTCCTTCATTGTGCCAAGTAATTTCAGATCTGAGCGTAATGGATTCTCCCATTAATCTTTGTTTTCTTTTTTCAGTTGTATATTTATGGTTCTCCGAGCCTTAGCGAAAATAGGAATCAATTAAAAAACAAGGAGGGGTAAATTCTCCTAAAAAAAAAAAAGAAAATCCAAGTCCGCTTAATTCGCAATTAAGCCATCAACATAAATCGCCACGATTATAAATAATTCTCAAATCGCAAACGATTTTTTGCGGCGGTTTTATCTCTATTTGAATTGTTAATTCCATCGTTGAGCGGGAAAAAAGACGCAGATTTATAGGGTTACGCCGACCGAAGGAACTCCTATTAATATGAAAATTGATTTAATCCGGGGTAATTGGACGGTCCGAAAGCTGTCTGAAGGGTTGCTAGGAAGCAGACGTATGAAATATAAAGGGCGAAGATTTCACTGGTGGAGGGAACGGGTAGGTAATATTTTTCCATCTTGTCCTCGAGAGATTTCTGCAAGAATTTTTAAGCTTTTGTCGGACTTGGCAACATCCAAAATATTGATTGTTGCTTAGTTTTCGACCTGTACGAAGTTTCGTCATTTGTTACAGTGTTGTATATAGATTTCTTGAGCATTTCTTTACATCAATTGATACGAGTCTCTTTTTTGTGCTTCAGCGAAATGATGCCGAAACCATCGAGGTCAGATCTTTGTCATACTTAAATGTTCGTGTAAAATCGAATGTACTGCAGTTTTCGATATGCTCACAGGTGCTTCTATTCTATTGGACGTTTATTCGAATAACCATCGGTTTTAGTCCACCTTCACGAAATTCATCATTGTTGGAAGCACGATCACCATGAAATTCTGCAAGTTTATTATGAACGAAGGGATTCCATTTTTTGTATCATTAACATTCGTTCGTTTGTACCTCTATTTGACTAAATTTCGCCAACTTGCTCGAGTTCAACTAAGAATTTGGCGGAAATTCTAGGAAGTGTATCTATTTGTATTCGAGTATATTCAATAAATCTAGAATAAAAGCAAGTAACGACAATCAGAAACACCTAGTTAAACGCATAACTACTAAATTTCGTCTAATTAATCTGCTCGGCTAACAAACTAGAACCGTAGCTCGCAGATCGCGCAGATACTTTAACCAACGGCAATTCGAGTTCGACTAACAAAGACAGTAAAACTGACAACAAAACCGATCAGAGCCCGATACGCCACCTACTACAACTAAAGTAATTCCGAACTAATTGCTGTCGTTTGTGAACGCTCTATTGGCGAGTCCGCTCGGTATTTATTATTCATTTATATAACCTTGTTCGTGAAGCGCTTTAACTTACATACCAAATTTAATTGGAAGGCAAAGGAGATGAAAAATACGTGACTATTACAGTCCTTAAGCTACGTTAGTGCGTGAATATTTAATGGAACGGGAACGCTAACACTTGCTGGAAACGGTAAATACGTATTAATAAGAATAGAGAAGAACATATATCCGTGATAATAGCTGGTGTTTATCCTTAGTAACCAAGTCAGATAATGAGGTGTAATTGCAGTTCATTAGGTGAATTGTTGTCAGCGAGCTGACCGAGTGTATCTGTGTGTGCGAGTGTATCTAAGTAACAGACTTTTGGGAATTTCCAAGACAATGTAGTATCTTCTTAGTATTCCCAGGATAGTTACCAGTGGTCACATTACAGTAATCAACGTGTATTTGTTGAACTTTTTTAGGACAACATCCCTATCTTAGACAGCATTCTATGCTCTCAACCAACCCACTGCTTTCGCATAGGTTTGGCCATTGCTCAGAGGAAACGCTCTAATGGCGACAAGGCGTCTTCAGCTTAGCATTTCTTACGTGACAGGTCTTCAGTAAGTTCTGTGCTTTCTTAGCTGGCAGTGTCCAGCCTGAATCCCAACAAGCATATGAAAATCCATTTCTACTGCTGGATACTTAAAAGGGAAAAGTCATAGTGACTTTAGGGGTGTAGCAGAAATTAATTTCATCCCAATCTCTTCGAGAAATTTGCAAACCACAGAAGAAGGCGGTCAATGTATGAATTTTCATTGCGGCCCTTCAGCCATATTACGTTGATGTTGTTTGTTTTAGAGACAACTGGAATTCTGTAGCAGTCTAGTACCAGGCTAGATGTTATACTGCTTTGCTTTCAATTTTAAGGCCAGTAAAGCAGTCTCTGTTTCCAGGAGCCTTGATTCCTTTAGGCGGAGCTACCGTTAACATACTCCTGCTCCAGCCCCTTTGCTGATTTTTAATTCGTTTACAAAGACTGGACTCTCCTTTCTTTTTTTCATGTCAGTTTCAATAAGAACTACTGCAGAATAGATATTGGTGAGTAAAAAAATGTTTGAAGAATACTTAAGATAAACGCAGACTTTTGAGTACAGAATCTTCGAAAGTATTCGTTGAATTTCGCTTCAGATTTTCTTTAAAATGAAGTTAAATGAGGTACGGCCACCATTATTCAATTAAAGAAAAAATTCTTAAATGGTACAACACACTCAAAAAACCACGCTACATCATACGCAATGTTAAGTAACGAAAAACTAAATATAAACTGTCGAATTAACCCTCATCGTCGATTGAGATGTTTAAAGGTCGCAGCAATATTTAACATTGAATCGAACGTTGAAGGTAACGAAACAAAAAACAAAAAGTAAATGTGAACGACCAGACAAATAGGTATTCAGTATTCGCAAAGTTACTACATACTTATCTAATTACCGCCAACCGAACAAAGTAAACCTCACTTGAATAGAAGTCCTCGTCCTTTATGTTCTGTCTCTCGCTCGCAGAAAATCATCTTAGACACATTAACTATCAACAAATACGCTAATTAATTAGGGGTTTCTGGAGTGGCGGCCCGGATGAAGCCGAAAGGTTGCGCGTAACGAGGACCGGCAGCGATGACGTTGACAGCGACCTCTATCGACTCCGGTCGTCAAGTCAACCACATCAAAAGACATTCGCGGAAGAGGATAGTACTTGATATATTGCTTCTGTTCGTTCACGATCTCGTCGGTAACTAAGAGAGGAGGATGCGGAGAGACGGGAGAGCGGCGTGGAAATTATCGAGGAGAATTTCGAAACTCTAGCGCCAACATTGCCGTATATACACCGCCATTCAGAAATTTAATCTGCGCGAATTAAGACTGGAGTAAAGAGAAACGATGTATGAATGCAATAAAGGAGATACACGTACAATCTATTTTGAAGCATTGTCTTTAAAAAATTTAATATTCTACTTCTTAAGGTTGCGTTTTTGTAAATACTCAACTCAATTTGCTAATGGTAATGCTAAATTTACGGGCAACATTGTACAAATTTCCCTTTAAATCTGTTTACCGGTTTTCACAAACCCTAGATCTCAGACTTGGGATATCGGACACCGTTTTCTGAACGATCTCTCACGTTCACCCCTTCGCGAAGACGAGCTTACTATGTATAGGAAACTTTAATTTGATCGAATTAATTTTTGACGTGATACGGAGGACGAGAAGGAGAAGGTTATCTAGAGTGGTAGAGATGGTAGTTAACGAAGATGGTACCGCGCCTTGTAAGTTTACACGTCACGCGACTGGTATCACGACGGGTTTCGCGTGTGTTGTGTTTATCTTACGGATCGGATATCAGCGGGAGAACCTCCTGCGAGCGCGAGGATAACATTGTTTCGGTTTGAGTTTCGGGATCGTCTGATATAGGCGTCGTGACGCTTCGCTCCAATGGCGCTACGTAAGGAAGGTAAATGATGAATGAATCCCGCCTTAGGGACGAGAATTCTCCGGGTGTAAACTGGAAGTGCGTTAGATGGAACTAGATTAAAGTAGGTTATCTTGTTGTTGCGGTAGGAGTTAGGTTGCTTACAAGCAACCCTCGAAAATATAATTAGGAAGAGAAGGAGTTTAGAGGGAGGAGTTAGGGCAATGTCAATAAAAGAATGTAGCAAAATGTTCATACAAGCGGGTAATCAATTATAAGCGAGCATGATATTATTGAGAGCAAATTTTGGTCGACAATGTGGCTTGTCCACTAGTAGCTCGGTTTATATGTCTGTGGCGTATGCCATTTCTAAAATCAGTTAACCCTCTCAGAGCGAATATTAGTGGAAAAATAAAACTGTGTAATACATACACTGCTACACGGAATATACACTGCCGTTCAGTGAAGTTCGGTCATACAATAAAAATATATTATATCACACTGTATACAATTATTAATACATAAAATTAGAAAAATATTAAGCATACACTCTTTTCTAAGGGATTAAAGCCATAAATTATTATGTAAAGTAGAAATATTGCGACAACCACAATAAAGTCCCTTTTATTATCATTCCAAGAATTTCTCGGAAGTACCGATCTTTTGAAACGGGTCGTTTGGGGATTATTAACGAACAATACATTTAGGAAATATACCGCAGTATCACTCTTGTTTATTTATCACGGGCGTAAATTTGCTTCATTTTACTGTTAAACGTGTGTCGGTGTGCATCTGTCGTTTTTGTGCGAAAGTTTTAAGAAAATTTACTTCAAAATGGCACGTGGCAAGCCTACCCGTGTAGAAAAACGTTCACGCATTATTACGCTGTTCGAAGAAGGATATTCGGGGCGACAAATTGCTCAAAAAATAAATATGAGAAGTTCAATAGTAAATGACATCATAAAGCGATATCGGACAACTGGAAGTATAGAAAATCGTGTTAGTCCTGGAGCATCTAGGAAAACAACAAACGCTGAAGATTTGAGAATTGTATTATTAAGCAAACGCAATAGAAAATTAACAGCGCCACAAATAGCAGCCGAAGTCAATCGCGGCCGTGAAGAACAAGTTTCAGCGAGTACGGTAAAACGTCGACTTCAACAAGCGAACCTCCATGGACGCATTGCCATTCGAAAACCCTTATTACGTCGGGGCAACAGAGCAAAACGGCTACAGTGGGCCCGTTCTCATCTAGATTGGTCGTTAGATGATTGGAAACACGTGCTTTGGGGTGACGAGTCAAAGTTTGAGGTTTTTGGGCAAAATCGACGAGTTTATGTTGGAAGATCTAAAACCGAAAAGTGATCTCGAACTACATTGTGCCTACAATGAAGCAAGGGCGTAGTTCTGTGTTAGTGTGGGGATGTTTCTCCTTTGCTGGGGCGGGAGATTTATGCAGAGTGCAGGGTGTAATGAGGAAGGAAAATTATTTTGCAATAGTCCAGAATAATGCAGTGCCATCAGGATTGCGTATAATAGGCCGTAACTTTACATTCATGCATGACAACGACCCAAAACACACTGCGTTAGTGTGTAAGAACTATCTAAAGGAGCAAGAAGAACAGCACACCCTGAAAGTAATGACATGGCCCCCACAAAGCCCAGATTTGAACCCGATAGAGTTGTTGTGGGATGAACTGGACAGGAGGATCCGAAAAATATGCCCAACTTCACAAGAACATTTACGGAATATTCTGCAACATGAATGGATTAATATTCCACAATCCATTTTAACAAAACTTATCGAAAGAATGCCTAGAATAGTTCGAGCGGTGATTAACAGCGAAGGAGTTTTTTTCGATGAAACAAAAAATATAATGTTCAGTATGTTATATTAGGCCAGAATAACTTTTTATTTGTTTATTTTTGTCTTTTTTACCTGTACATACAATAAAATTGCATTTTGTTTTTAGTTTCATTTGTTTCTGTTACCATTTCATGTTTTTTAACAACCGACCGAACTTCTCTGAACGGCAGTGTACCTATATGGCTCTATATGTTCCCAAAGCTTCATAATTTTTTGAATTTATTGGTTCAGGGTCATCCCTCATAAGTAGATAAGGAATCTTCAAGCTAGTGGCATGAACAGGGGCTTTGCTTTTGAAAAGTTAAATACGTTGGAAAGCAATCTAGTAACTATAACCAGTTAATGCGGGTGGTACTAAAAAATGTTGTTATTGAAGATAGAGATTGCAAAGTAGCAGATACTTGAAAATTTTAAATTATACTGAAAAAGTAAAATTCCTTCAATTTCAATTTTACATTACAAACACGCAAACGGATATCTTAAACCAATTAGTGCTTAGAGCGAAATCATTTATTCGAACCATGCAAGGAATTCAATCAGAATTTCGGGAATTTCCCTATTACGCACGTACTTAATGCACCCAATCATGTTCGGGGCGATAATTTCGGGCTACCTAATAGTTTGACTTCTCTCGTAGCATCGTAAATATCTCCCGTTCGGCTTCGTAGAAAATTTTCAATTTCAATTTAATACAGTGCGCTTATCGCGACGTCTCGAAATATGGATTCCGATAGTTTATTATTGACTTTATTACGGCGTCTATTATGCATTGAATGGAATTGAAATTTTATGTAGATATCATCGATGATGTAGCTACTCTCGATATATTTTCAATAGTCTCGATAGTGATGAGAAATAAAGAGCTGCGAAAGGCGCACATTTATCAATAATAAACTTTCCCGAAAAACGGGGGAATATTAAAACTGTCAAGTGAACAAAAATATCAGCGTCACTTCGGCAATAAGAAGGAGGACGCTCCGGATGCTTCAGACAGATGAGAAAACTCTTCTGCTGCACCCCATTCTACCATTTCCATCCCCGCCTACTATCTCGCCTCAAAACCAAATGTGAAGGGAAAAAGATAGACAGTATCGAATTGAATCCGCTGCCACCACCGATAGACAAGAAGTTTTATTAAAAAGTCAGTTTCCGAAGGAGAATAGAAGAATGAGAGAGCGCGTCCGGGGGACTTCTTTCGTATAAAAATTTTTCTAAAATGTTATTTTTAACTGATCATATACAGATACGATATTTTATCAAGTTTGAGATATTAATGCAATTACCTGGTTGTTATTGAGATAATAGACAAGATTGTCCGATGGGAACTCAAGGGCAACGCGAACTAAACAATAAAATGCTACGTTTAAGCCTATAGGGGCATCCTTACGAGAAATGTTTTTTTTTTCTTATCCTGTATACGAAAAGTATAAATTCTTCCGCAACGATTCCCAATGCGAAATTGTAAAATATAGGTTTTGCGGCTTCGAACTTCTCTCTTATAGTTTGTCCCTTCTTTTTCCGAGAATTCCGTTTGAATTTTCAGAGGAACCCTCATTCATTTCATCCCTCTTACCGCCGATACTTTAATAAAATATATTTCTGAAGTGGTGAAATTTCCATTCGGAGGCTCAATAAGGAAATGAGGATTTTTTTTCTCAGGCGTGTGAATATCCAACGATATCTTTCTGAAACACTTTATTATAGACATCTTTTGACGATGCGAATACATTTCGAGAAAATCTTCTAGTGTAGAAATTAAAGATTTCTCTTCTGGTGGATGTGTTTCTTCAACATATTTAGTTGCATTCCAAATTTAATAAAAATTGTTTAACGTACGTATGTAGATATTGTAATTAATTCTAATACCATTGTGACTGCAGAGAGTTTACTGCATAAGTTTATTAAAAAAGAACACTACAAACTCATCAGCAAATAAGAGCTTCATTTCATTCCCCCAGAACGTCATTCGCCCGAAATCTCGAGACCATTTCGAGATACGCCACTACACGATTGCAAACGTGCCCAAACGACAACAACAACAACAACGGCGGCAACTACGAATTACATCCCCCACCGATGATCTCGTAAGAAAGGAACCCGATGGCTGATGGGAGAATACAACGATGCTACACCATCCTACATGCCTACGTGCAAGGTACTTCTTGCGGTTGTACAGCGAGAAGGCGACGAGGGTATTGGCTGAGTCTCATCGCGTTATTTCGCCGCGTTCTAAATCTCGGATTATTGGATTTCGTGTTTTCGCGCCCAAAGAATCGTTTTATTTCCCCGGGCTTTTCCAATTATTTGGGTGGCTCGCTAAAACCCGGTTCGCGACGCAGATGGTTTCGGTTAGACGTGTGTACGGCAGTCGCGCTCTGCGCCGTTGTCACATCCAGTCTACTTCTTCCTCCTACTCTCCTTCTTCTAGTTTCGCTGGGTAGATAGGAACCGCTTTCGCCAATGCTCCTGCCAATCACCTAACCTCCCAACCGACACCCGCCGCTACCTTTCCACCTGGTTCGGTGCATTTTTCCCTGTATCGCAGCTTACGTAAACGCCCTGCTTCTTCGTTTTAAATTAACTCTGTTAAAATGGGGAATTCTCTGGAAACAAGATGGGGAAGCACTATGGCTGTAGGAGGTAATGCCGGTTACATGGAAGGCGAAACTTTCTAGATTAGAGAAATGTTCAGTCTTATGGTCTAACTGGAGAATCTTTGAAGTTTTAATATCCTAAAGCACTTAAACTTTTATTTTGGCGTACAGTCAAAAGTATAAATTTTAAATGTCGTAGCCCTAAATGAAGATCTACCATCTGCCTAAATTATTTTTATTTAAATTTAATCTTCATCGTAACAGTAGACACCGATCGATGAAGGATTATACCTTAATTGACGTTATTCACATATAGGCAAGAATTTGTCGATTAAATCTTATTAAAACCTAAGCACCGGTATAAAAACGAATCGCGGATTAGCTTATTATTGCTTCGGAATTACCGAAATCGTGTAATTACGCGTCCCGCTTTTATGGCGGAATTGCCTGATGCCAAGTAGGATATTATCTATATATCCACTTTTGTGTTTCAGTTGTAAAATTTTATCGGGTCCGGTGATATTTTAAGAGCGCCGAGGGCTAATAAAACCTAAAACGATCCGTTTCGACGTTAATATCTAATCTTGCGTCCGGTTTTAAAATACAGCGCGTTGTTTAACCAATGCGTGTAAAACCCGTAGGGCACATTCTCTTCAATTACCGCTTGTGTAGTTGGAGATCGCTTTTAATGTAATGGTATTTTTAAATTAAATTCTATATTTTAACGGACGCGTAATACCTGTAAGCGAAGCAATATCTTAAATTTTTAAGTTGGAATTTATTGTATGGCCATTACAAGTTTTAGTGCGCCGACTAAATTAATCGCTTATATGAGCGTATTCTATTTATTTAAAATAAATTCTATTTATTTAAAATAAATTCTATTTATTTAAAATAAATTCCATTTATTTAAAATAAATTCCATTTATTTAAAATAAATTCTATTTATTTAAGTAAACCTTAATCTCAGCAGTTCGTTTCGTTGTAGAAGGAATTGTAAATAATGAAAATGAAAGCAGAAGAAAGAATGATTAAATTCGGAGTTTAAATTGAATATGTGAAAGAGGATAGGGAATAGGATAAAAATAAAAATGTAGAAAACAGTACCAAACGTTACAGCATGTATCTACTGTAACGTCATCGATGTAGTAAGACGAAAATGAAGGAACCGAGAATCTTCATGGCGAAGGTGAGAACATTGGAACTGCTAGTAAACCAAATGGTGCACAACGGAATTGGTATGTTGCGCTATTTATATTTATTCTGAGAGTGGAATGATCCAGAAAGAACTACACCAATGACATGAGGAGCTCCGCCTCCGTGGGTCACCCAACACTTTGATACATCCCTCAACATTTCACACGGATGCGTGAATCTCCAACAACCAGTTGCTTGACCTATTCCTGAGGCAGTTTACCCTGTTCCAGTAGCTGTTTAGAACTGATAGATGGGGACGAGAAGATAATGTTTAACCACATTAAAGGAGCCAATTCTTGTCCATACATCTACTTAAATAAATTACAACATATGGGCGATATACGATTGCAAACATTAATAGAGCCCACCTCTCATGTAACGATATGCCCCATTCTTCCTTACTTATTAACCCAAAAGCCTGGAAAAAAGTGGTCTACTTAAAGAAAAAAGAATGGATGAAAGGCATGGGAGACGTTCTTCTCTCAGAAACGACGCTCGCATTGCAAATTAAATAAATTGCATCAACCTACATACATATATAAGCACAGGTGTGTTGTTCGCGTAATTAAAATCAACCGACTAAAGACGATTCTTAATTAATGTAATTGCAACCGGCATCTGATGCAGATTTAAGCGTTCCGAAACGAATTTACGCCTCGCGCCGGTAATCGCGAACGCGAAAGAAGGATAATAAACAAGAGGCGTACGTCCGGTAGCGACGTTAGGGGGCGCCGCCGTTTCAGGTTGAATATTACTGAAATAAAGCGCGGTGCCGCGTGCATTGTCGGGGGAAAGCTTTACTACTACACTGCCGCTACTATCAGAAACTAGAGCGAATATAAACTAACTTCGTCGACTACTAGGGCATGCTATCTTCAAAGTACACAGCTTTACTTCATTTCCCTACAAGCCGGCGAGTTTACTCCTGGAAGAAATACTTCAATTAGAGCTCTATATTTATAATTATGTGCCGCGCTGTCGTAGTCCCCCGATTCCTCCGAGTTGCCGGAGTAATTTATTGTCTAGCGAGCTTGCGTAGGGCGTTATACATCGATCGTTTCGATACGAGTGAGCATTGAGAATGTCGGTGCTTTTATCTCGTCGTAATTTATTTAATTAGCATCGGTATGAAGTGTTGCCTCACCATCAAAGGTACATACGAACTATGTAGAACTGTTTGAAGTTTTCTGAAAGGTATAGTTTCTAGTTAATTTAGCAGACTTTTCTGCAAGACTATGGGAAATGTAAAATGTTGATGATTTTGAGCCATACTTTAGCAGCGTACATGTTGAGTCCTTCTTGGATTAGTGGTTACTAGATTGGTTGAAGTAGAGGTGGATACTGTCGTAAGAAATTTGAAGAACAAAGTGGCTGCTAGTCCGGAGAGTAGCCAAAGTTTCTTGGTCTGTGACTGCACGACTGCATCCATTAACCATTATCTGTAACCTTCCCAGATCTTGCGTTTAAAATTCGCATGACTGGTTTTTTGAAAGGGAAGTAAGCATCGATAAATAAAAAGCGTACGTTATATTTAACAGAACGTAATTACATATTCCACGAACACAACGTTAAATATGCGTCAATTTTATGTGATTAACTGATTAATAAATAATAACCGACATCAATAATTTCCTGTTACGCATCATAATAAAGTTATTTTATTTCACCGGAACACGAATGGCGTTTTTCCGTGTCGGCATTAGAGGAATACTTCTTAGAACGTGATCGAGTTTCTTATTACTTATTACTATTACTTAGAGGGGGTTGCGTATACGTATATATTATTTAAGCACGCGGCTACATTCATCAAAAATAAATGAACAACTTTTTTATTGAGTTCTATAATGGATATCGTTGTAGAAAAAAAAAAAAAACATTTGCGGCTACCAAAACACGAACATTAGTCATTACTTTCTTTTGCCTACATTAAAGCATATAAAAAAATAAGGTTTCATCATGTTTAAGTATATTATATTTCGAGAGTTCCATTATAGCTCGATTACGGCTGATACCGGGAAAGAACATTACGTTACAAGTAATTCGGGCGCTTGTTTCAAAGGACAGAGAACACGAAGCGTACGAAGACAAGGAGTTATAAAAAGGAGGCGGATTGAAGCCCTCGTGGTGTGGGCGTTATACATCGATCTGGTAAAAGCAATAACTTGGCCAGAAGGATATTACCGAAAATGGTGGATATAAATATGAAGTTAGGAGTAGGCGACAGAGAGAATAAGAAAGGAAGGAAAAAAGACCAAGAAGGAAAACCATCATCGTATGGTAGAGGACAAAAAGAACGAACTCGCTGACCCACATTCATCTAACTGAGTATAATAACTCGAGGAGCGTATAGAAGAAAGAGATATGGAAACGCGCGGCTTCGAGTATACGCCGGTATTGGACGAGGAAGCGTCGGGCAAAAAGTTTTGGGAACCCCGCGAGATTTTCTCGGAGAGATATGTAATATCTCTTGCGCGAGTACTGCCCGAGGCGATATCGTAGCGTCTGACGGCAGTGGTGGCGATTTGGGGTTGGGAAAGTGGGCATTACTTCCTATTGCTCTCACAGAAACCAACAGAATGGTTTTATGTATAAAGTTAGGAAGATTATCGAGAAGTAGGTTTACAAAATTGCTATTTTAACATGAATTATTTATTTATTTGAATCTAAGAAGATAGAAAGCGTAAAAAGTTGCAAAAACGTATATATTTAAATTTGAACGTTGAATACAAGGTTAATTTTGAGCCTAACGCAATAAGTTAAGTTCCATTTTCGGCATTGCCTCCTTATAAGTTTATATACTTCATGTTCAATGTTTATTGTAATGCATTTTCGGACCTCGATGAGCAAGTGCGGCACCTAACATCCGGTTAGCTTCTTCATGTCTAATCTTCAGCCATTACGTTCTTTTGAGTGCGCTGTTAACAAAGCTGATATAATAACGTTTAAATTTGGCACACGAGTGTGCTTCCCGGATGATAATACTATCGTTGAGAATTTTTTGTTTTTCAAAGGCATCATTGGAAGGGCTGGGGTTCAAGAGTTATTTGAGATACTTGGCAAGTTATAACCGAAAAAGATTTGGATTTGAAAAAGCGTACCGATGGAGCTTATCCGTGGCAAAGTATCGCATGCTACATGAAGCTATTACATCAGCACTTGTATCAAAGTCGATGAGCTTTCAACTGAATTTGGTACTAGAAGGTGTTGTAGACGCAGCAAACTACATAAAAACTAAGCCACTGAAAGCCAAATTTTTCATGGACATGGAAGTTAAACACATGGCTCCGTTATACTACTGCAGCTTACGATGGCTTTCACGTGGTAACGTCTTGTCCCATGCATTCGAGCTACGTCAAGAAATTCGCACTTTTCTATAAGAGGAAGGTCATAAGGGCTTCAGATACTTTGCCGAACCCTACTTTTTGCTAAGACTAGCGTATTTATGCTATACATTTGACAAATTGAATGCCTCGAATCTGTGTCTGCAAGGCAATAACATGCACATTTTGAAACTTTTGGAGAAGGTTGAGGAAAAATCAATGAAGATGGCGACCGACATTGTTTTTCTGAATTGCGCAAATACATGTCCTCTAGTACCCTTTTTAAGGAACATCATTCAAAGATCACTGACCGATTTGCAAAATACTTGGAGGAAGACGATGTCGAGCAATTTGGGTGGATCTAAGATTCCGTGTTCAAGCTCCACCAGAAGTCACTTCGTAGGAAGAAGAGGTCTCTCTTGCGGTCCCGGCGTGAAAACAAAATGTGCTTCCTCTCATTTAGGTAAACGATTGTACAGTTAACACAAAACTCAGAAGATTCTTCTCTTTAAGAGTTACATACTTTCCTTCTTTTCGACGTTATGTTAAAAATTTCGTAAACAGAAACTTCCGTTTCGGACCCTTTTTGGGCTGATGTAACTCCTTTCTGGTGCAAAATATTGTAATTTTTTCTGGGCTATAATTACATTAGTGAGCAATCCCTATATGGTAATTAATAATTATTATACACGATACATCGCCATAGTTAAAACAATTTAATTCTAGAACAATGAATACGTTCATAAACCGCGCAATAACACTTCTATAATTGCTGACGTGCTTATAATATTAATCTGAAAGCAACGGATAATTATTTTACGTAACATAGCATTCGTTTGTCGACATATTTCCAGCTATGAAGTCATATAATATACTTATTTATCAACCTATGTATTACGAGACGAGAATCAGGTCGGTTTTTTCGTGTGTAAATTTAGCTGCCTAAAAAAACAGAAAATATGCCTTTATTTTGAGCTGTAGAAGACTCATCTAAGTCAGGAAATTAGAAAATAGGAGGAAAATCTAAAAACTTACTACATTGGAACAAATTCAAAGGCTCACTAAAGTCAAACTAATTCTTACGTGCCGCCACTGTTTGACAAGCCTAGGCTCGTAGATATTGTACCAGAAGAGTAAGAGCATGTTTGGCGAGAACCTCTATAAATATGTAACCCGGAGAGACGATTGTGCTGTGGCGACGGAATGGGGCTTAGTTATTCTGTGCCGATGTAAAAAGTTAGTGCGTGCCGGCGAACGTAAAATATCCAATCTCTGACTTACTGCTTTACGATGCGTCGGAGATGATGTAAAAGAAATATACAATTTCTTTTTTTCGCCGGTGGTGAACTGCGCGGTGGCTGGTACCGTATTACGGCAGAATAAAAAGAATGGCGGGCATAAAAAATATATATTTCTCTTCTGGGGGTGCAGACGTTGGTCGGAGGTTGTGCGTTGAAACTTTTACGAATTGATGATATATGATATTTTAACGGTTTCTTTTTTCAATTGGAACCTTTATTGTTTCGTGGAGGTTTTATTCAATAGGGCAGAAATAGGGATGCGTTTTTGAATTATGCATAGGTTTTCTCCTTGAAGCGTCGTAGAATGGATTATTTCGAATTTTTTTGGTCATTACTTCTTTTGGAAATTCGTCAAAATGGTAGAAGAAGGACTGTTCCAGGAAAACTGAGAAAAACTTACTGTTCCATTCGGGGTGCCGCAAGCTCCATGTTGGGTTCACAATATCTATATCGATAATATTTTAGCACATTTAAAGTCGTTTTATGGAGAAGTTATATGACATTGTGCCTAGCATTTTCCATAAATAAAATATCGTAATCTGATATCGACAATTACACCGTCAGTTACATATTTCCAGAACTAAACGGATCACGTAATAAAATCCCAGAAAAACTATTTAACGTGTACCCTAAACATGTACCTTAATGTGTGCTTACAACATTGTACCTAAATAAAACTGTTTATTGCTTAGGGACCTGTTTAGTGCCGAGGAGGTTTGTGAGCTAATTATTCGCTTATCAAGGCTCCCCGGTGGCAGGAGTGCACGCAACCGTGGACATTATGATCAGCGAACCAGCGTTAGCCATCCGCACAGCAGGCTTCCGTCATGCAATGAATTGTGAAAAGATAGATGCCTATCAACAACTTTTATTGTGGGGCATAATTATCCACAAAGCCGAATCCGTACGTTTTAGTAATAAAGATGCTTTACGTGTATGTTTCATTTAAATACCCTTGAATTATAAATGAATGATGCATTGTAATTGAGGTGAGGCTAGGTGAGCACGCATTCACAGAATACTTTGGGGGGATTATACAGTGAGGTCCTGAAATATCTATCACCTGGGAATACCAACTTTCGAACGAGAGGCGGCGTTTTTGGAAAGACGATTGCGATAAAGGCACACGTTATACCTTCTTTTTACATGCGGTGATCGCCCAACGGGGTGTATAAGCTTTTTAAAGTTTGTCATAGCCTCAGGGGCCTTTAGTGTGTAAAGTGTTCCATGGCTTTATTACTAATACCACCTCACTGTAAAGAATGAAGCGGGGTTAATTGATCGCAATATGCGAGCGGCTGCTCAAGATTGTAGCGGCCCCACTAATACTTTAACTTAAGAATTATCACGATAGGTAGCAATGGAGGCTAATTACAATAGTTGTAAAAAATAAATTTTGAGGTAACTCTACCAGTCCGACCGCCCCAAATATTTAAACCACACCGAGGTTAGCAATTTCTAAGAATCATTAAACGTGGATTCTCATAACTTCAGTGATGATTATGAATATTGACAAAGAAAAGAGGGAAAAAAAAATTAAGAAAAAAGTCTACCAAACAGTGACAAAATTAAAAAAAAAATAACAAATGACATAAGACATTGACACGTGACCTCTAAACTCAAAGTTAATAAAAGCATAGAAGCTTTAAGTAGGTATAAATAAATTAATAAATTAGCAAAGCAACGGTTTTGTTGTTTTGCAACTTCCGAGCGGTCCCACTTAAGGCTCGGAAAAATAAATCAACTTTTAAATTCACATGACTGACGCCGGCTCAACACCCGACCTTTTACCGAACATGACGTAATACGACCCGCGGAATTAAAGGTTGTCATATCGTCATGCGCCTCACGGCGACGACACGAGAAATACAAATTCATAAACTAAATTTGCATTTTTATGCAAACTATATTGCATGTTGAACAGGTACGTAGTTTCCTTTCTAAAGTTTCCGCGCGTGATATATTGAGCTCCTGTGACATATTTAATCAAAAGATTGTCACCGTATGCGGCTAGCCGACGCGACGAGCACTTCGCCTCGGTAAATACTCCCATCGAACTTGTTTGCCTCCGTATTTACCTTGTTTTATGTACACGAACGCTGTATATTGTGCATCTGGACGAAGCAAGCCAAAAGATCGTATGTTCAGTGACTGCAAGAGCCAAGGATGCACACACACACACAGATTTTATTTACATGCGGATGGCATGCCATATTGCATGCTAGAGTTGGCCCCGACGATGTATTCCGCCGATAAATTTTAAATGAGACGTAATTCACCCCTACTTTGTCTTGCCGGTGGCAATTATTATGTTCGTAATGATGGCGTATTTACGTCAAGGCGATCTCGTATTATACGGCAAGAAATTGCGCTTGGGGGATGCTCGTATTCTGTGAATTATGGAGAAGGATCGATTTTTATATTAGGGTATGGCACATTAATCGGATATTATGAATAATCGGTAATTAGGAAACGTTATGCTACGAAAACATTGTTATCATTAGTACAAAAATCGTATCGAGGGAAACGGAACTAGTTCTGTGATGCCGATTGGATCGTAGATAGCTGCGTAATATCAATTTATCCTGTTGTTATTGTATAATTGGGCGGAGGGTCATGATCATTAGCCAACCCTATTAGAGTTTTGCCGAATCCAGAAATGTTCCAACCTCCGATATGTGCCAAAACATTACAATGCCACAAGGCTTGCTTTCTTATCCGAGAAAAAACGTTACATCAATTTTTATCCGCAATTAAAAATCAACCGTCCAAGTCGGATTTGAACCCGCGTTGTTTGTATCGAAAGGAGAGCATGCTAATCGTTCGACCTCGGAGGTGGTCTATTTTTTCTATCGTTGCTCAAAACTATAACTTTCCAACGGGGCCATACCACCCTCTAGTGGGCGCTGATGCCTTCCATGGGGGCGGTAGCCGATCCAGAGGCAAATGGGGGGCATGCATAAATTGTGTGGGTATTTTAATAATTCATATAAAATTAACTATTATGGATGACAGGGCGTCGGATTTTTTTCCATCTAAAAGGGTGGTGGTCCAAAAAATGTTGAGAACCTCTGCTTTAAACTGTGACGGGAAAAGGCGAATGCCACCTTATAGAACAGTAAAGCAGAAAGAATGTAATAATGTCTCAATTCTTATTAAAAAGGTCAACTATGGAGGCAAAATTATGGAGAGATGAAATAAATAAACATGGAAATTTATTATTCTATTTCGTAATGCCTTCTTTCCTTTCAACAATAATACAAAGTACTTTGCCTTTTAAATAAGGTTTATCAATTAATCATACTTCGTACTACCACTCCGGTATCTATACGTATAAGAGGCAGAAACGCTACATGACACGTAGGCGTTTACTTGCCGTTAAATACCGCCTATTTCCTAGCTTGATGTAACGCCCACATTTTTTTCTGTATACATTTGCTTCATAAGATCTGTATAAACGAAAGGTTTTTTGTTATCGACATCTAAAGAAAAATGACCGGCGCTGTGTAAGGTATTACTAATAATGGAGATTGTGACGGTATCCTTCTCCATTTTGTTTACAATTCAAAATGTTTAATTTTGTCCAATCATTGTTAAAATAGTTTTACAGAATTAACTTTATAAATCGTTGATTATGTCGGGGACTTTGAGGTAGTATGGCAAACAACACAAACGTATCGGCACACTCTGCACCACACACGTTTAATTAATGAATCCGCGACAGCCGTTTCGAGAATGCGACGATCCTCTGTCTTATGTAAACTTGTGTAGTGCGAAATGTGCCGATAAGATGCTAAGGATTATTCCAACGGATTAAAGAAGAGGGAACAGCGCTAGAAGAAATGAAACTGAATTTGCAGAAAAAGTACCTGTTTCTGTGTCAGGCTGAACATTCTTTAGACCACCCTCGTAGATAGTCATCTTCTTAAGTAGCAACACTTGCAAGTTATGCATTAATAATTACGGTATACATCAAATTTTAATCTTATCTTTGTTTAGAGATTAAATTGATTTTTTTTTAATCGTTATCTCGTCCTGTATGCTTAACAAAAAATATTAAATACCGTTGTGGTTATTTCTATATTAAATGTATGTAGACTTCCTGGCCGATTGCTTTCTTTTGAAGAGTCTTGGTTTCCGGGTTGAGAACGGATCGTAATTGCAAGAGTCTGCTGATGATTCGCTCTCAGTTACATTGAGCACCTTTTGAGTCGCTGCTGTGAGAAATTGAGTTTTTATAAAGTTGGATTCGTATAGGAGTTATTTCCAACATGTAACCATCGTCTCTGATGATATTGTTTGATTGATCGAAATCCAGAAACAAGCCAACAATCTCAATAAAAATAAGGTTTTAAAATCTCTCCTGCCCGAATCTTTTGCCCGCGATTTCATTTATTCGATCCATTTAATAATTGTTGCAAAATACGCATAAATCCTTCCCCAGTAACTCCCTAGGAAGTGCTTTTGTTAGACAATGACGAATAAAATAAAGCGTAAAAATAGCTATTTTTCCACGAGAAATAATGTTGCGCGAGTGCATTTCGCAAAACAAAGCAAAGCAACCATTTATCTTTATTCCCCGTTCCGAATTAATCAGAGTACACCGTGAAAATTCATATGAAAAATAAAAGTGGCTCGGTTATAAATGGAGCAAAAAAGTTCGTTTCGCCAAGGTTCGGCGCGGATTTATTGTTATGAATTAAAATTTCATGAGATTCGCGTTTTAATGGATGCGGGATTTAACGGGGCGCCATTAGGCTGTCGGTAAGGCGGAGTTACACGTGGAATTTTTGCCAATATCATAATTTATTTCAGTTTCATGACCCATATGCGAAACGGTCAATAATTAAAGCCGGTCCGGTCTCCGAACAGGAAAGGACATCAGCTACGTACAGCTACGCCAGCGGTCGATAGTAAATGAGAGAGGTAAACTTTGTTCATTAAAATTTATACTCTATATTGAATTCGGCAAAATGTTTTGTGTCTATGTCAAAATTTGCGCTGTTTTATAAGGGATGCTCTCATAAAGTTTCAGCCGATAAACAACTGCTTCCTGAAACTGGTTTTAACTTTGAATGTTATTTTTTAAATTCTACGAACCTGTTTCGATTAAAACGGCGCTTTTAAATATGCACGTTTGGCTTGGGACCTACCACATGAAAAATACACACATGCCATAAAAAAATACAATATTTACATAAAAAACCTTCAGGTTCCTCACTCTGAGAGAAAGCTTCCACATCCGGCCATCCCCGCCATCCTAAAGGGGTGTATAAGCTTTTTAAAGCTTGCCGTAACCTCAAGAGCCTTTTTACTGGGCACATTGTGCGTATAAACTGCTTTATGGTTTTATTACTATAACCTCCTCGCCGTAAAGGATGAAGCACAGCTAATTGCACTCCAACTGCGAACGTGTGACTTGGAAATGAAGAAAATTTGATCCTAGCCAAACACAAACACACAGCGCCTAATCTTCCCATTCAGACGCAGCCCTTCCTACTACTGGGCCATCGAGTTGTTAATTTAGTATTTTTTTGTTTACCTTACCGCCCTATTTTTGTTTTTTTTTTCAATATTATTTTTTTTTTCTTTTTCCAAAGCTTTAAGGCCACAAAAGTGATTGTCCCAAGATCATATTAAACCCAAAGTCTCAGCTCTCGGATAAGTCTCCATGCCTGTTGCGCTTTTTCTTCTCCTCCATTGCCATTTCCTTAGCATATTACCATGTGCATTATGCTTGTTTCCGCCGCCTTCCTTCTTTGTCTCTGCCTTTTGCCCCACCAGTAAGTCTCGGTTTATTGGCGAAGTTCTCACTAATACCAGCAGCACCTTCGTTGCTGTCGTTCTATACGCGCTAATAATAATATAAAGGCAATTCTACACCTATGTAGATTCTTCTATGGGTTTTGCATAGCTTCCTCTCAAATAGAAGCTCCAGGTAACAAGGTGGATTGAATTACTCTCCTGAGGTCTTAAGTTTGACATCAGGCGACAAAGCTTTTTTCGCTTCTTCCGCCATACCGTGTATGTGTGGGTAGCCCGGTAATTTAAGGATTTGTACGGTCACATCCCTTACTCTAATGGTTATGTTTTTTGTTTTCCGTCCATCGACCAAAAAACAGATTTTCTAACTTGTTCGGCGTTGTTTCTTCAGCCACTGTCTTCAGAGCTTCCGCATTCCTAGCATCTAATTAGTTTAATCCCAGCGTGAGCATCGTCATAATATTTTACAAAGTTGGGCCTATCATGAAATAATCCGAAATAATTTTAGTCTCACATTTTTTTCAATCTGGCATTTCAGAAAAGCCATATGGAAACTTCTTCACGTTTTTATCTTACACCGTTTCATTTTCGCTGTTAATGCGCGGCAAAGGGAAAAAACCAACGAAACTTGTATTTTATGTAAATTACGGCCATTACCCGACGAAATATGGCCCATTATGAATTCGTCGTGATCGCTTTTCAACTTTCCGAAGTCGCGAGATGGGGAACGGAAAGGAAAGAAAGGGGAAAAGAAAAGGAGACGTTCGAATATTATATTGTTCTTTTGACTATACAAATTTAAACGGTGACGTTCGTTCCCTTCACCTACGCTCCGCTCCTCCATCCGTACCATTTAATATATCGCCGATTTGCGTGCTATTAGACATTACGTGCAGAACGTCTACCATCTTTCGAAATTAAAATCGTTCCTTCTAAATTTTCCATCTTGTGCAAACGGTAGATCGTATGGTAAAGTTCTAGGTACTTTTGCTAGTTACCTCTACGATAAAACTGTAATTACGGCTCTCTACGCCAGAGTATTTTACGTTTCAAAGTTTTCCCGTATATATTTTATACTTCACGACAGGTTGTTTAATACACAAGTTTTAAGGGTAGGCAGCGTATTCTACCTTTCTGCTCCAAGTGTGTTCCGCTACTCTGTTGCAACTACGTATGATACGACGAAGTTATGCATCTGGCGGCTCTTGATTTCGCTTGGCGTTCTCGAAGAAATAAACGTCTAGCGAAACGTAGAGTTCGCGCGGTGTTCGCTTGACGTGAGTCAAACTAGCTACGTATGTATCTGCAAGTTATAAGCACGAGTCGGATGATAGTTACTGGATAAGTGCTGTTTAAAATGTCAGATATTCTCCTCGGAGTACTCGCCAAATAAGATAAAAATGGCGATATGAATGAAGATTTATTCTCTCTTGTAAAGAATAGCGGAATGGTGAATGCTAGTAAGAGTATATATAGTGTGCCCCAAGGAAGCGGCGTTTTTTTATTGCTACCTTTATGTTTAATTTTAGAGAAAAAATATTTTAAATAAATATTATTTAAGACAACCTGAAATCAGTAGTTTCAGTAGCTTTAAATTGCGTTTAAATTGAATCTAAATCTTAAAAAAGAACAGATATCGGTTGCATCACAAAGAAAAAAAAATTATAAAGGAACGTTCGGGACGGCCAAAAGCTGCAACCAGTACCGACAACATCGTAAAAGGACGTATTTGTCGTATATTGACTGAAGGTTTGGGCATGGCAAAGGTAACTGCGCTTTAGACGCCCCGCTTACTCATTTAGAAGCAAAAGTGAACGCGTGTTGAAGCAATTAACAATTCATTTAACAACTGTCAATTAACAACTGTTTATTGCATGAATTGCAATTAAAAGGAACAACGTGTGCCACTTAGATTAACTTATTTTTGGAATTAGGCTAATTTAATACAGCAACAAGGCAGACGCGATATATTGTCTGCGGCGCCATTTTTGTTAACATCTTTCACTAGCTCTCATTTGATATTACAGCGACATGAAACAAAGCATTTTTTTTTAGACATTTGAGTTAATATTTGTTTCGTTGCTGTGGTTACTTCGATCTACAAAAATTCTCAGTACTATTCCAGACCATATCTCAGTTGGCTACAACTTACAACCTGCTAATTGACCTTATGCAACAACAGTCGATTTTACGTGCAAAAATTTCGTTGTGCAACCCCATCGATCAATTGATCTGCGCGGTTTCGTTTCTAACCTTTCCACGGTCAATTCCCAAATAATTAATTGGCGAAAACCGATGGTGCTCTCTAATTTAAGACAGCGACGCCACGTTTACTTCCGATAAATAAGTTCCAAGTTTGCCCGCTTGATGTATATTCCCTCGGCGCAGGGCGGTAGCAGCAGGAGAAGAGACTTCTCCGAACCACAGGGTAGAGTGATCAGTTTCAATTTGTTAAATTGATATCGACTACTCGGCGGAGGGAAAGTCCTGATCCCAGTAAGCGAATGGATAAAGTTATTAATGGCGCACATACACCGTCCGTGAAGTGGGGCCGGTCCGGGCCCGGATCGTGCGAAGGAATATTTTTCCTGGGGTCGAGAACTTTCCCGGAAACTACGGGAGAAATTCGGCCGCACGAAGGCAGATAGAATTCGAAGAATGGAATAATCGAAGGTGAAGCGTCTCACTCGAACAGAAAGTTGTCGACGAGATTTCATATTGGCATGCTCGCGAAATGAACGACCCCACTGCGGGGAAGACGTACTGGTATTCGAGCAGCAAGTGCAATCAGTCGTGATTTGAAGCATAGATTCGTAAAAAAAAAGAATTCGTGCCACCTTCCTATATTGATTTAATTTAGCTTGGAGTGGCATAGTTTTGGCAAAGCATGATTTGTTTCTGGTTTAAACTAAATATATTTTCCGGTAATTTTATATCGGGTGATCCAAAATGGTTGTCTGTGCTGCTACCATCACAAGCAATAAGGCCGTTTCATTGAGATTGTTTTCAGTGGCGTACAGAAGGGGTCAACTACTAAAATTTATAACAAAAAGAATATATAATTTAAGTTATTCGGAACAACAATAAAAATAAACAAAACAAAATATGTGCGGCTTATCGTGACGATGGGTGCGGTCCGTTGTCGGGAAACCGAACCGCAACTAAATATATTTCGCGAATGACTGAACCTGATTAATCATAAAACATGTGTGATATCCCTCTAGTACTTACAATGAAGTCGCGCATGATTCACATAAACATAGACATAAGTATTTGCAAAAATTCATCCAATTAAATAACCTCTCGGTAGACAGTTTCGTGGAATAGAAGAATTTAAAGAGACGATCCTTGGCCATTTTAATAAATTGGAAAACAATTGTCTTCAAAGTACTTTGCTTGTCTTTGTTACTAACGACGCACTTCGGTTTTCAAACCTTGATTGTCCCCACGTAGTTACTATAGTCTCTTCACTAAAATTACTTGTTAAATAATAATTGTTGAGAATCTAGAATGTAGGTTCTCTGGCTTAGTTCGCCTACTACTGCCTGCATTATCTCACTTAATGCAATTGTTTATTTCCATAAAACCCACATAATATCTACGTCAAATCCTCAAATCCTGTGTGCCTCCCATACCTATCACGATTTTTCTATTCAGGGCCACATATTGATTTTTTTGTTCCATTTTTCTTTACAGCCTTACTAAATTAGTAACAATAATAATAATAACTATTTAAAAAATATTAACACAATCATCTAGGTTTTATATTTATCACAACAATAGGTGCATTAAAAATTCCCACGATTAAACTGAAATTCTCAACGTAGTAATCCTACCAGTATTTTTGGTAAGATTTAGATTAGTTAATCGAAGTAAACGTGCCTGTTTTTCATAGGTACACGTCTTGCAATATGATAAAGCGAAAATATTACGTCAATTGATTTAAAATAAGTCCCGTTTTAAAATAATATCTAGCCAAGAACAAAAGAGCTGTATTTAAGAAGGACGCGATAGCGATGGATATACAGATTAAATCTGTAGATCGCCGTTAGTCTAATTTGCTAAAAATAAACGTATGTTTTAATACGCTGGGACTAAATTTATAATGTCACATGTGTATATAAAGGCCCCCCGCGTAAGTGGTTACAATCTTGCGTTAATACATGCGTTACGCTTGAATAATCCATGAGACGAGCAATAACATTTTCTATTACAACAAAACCATTTACCACATCAGCATGCAGCGTCGGCCTCTGCCACAGTAACCGGACTGCCAATGCAAACGTAATATATAGCTTATGCAAAACCTATTCTGTATCTAGGCTGGTGAAATAATTACATTGGAAATTTCCCCAGGGCTAGCAACTGCCAATATAAGCTCCGAAGCTGTACTATGTATGTGTACGTATATACGCAGTAACAGGCGCCTAATAAAATGAATATTTAGGTATGTAGGTACATTACTGCGCTACCTTTGAATTATTACATGTTTAATTTTATTTATCATCGATCCTCTGCTGATGTAGAGGGCTTGATCACGTGAGGGAGCTAGTTTCTATTAAAACGAAATTTAAATTTTAAACATTCGAATCATTCTACTTTTCCCACTTCAACATTGAATAGCAAAATCCTTAATTTTTGTCCGATAAATTTACTTAATGTTTATCAAATATTAACACAGCATACTGCCTTCTGTGAATTTTCGCTAATTTTATACGATATCTCTTACAACGTTGTTGCATTCTCTTCGCAGAAATTTTTTTTAACAAATATGTTGTTTAATAGGTCCCCTGCGTCCCATCATCCTCTATAAGCAGCGGCTAATTTAATCACGTCAGACAATAGTTCTCATTTCGAATAGTAACGTCATAAAATCTTCGCTTCGCATTTAATATTACATCGTTTTGCGCAATGGAGATATAAACTCATTCATGCGAGTCCATATATTTCATTTAAAACTTCACATAATCAACTTATTTTAGTGTAACCGGATGCGGGAAATGTATTTTTCCATATTTTCCATATATCCAGTGGAAATATAAATTAATATATCTACCGGGCGAATATGACAGCGCGCACACATTCGCACAACGGCGTTTCTATTCGCCGCCGTGCTCGTCGTGTGTCGATAATTTCCATCCAGTTTAAGCTCGCAGCATTAAACTGTTTATACGACCGATTACCCGCGCCATAGAACGACATTATCTCGTTCCTCGATGACAATTTCAATCTTTTTATTATTGCGATTTTTTTTATTGCTATTGCCCGTCGAAATTTAAATTTTATACGTCAGCGCTCGAAAAGATGTTAATCGAGTTGTCGGGCGAAATAAATCGGAGAAAATTTCCAATTATGGTTGAGTTGACTTTTAACGTTGCTTTCGTCGGTTTCATTTTGGGATATTAACTAAAACGAAACTGTATATTGCATATTGATAAGAATCAGGATCTTTATGGTTGGACGAATTTCATTTCTTTGCATAGTTTGGATTTTTATCGAGTTTACTAGTAAATAAGATTGGGTGGGTCTGTTTTACTTAAGATGGACTCCTCAGATGCTGACAAATACTGAAAATCATCCGCATTATGGCATGTCTGATATCGATGCAGTTATAAACAATGCCAAGAGAACTCCCAAAATTGGAAGAACAATACTCGATAATTAATTCGAATTCTTTGCGTTAATATACATCACATCACGAATATCGATATTCCCCATCCCACCTTGGAACTAAAATATACGAAGGAACCCATCGTACCGAAACTAATATAATCGCTAAGACTTATGACGAGGAAACCCCGCACGGCCTCCTTTCAATTGAAGCTATTATTATGTCGCAATTAAATTTCGCGATAAAACAATGGTCTCTTCGTTCTGTGCTTTTCTCGATGCCGGGGATCCGGAGGGTGCCTTCGAGGAGGTGGCGGTTCGTCGCAGAGCGATGAATTTTCTTTTTTCCGGTGAGAAAATACGTCGCCGTTAATTTGCGAAATTAATTTTAATTTCGTTAGACCGGAGGTGGCGGTTACCGCTGCCGCCGTTTTCGGGGGAAATTAACGACGACTTGATTGACTGCGATAATTTGTGTATAGTGAGGAAACGGCTCGAAATTAAGCGCCGTTTGGATTGGGTTCGGGGCGCTTTTGTTGTGTTTTAGCTTGCAATATTGGCAAGGAAAGGTTTTCGGGAGAGTTTGCTTTGCATCTGGAAATTATATTTATATTCTTGCTAGCGTGTTGCCTTTTAAATAATTAATATTTTCCATTTTGAGTTGGTATTGAATTTAGAATAACGAAAGGTTTATTGATACAATCAGAAAGTGTTTGTAATTAAAGCAAATGTTATTGAAGAGCTTTCTTAGGACGTTTCGAAAGCCTTCGAGAAAGTCCGGCACTGGAGGAAATTTACACCGAAAATTAGTTTGGCATTTTTGATGTAAAATTCCCAAAAATTTTTTGTAGTTTAGGGATTCTGCGTGGGGGAATTTGAGATATAGTAAAGATCTTGGTGATTGTACAATTAAATTTTCTCCTCAAAAACATGGTCTATGGATCTGATCAACTCAGACCAATTTACGCATCTAACCAAAATATTAAATGTTTTATCAGCTTAAAATTTTTCTCCGCAGGCGCGATCGATTTATTTAGAATTTTACCCTACATCACTTTCAACTCCTTAATTCATTTTGAACGCGTTTAGGACCCTTTTGCGGTTCAAAATCGCACACTTTACTCCCTCGAATTCAACGCGACTAGGTTCCTTTGCGCGTTAGACTCAACGTCGGGGCAATTCACGGATTATAAATTCTCCCGGATCTGTTTCACCCGTTTCTATAGACGGCTTCCGGGCGTCTGGGGATCAATTTTTCAAAAGGAATGCTCGTCTACACTTACTTTTTGTCCGCTACCGTACGGCGGGTCCGACTTGCATTAGTTGAATTACACGAATAGGATGGATTAATGTCGAGACGCGGAATATAATGGAGTCGGATTTTTCACACGTGCAACCAGAAAAAAATGGCTCCCATTCGCCATCTTCCAGGTAGTAAAGGAATGAAACGAGGACGATGGATAGGGTGATTCGGGGAGATGGGGAGAATCGGAAAGTCGAACGACCGACCTGTTCGACTCCTATGTGTGGAGCTGTATGGAGGTTTTAGGGAAATTGAAGTGGTTCTTTTCTCGTTTTGTTGCCGCGTATACGCGGACATTGTAAAGATGCTTGTACTACAATATGAAAAGGCTTCTTGACGATTTTAAGAGATCGAATGCAAAATTGAATGAATCGTTCGATAGCATGGGCGTAGCCGGAGGGGAGAGAAATCTGGATACTTTTATTAGCAGAAAAGACTTCGTAAAGCACAAACGTCTCCAACAATCCGGCCATATCCACCATGTACCTGTGATAAGATACGAGTGAGACAACCGTTGAATTAAAGAAAAGTTAGTTAATCAGGCTCTATCCACAAACTTTCTGCGGCAACTTAGTGTTCCGCAGATAACAGAGCAAGCAATCCATATAACAGGTCTAAATTTATAGAATAACATAGAAGAAGGTTATAAAAGGAAATATACGTTAACATCCATGAAAATGTGAAACAACAAAATCAAAACACAAAGCAACTTATTCTTTTGTACAACCCTCAGTTCTTATCGCCGTCGGTTATTAAAATTTGAAACAATGAATTGAAAATATCGTCTAGAATCACACGAAAGCAAACAGCCGTTTGTAGTTGCGACACGTATATTAACTTTCCGTACAACATCGTGCTGCACGTAGGATCCACGCACACAACACGCAATCAACAATATCAAAGTTAGCGCCGGAGGTTTGGTGGTGCCGCCAACCTACTTTCTCGGCGGTAGCTGGCAATTTGCCAACGGCTTGGAGTTTATTGGCTTCGTAATTGATTGGTCGTTATATATTGTCCGCGAAAGAGATCTTTATGTGTCTCGTATCTATCGGCTGGGGAGTTCTCAATTAAAACATGATGACTTATCGGGATGTGTCGTGGTTACTGCTGTCCCATTACCGCGGTTAACTGATGCTGTGATGGGGAAGAACAATTAAGAAGGAGGTTATGGGTCCGGCGAGTCTGGTCGAATGGAGAAGCGCGCGAGCGGAGATACTGGCATTTAATGGAAGAACGATGTCGTATGTTGAGGTCTCCTTAACTGTTTAAGTTTCGTATTTAATGAAAGAAAAAAGCGCGCAAGGAAGTTATTGATGCTCAACGTTACGTTTTTAGAGTGATATAAAAAGTATTTGAAATTATTATTCTCTAAATATGAAAACGAATCTAAGTGCTTACTGCCTTAATACCTTTGTTTCTCCTCGAGAGATAATGATTCAATACAATAAGATCCTTTTAATAACTAAAAGCAGAAATTCCAGATAAGAGTTTTTTATATAAACATAGATTTAGCAAAATGTTCGTTAGTTAGGTACCAGCATGATCAAGAGCGTACTTCTATTCGCCCTTCTGGGGCTTGCAGGTAAGTCGTAAGTGATCGAAAAATGTGTCAAAGGTTTTTTACTCATTACTTGGCGGTTATTAATATCTATATGTGCACCAGATACATCTAATGTGATCTCAAAAAATATAAGTGCAGAAGATCATATCACAATACTTCCATTTCGCCTCTCTTGAATGTACATTATTTGTTTATAGGGCTATGTGCGGAGCCAGTCGCTCCGGAATTGGATCTTGTAATTCCAGTAAGTGGAATTGAGAGCGGAGATGACGTCCCTAATAACCTTCCGTATCAAATGGAACCGGAACTGGACTCGATTGTACCGGAATCAGAGGGCATGGGAGAAGATGTCCCAAGCAATCTACCCTACCAACTGCAGCCAGAGAGTGAAAGTGAAACCATGCAAATTCCGGATTCTCCAATTTTACCAGAAGAAGACCCTCTCCTTCCAGTAGAACCATTAGACGATACCGTCCTTGAAATCGTCGAAAGTAACCTACCCTTGGGGTTGGAACCAGAAGACGAAGTCCCAAATAACCTACCGTATCCGATGGTACCAGGAGTAGACGCTGAGGAGGATGTGCCAAATAATTTACCGTACCCAATGGAACCACCCGGACAAGCTGAAGACGTCGCTATTATTCCCGATTCGCCAGCTTCACTAGAGAGCGATTTGGTTTTTGCTGAAGAACCGGTAGATGACAGCATTCTTGAGATTGTTCCGAACAATCTACCGTATCCGATGCTACCGGAAGGCGAGTATGCAGAAGAGGATGTCCCAAGCAACCTTCCCTACGAAATGGAACCGGAATCAGGAGGCATGGAAGACTTGATCCCAGACAACATCTTGGTATTGTAAAAGGAATCCGATTTGGAGTTTCAGACGCCTAATCCTTTGTTTGTAAATAATTAATAATAAAAAAGGATACGTTTTCTGTAATAATGATTGATATTTTCATTTAAGAAAGTTACCGCTGCGCTAACATTTAAATTTTCCTGGATTAGAATTAAATCCTAGACAATAGATAGGAATTAATTTTTAAGTAAATGATAAGTACTAATCTTTCTTGTGAGAGTATTAACCAAAACAATAATTTCTTAAGTACACTAAAAATCCTCCGATTATGGGCTAGTTGCTATCTAGATAAGAGGCTAATCTTTAACTTAGAAACAACAAATCTACAAATACGATAAGTTTTAAATTTATAAACGTAATAACTGAGGATTGTGGGATGATTGCGCTGGCGAATGTATTCATTTGCTGGTTTAAATGTATTTTATTTAGATTTACTGTTAAAAAAAAGGAAAAACAAATAAAATAGAAAATAAGTATTTTTGGTGACCTTTATTTCAAATGATTATTACGATCCGTTAGGATCAACAAATTTTTTTAGTGGGTCCGGCATACTCCCGAGTCACCATTCGCAGTTGAGGTACAACTAACTGCGCTTCACCCTTTACGGCCAGGGGGTGACAGTAACAAGGTCATGGAACATTTTACCCACACTAAGAGGCTTATGAGTTCGTGACAAGCTTAAAAAAAAATGCTTTTAGACCCCGTTGGGCCGTCACCACACTACTATAGTATATTCACAATGAGTCTTTATTTCTTTTCGGGATGAAGCATTCATGACTTCACAAATAAAATTGCTTTAACTATTTTTCATGTATAAGTACCGTGTTTTCGTTTTAAGAAGTCATCAAATTTCTTGTATTTCAGATAATTGCTTGTAAGCTTATAATGTGCAGTCCTGTATTTGTTTATCAAATATTATGTTGGAATTAGTTATTCCATAGCGTACAGGTGTTGGTGTAGATAACAGAGTAGGGTTGTGTTACGGCTATGGACAACGGGAAGGCGTGAATTCTCACGGCATTTAGGGCACAACATACCGAGAATGGTGTAATTACAAATGCCGCGCGTGGCGTGTACATGATGATTTTCTAGCGGGTTTAATAATAAAGTTAAATAAAAATAAATTCTTCATTAATAAAGATTATCACCTATAAATTGCTGATTGTTACTTTAACAATAGCTTGTATGTATTTAGCGGTAAAATTCTAGATTTATAAATTTTATTACCAAAAGATCAAGGAGCGATATATGTATATTTACGAGTATATAAAGATACCTCCTTAAAACTAATTTTGTTTATTTTAACAATAGCCATGATGCTCAAACTAGCAGTAATAGCGCTCCTGTGCATTATCGGTAACTCACGAATAGTACAATAGTACATACTATAGAGTAAAAGTGTTTTTCCTTTATTACAGGGCTCGACGGAGCTGTTTCAAAAGACGTCTCGAAAGAAACCATCACCGACTCGATCGTTATTGACTTCCAACCTTTGCCAATCGAAATTCCAGAGTTAGTAATCCCAGAAGAGGACGCTGCCCCGTGCGTCATCGATGAAGATTTCCTACAGCCATGGCCACCAGCGGAGGAGATTGAGGTGATTGTCCCAGAAGAGGAGCCAGAAAATTGCGAGGATGACGGTGAAGGTGAACTAACTTTGCCGAATCCACTTCCCGTTCCAGAGCTATTGCCGATTGAAACCGATCCGGTAGACCCAGAAAGCGATGTAATATATGCTCCAGATGGTGATGATCTCCCATATTTTGGTGATGAAGACGGCAACTTGGTTAATAAAGATCCTAATGCTGAAGAGGATGTACTCTGCGAGATACCGAGCGATTACCTCAAACCCTTGCCTATTGTACCTGACGATGATTTACCAGTTGTTGCTCCACGTTAATTATGATTTTATATTATCATATATTCTGTATTACAATGATGGTTTGTGTGAACGTTTATAATAGTAAAAAATAAAATAAAAATGTTAGTACCACAATTTCGCTGTATTTTTCATTTGAATTAAAATATTTTGCTTTCCTATTCAAAGATATGATAAAACATTACTTAATTAATGTCCAATAGACATAGATTTTGTGTATTATATACTTGCCATTTCGGATACCCTCGTTGGCGTTTATAAATATGATAAGTACCTGGCCTTGGCAAGGAAACAATATTTTCATATGCAAAATTTATTTTATTTTTTAACATAGTCACCTTTGAAGTGAATCCACTTAGTCCCACGTTTCTCTATCCTTTGTATCCCATCTAAAAAAATTGATTTCTCCGACCCTGCAAAATAAATTTGTTTCTGCAGTCACTTCATCGTTTGAGGCAAACCTTTTTCCGCCAAGGGATTCTTTCGTAATCAAGAATAGAACATAATCAGTGGGGGCTAGATCTAGCGAGTAGGGTGGGTGAAGCAATTCGTATAATAAGAATAAACCTGCATATAGAGAGATTACTGAAAAACCTATTTAACGTTCTCTCCAAAAAGATATCTAGGGTGTTCCATTCGAAATAATAAATTGTTTGCATTTCCGGCCAAACCGGAAGCGACATCACTTTGTAGTGCAGATCAAAAAGCCAAACCAATATTTTAAATTACAGTATTTTTCCTTTCAACTTTTACAGTTAACGAAGCACCCTAGATAGATGCCTCTACGTGATAATAACATCCTTGAATTGAAAAGATTCTTCATATACACTGCCGTTCAGAGAAGTTCGGTCGGTTGGTAAAAAACACGAAAAGGTTACAGAAACAAACGAAACTAAAAACAAAATGCAATTTTATTGTATGTACAGGCAAAAAAGACAAAAATAAATAAATAAAAAGTTATTCTGGCCTAATATAACATACTGAACATTATATTTTTTTTTTCATCGAAAAAACCTCCTTTGCTGTTAATCACCCCTCGAACTATTCTAGGCATTCTTTCGATAAGTTTTGTTAAAACGGATTGTGGAATATTAATCCATTCATCTTGCAGAATATTCCGTAAATGTTCTTGTGAAGTTGGGCATATTTTTCGGATCCTCCTGTCCAGTTCATCCCACAACAACTCTATAGGGTTCAAATCTGGGCTTTGTGGGGGCCATGTCATTACTTTCAAGGTGTGCTGTTCTTCTTGCTCCTTCAGATAGTTCTTACACACTAACGCAGTGTGTTTTGGGTCGTTGTCATGCACGAATGTAAAGTTACGGCCTATTATACGCAATCCCGATGGCACTGCATGATTCTGGAGTATTGCAAAATAATTTTCCTTCCTCATTACACCCTGCACTCTACATAAATCTCCCGTCACAGCAAAGGAGAAACATCCCCACACTAACACAGAACTACGCCCTTGCTTCACTGTAGGCACAATGCAGTTCGGGATCACTTTTCGGTTTTAGATCTTCGGACATAAACTCGTCGATTTTGCCCAAAAACCTCAAACTTTGACTCGTCACTCCAAAGCACGTGTTTCCAGTCATCTACCGACCAACCTAGATGAGAACGGGCCCACTGTAGCCGTTTTGCTCTGTTGCCCCGACATAATAATGGTTTTCGAATGGCAATGCGTCCATAAAGATCCGCTTGTTGAAGTCGACGTTTTACCGTACTCGCCGAAACCTGTTCTTCACGGCCGCGATTGACTTCGGCTGCTATTTGTGGCGCTGTTAATTTTCTATTGCGTTTGCTTAATAATACAATTCTCAAATCTTCAGCTTTTGTTGTTTTCCTAGATGCTCCAGGACGAACACGATTTTCTGTAGTTCCAGTTGTCCGATATCGCTTTATGATGTCATTTACTGTTGAACTTCTCGTATTTATTTTTTCAGCAATTTGTCACCCGGAATATCCTTCTTCAAGCAGCGTAATAATGCGTGAACGTTTTTCTACACTGGTAGGCTTGCCACGTGCCATTTTGAAGTAAATTTTCTTAAAACTTTCGCGCAAAAACGACAGATGCACACCGACACACGTTTAACAGGAAAATGAAGCAAATTTATATCCTTACGCCTGTGATAAATAAACAAGAATGATACTGCGGTATATTTCCTAAATGTATTGTTCGTTAATAATCCCCAAACGACCCGTTTCAAAAGATCGGTACTTCCGAAAAATTCTTGGAATGATAATAAAAGGGACTTTATTGTGGTTGTCGCAATATTCCTACTTTACATAATAATTTATGGCTTTAATCCGTTAGAAAAGAGTGTATGCTTAATATTTTTCTAATTTTATGTATTAATAATTGTATACAGAGTGATATAATAGATTTTTATTGTATGACCGAACTTCACTGAACGGCAGTGTACATGTAGCTGAGTAAATAACTTCGCGCCGGTTCCCTTCACGCGTACGAAGCTCATGTCGCCTCCTAGTGTTATACTCGCTTTTTTCTTCTTTTTAACAAGAGCTGTCTTACACAATATGTAAAACGAGGATGACGATCCAATCTGGGGGAAATTGGAGAGAAGAAGTCATCAACACTGCTTCGCCTCGCAATTAAAAAATGCTATTGTAGTAAATATATCACCTGGCAGCGAACAGTGTATTCTTTGGATTTAATCGAATCTATCTCTAAGGATTCATTCTTTTAAGAAAAGTGAGCAAACATACGTAGAGTGTGAAAATCTGCCGAAGCATTCATGAGTATTAGTAAAGAATGAATCTGCAATAAATTATTGTTAAAACGTTGTCTGCAAAGACGTTTACAAACTCTTTACTGTATTTTTCTCTGATACAATAAAGTTTCAAAGTACGTTACATAATATTTAAGATTATTTATTTTGAATATGCCACATGTTTGATTGATATTGTGCTTTGTCCGTAAAGTTAAATATTCCTATTGCATGTACCTGATCATATTTACAATCAAAATTATCCGTTGTATAATAAATTATTTTATTGTGGTAGAAATATGATCCATATCTCTAAAAGAAAATTCACCGATTATATTTATTATGCTTCAGAATATCTCGTACAATTGCATCAGATAAGCACTCTTTTAGAGTATATAAGCTATGTTCGTCAGAATCGAAATCATATCGAAGACTTGCATTTCTGATAGCAACATGAAGGCAGTAGCACTATTCTTCGTCCTAATCAGCGCTACGGGTAAGAACTTGATTAATTATTCTTTTCACTTTTTACTAAGTTAGTTTGCTTTGTATTTCCAGCATTAAATGCCAAGGTAGTACCTGCGATTCTTCCTGGCGGTGGTTTGGTTATAGGCAATTTGCCCGTCGAAATCCCAGACGGTGGCCTCGTTATTGGACACCTTCCAGCACCATATGACCCATGTATCGAAGCCCCAGAAGACGAGGTAATCCCAATCATTCCAGATGAGGATGTCTCAATCATCGATACCATGCCAATTGAGACCGGCGACGAAG
>LR736871.1:537787-604967 GCA_902654985.2 Oryctes borbonicus | reverse complement strand
CCCGAACCAGATGTCGAACTGATAATAACAGATGAGGAAGGTGCCTTAGTCATTCCAGACCTACCGCTCATCGATACCATGCCAATTGAAACTGAGGATGGAGAAGGTGAGACCGATGTGGAATACTTGCCCGACATTCCAGTCCCCGAAACCTTGCCGATCATTCTTGACGAAGATGAAGTAGAACCCGACGTTGAATACGTCCCAGAACCCGAAGTCGAATTGATAGAGGGGGGAGAAGAGTTAGTCATTCCCAACCCACCAGTTGCTGAAATCTTGCCAATCTACCCCGATGAACCCGATGTACCACCCCAGATTCAAATTATCCCAAACCGTCCACCATTTAAACTCTAAGGATTCGGCCATCAATTTGATTTCCTTATTCTCTCTCTTGTGAGATGATAAAGTTACCGCATCATTGTTAAAAATAAATAATAGATATGTATATAATAACGTAGTTTTTCTTGTATTGAAGAAACTTTAACCTCGTACATAGCTGCTTTAAACTGTTAATGAAAATGAAATGAAAAGCGCAGCAACAACAGTGTTTGTCACAATAAGTAAACATTGCGGAGGCTATGGAAGTCTTTTCTAAATATTCATTAATGCTAAAAAGGCATATTAATGAGTTTTTGATTGAAGGACTTACTTTGAGTAGTTTTATCTTTCAGTTCGTTAAATCTTATTAAATAAAACGAAAACAGACTCCCATTTCTTTGCTTCCAATTTACCAACGGAGTGGTATCCAACTACCAACGCGGGTGGGAAAAGTATTGCCATAAACTAAATAAAATAGTTGAGTGTAGGCTTTCACGACCGTAATCCATAATAGAAATGTCTTTCGGGTAATGTCGTGTAGTTAATATTTTACTTGACGTTTCGCTGACCATGCTGTCAGCTTCCTCAGAAGATTTCTAAAGACTGCTGTTGTTGTCTTTTGCTCCTCGTTATATATCCCATTTCTGTTCCGCTTTGCTGATCCATAACCGTTCCGTTCCGCTGAATCGCGTCGTTCGTTGTATGACGACTCCGTAGTGCTAACCTCCACGTATTGCTGATCTTGTATGCATCTTCGCGATTGAAGTTGTTGGTGTTCTTCATTATTTCTATGGATTCGCGTATTATCCTCGGGTAGTAGTGGCTGGTCCTGGCTAATACCTTAACGTCGCTGTAGCTTATGCGGTGGTCTCCTGGTTGGTGCAGGTGCTCTGCTACTGCAGATTTTTCAATATCCCTAAGGCTTTGTCGTGTTCTAGCACAATACTCCGGGAATACCAAAAGCTTTGTGAAGAACTCCGAACGTTTCATCGAGATACTACAACAACACGAAATAACAAAGGAAGATTTATTGGTATCTTTCGACGTCAAATCACTCTTCACCAATGTACCAGTGGAAGAAACACTAGAGATCATCAGGCAATAACTAATACCAAAAGAACTACAACCGGATCTGATTAATTTGGCGAGACTCTGCCTTGCTTCAACCTACTTCCTGTGGAGCGGAGAATTATACGAACAAGCGAGTGGCACTGCAATGGGATCTCCTTTGTCACCTGTAATCGACAACATCTTTATGGAAGCGTTCGAACAAGAAGCCATCGAATCTAGCAGGATGAAATCTAAATGCTGGTACAGATATGTAGATAACACTTTTGTCATATGGCCACACGGACCAGAAACTCTAGAGGAATTCCTGCAACACATCAACAGACAACACGCAAACATTAACTTCACCATTGAAATCGAAGAACACGGCACCTTACCATTCCTAGATGTCCTAGTGGAGCGTAATGACAGCAGCAAACTGGGCCACAGTGTATACCGTACGAAGACCCACACAGACTGGTTCCTGCATGCAACATCTCACCACCATCCTCAACAGAAGAGATCCCTCATCAACACATTATTAAGAAGAGCGGAGAAAATCAGTGACAAACATCACCGGAATAGCGAAATACAACACGTCAAAAACGCCCTGCAGAAAAACGGCTACAGTACAAAAGATATAAGGAAGCCACGAGAGCAGAGAAAAGATGAAGACCAACAACAACCAGCAGGATACGCGTACCTTCCATACATAGCCGGAGTCACCGACAGGCTAGGGGAAAAAAACATCACCACACGTTTCAACACGGTGACCAAAATCGACCGGCTACTCCCTCCTAACGAGGACGTGTTACCCAAACTACGAGCAAAAGGCATATACGAACTGAAATGCCAATGTGGAAAAAGCTACATCGGTCAAACAGGACAGAGTATTCAGTGCAGAGTGAAAGAGCACGAGAGAGACGCACGCCTTAGACATATTGAAAAGTCTGCAGTAGCAGAACACCTGCACCGACAAGGAGACCACCGCATAAGCTACAGCGACGTTAAGGTACTAGCCAGGACCAGCCACTACTACCCGAGGATAATACGCGAATCCATAGAAATAATGAAAAACACCAACAACTTCAATCACGAAGATGGATACAAGATCAGCAATACGTGGAAGTTAGCACTACGGAGTCGTCATACAACGAACGACGCGATTCAGCGAAACGGAACGGTTATAGATCAGCAAAGCAGAACGGTTATGGATCAGCAAAGCGGAACAGAAATAGGATATATAACGAGGAGCAAAAGACAACAACAGCAGTCTTTAAAAATCTTCTGAAGAAGCTGACAGCATGGTCAGCGAAACGCTAAGTAAAATATTAACTACGCGACATCACCCGAAAGACATTTTTACAACTAAATAAAATGTTTAATGCTATTTTAATAACATCAAAGTAATATTAACGGACTGCTAAACTTCAGCGTTCCATAACAAAAACATCCAATTCAGTTCGAGTAATATGAAACCATAATGTACTCGGAAATACGATATTCAATGCGAATTATTTAAAATATGTTTGTTGGCAAACTTTTAGCGCGAAATAGATACACAATTGTAGAAGCGGCTGACATATTAAAAATATTTCGCGGAATACCTAGACGATAACATTTGCTCTTAATGATGCGTTGCTGGAATACGAATGCAACATTTTACATCCAAATATTGTGTTCGTTAATTATTTTTAACTTTAATTTTACATTTTTAATAATTATGATACGAGTAACTGCAATATACAGGGCGCAGCAGAATTAATATTTCGGGAAGTATTTACTGTAATTGCTATCATTATCTGCTATTTGTGATGTCCTGTAGTTAGTACCGTTTAATTTTATTAGTTTAAGATTCTTGATTGATCTTCTTAGCTACTAATATTAAAAGAATCTGTGTAAAAAAAAGGATATATAACGAGGAGCAAAAGACAACAACAGCAGTCTTTAGAAATCTTCTGAAGAAGCTGACCGCATGGTCAGCGAAACGTCAAGTAAAATATTAACTACACGACATCACCCGAAAGACATTTCTACTAGGGATTACGGTCGTGAAAGCCTACACTCAACTACTGTGCGTTTACATAAAGTTATACAAGTTTATACATATAGTATATCTCGAAAAGTGCTTGAAAGGGATATATGTGCAGGTAGGGCACAACATCTCAGAGACAACTTTCTTAAACAATTTAATTGTAAATAGTTACAATAAACAAAATAATATATGCAAATGGCATGGCCTGCAACTTGATAAGTAAAGTGTAGAAAGAGATTAAAATCAAAAATTATCGTAATATAATTCGGATAAGCTGGACAAAGGGTGTTTACATTGATCCTGAGGATCTTGTATTGAGGACGTCCAATTAGTTATTACAAGTTATTTGCCGTGGCTGTCGTCCACGCTAATGCACCGATCAAGTAGGAAGTTTCGAAGAGAAGAAAGATTGAGGCACGAAAAAACAAATCCTTGATGTGCTCTATATGAGGTCTCCACGTCGTCAAAGAAGACTACTAATTGTAGAAATGTCTTTCGGGTGATGTCGCGTAGTTAATAATTTACTTAACGTTTCGCTGACCATGCTGTCAGCTTCTTCAGAAGATTTCTAAAGACTGGTGTTGTTGTCTCTTGCTCCTCGTTATATATCCCATTTCTGTTCCGCTTTGCAGCAAGACATTTCTACTATGGATTACGGTTGTGAAAGACTACACTCAACTATAAGACTACTAATTATCTCTAGGATGTCACCCTCCTAACGTTTATCCTTTCCGGAGCTAGTCTTCTTCTCTGGGCGACCTAATTATTACATGTCTACTACTATTCACTAGTGTTTCCTATTCCACTAGGTTACTGAGCACCTCTTGGAACCAGGAAACTCTGTGGCACCCCAGGCAATCTTAGCCTTTGTGGTGATTGTATATGGCCATTTCTTATTGAGAAGATTCAACCTCAAGTATGACCCCACAAATGACAAAAGAAGCCTATAAACACGATTTTTTGTATTTTTTCTCCTGAGATGGAAACGATACGAATATATTTTTTCTGACGGTTTAACCCAAGATTTATTTGATGAAATGCCATAAGTCACATCGTTTTCTTTAGAGCAGGAATTTATATCAGAATAAAATGATACATCATTTGCCTCAATAGTAACCATAAACTTTTATAAGTTATTTATAAGTTACATCAGAACTGCATATATACAGGCAGATCACTATCCGATCATAAAACAAATGATTTTTATATCTGGTTTTTGACTAGACAACTAAATAAAGATAAAGCTAATCTTAAAGTACATCGATGCGTTGAATACTGATTGTTTAACGTATGATCATGATCGCGTGATAATATAAACAAGAATCTAACACACGTGATTAAGTTGTGGATGATGTAAAAGCACCAAAGATTGAAATTCTAACTTGACACAAAAAGAACTATCATTATACGGAGGGCGCAGCGATGATTGAAGCGTGCCGGTTCTATATTTGCTTTTAATTTAACCAAAAGTAATTTCTATTTCGTTGTACTAAGTACTAAGTTCAATGTTTTAGAGATTTTCAATCTACAGATGCTTTTTGAAAACCAGAGAGCTTTTGTTTATCTGAAATTAAAAAAAAGTCAGAAGTGGAAATTCATTTCTTTCGGGTGATGTCGTGTAGTTAATATTTTACTTGACGTTTCGCTGACCATTCTCTCAGCTTCTTCAAACTAAAGTCTTTAGAAATCTTCTGAAGAAGCTGACAGAATGGTCAGCGAAACGTCAAGTAAAATATTAACTACACGACATCACCCGAAAGACATTTCTACTATGGATTACGGTCGTGAAAGCCTACACTCAACTATTGGAAAATTTGTTTAAAAAAAAAAAAAATCAAATTCTTATAAAATGAAAAGAAATGATTTCTATTCTGAACGGAAATCATGGCTGCAAATATCACAAATTTGAAGAAAAGCTAACATAAAACAAACCTGAGTTGAATCAGATAAAGCTAATTATCAAAGAATGGAGCTAAATAGCTTATAGATCGAGTTAATAGGAAGACACGTGAGGAGTTTAGGTCAAATATCATGTTAGTTATTTTTATTTTATTTAAAATAACATCGTGGTAATATGAAACATTTTTGACTAAATTGAATTATTTTATAATAAACTAATGGAACAAATAATTTAATATAATTGTTCAAATATTAACCATTGTTTGTGTTGTATTCTCTGTATTTATCTCTAGTTTGTAGTTATATTTGTACCAACATTTTAAATAATAGCTGCATTGTTCAATTATAAAGTAATAACTGAGATTTTTCCAAAGGTTTTTTTGTAATAATATAAATTATTTACCAAAAACACAACGAAATATAGCTATTGATTTAACGCATGTCTCGTACAATCGTCTCGCAAAATTAAACTTTGACTTTTACGTCAGTTCAATTTCAATAATACAATCGGGCTTCTCTAATGTGGTTTTATATTCAGGATATATAAAAGTATAATTGTCAAATTGGAGTCTATATTAAGATTTAAGAACTGTTGCCGCTTTATCGGCCAATAAATACCCATAAAAGAATAAATCTTTATCGCCAATATATCTTATAGGGGGAACACTATAGATCTTTTCGATATGAAAGTGGTATATAAAAGGTATTAATTCCGAGCAACTTCATCAGTTCCACTGGCCTGTCGAAACAACAAGAACGAAAATGTTCAAGCTTGCTTTGATTGTAGTTGTCTGCCTATCGGGTGAGTATTAGAGAAACGGTTGTATATTACGGGTTATATTATTACTAATGTGTAAACAGGGCTTCAAGCCGCCATACTTCCCTCCAAGGATATCCCTAAGGAAAGCATCGCGATTCCGGAAATCGTTCCCCAACCCTTGCCAATTGAAGTTCCTGATTTTGAATTTGGACCAGCGCCTGAAGAAGAGGCCCCCTGCGACGATGAAGAAGTCATCATTTTCGTTCCAGGAGAATTGACCAAACCCGAAGTTGTGGGCCCATCTGACCTTCTAAAGCCTGAGATTGTTGGCCCATCTGATCTTCTCAAACCACAAGAGGTCGGTCCATCCGATCTTCTTAAACCAGAAGAGGTCGGTCCATCCGATCTTCTTAAACCAGAAGAAGTGGGTCCATCAGATCTTCTTAAACCAGAAGAGGTCGGTCCATCCGATCTCCTTAAACCAGAAGAGGTCGGTCCGTCAGATCTTCTTAAACCAGAAGAGGTCGGTCCATCCGATCTTCTTAAACCAGAAGAGGTGGGTCCATCTGACCTTCTCAAGCCAGAAGAAGTCAGTCCAGGCGATTTGGTCAAACCTGAACCGGAAGTCGTGCCAGGTGATCTTGTAAAACCTGAACCGGAAATTGAACTCGTTCCAGGCCAAATAGTTAAACCTGAACCGAAACCAGAGATCGAAGATGAATATCCATGCATCGTTGAGCAACCGATTGCCCTCCCCGATCCAGCACCGCAACCAGTTGACCCACCAGTTATCGCTATCCAACCTCCAGTAATTTCTGTCGAACCACCAGCCATCGATGTTGAACCTCCAACCATCGCCATTGAAGCACCTGAAATTGACCCCAATTTCGTTCCAGAAAACGTCTGGATTACCTCTTAAATTGCTAAGTTTTGTTTGTCCGAAATATTGTATTGTAAATATGATGGTATCAGCAATTAAAAAATATAGTTAGTAAACTGTATCCGACTGTTTTTTTAAAGATGTCCTTAGGTATGTACAATTGCCGTAACATCAATGAAGACAGAATAATCAAAAGAGAAAGACATTTCGATTCGTATATTGTGTGACAACGTTTCAATAATGTCAAATTAATAAGAACAAAGGACTAAAGATGGAAACTTGAGGTACACTACGTTTTATAATGTTTAAGAACTTGTTGAAGAGTGCACAATAGATAGATTTGCCAATGCTTTAAATATCAATAAAAATTAAAGGAGTGACTAATACAGCTTTAAATATGTTCAAATCTGCACAGCCGTAGTCGTAATAAAGGTTTCTCTGCGCCAGTTGCCCTTGATCTGTGACAATGCATGGCATGGTACATGTCTTTTTTCTTCTGTTTACTTGAGAAACTAACTAATATACGGCGAGTACAGAGGTAGGACGATGGTAGAAGTTCTTTCTATTTATACCATTTTATTATTATTAAAATGTATTTTTCCTTGTTGCTTTTTCATGTATATGTAAAAAAATCTTTTCATTCTCCCATTGGTTAATCAAATGTTATTGATAGAGAAATGGTTGCGCTCGGAACTTCTTGTGTAATAAAATAGCGCCCCTGCTGTGTTCGCTCATAAAACGCTACTCTTTTGAATAATGCGCGCAGTAAATTTACCCTGTCAACAACACCTTCTGCCCATATTTTAAGTAAACAGCTCCCGATCGTAAACATCAGCACGTGTCGAAACCCGGCTAAGAGATTTTTAAATTAACGTTCACTGCGATCGAGGTAATTGCGATGGTCAAACGCAACGTAAAATGTCATCGCGCTCTAGATCCGAACATGTACTTAACTTCCCGTCATTACCTCTCCATCGTATCCTTGCAATATTCGCATCTATTCATAAAAACCGCGCTTTGCTTGCAAATTACCCCATTATTCTCTTGGCTACCCATTTTTTCTTCAATGCGAGCCAAAAAACCGCGGAAAATTCCCAGCGAAAATGTACGTTAGGTACCTGCACTTTGAAGGAAAATTCGGTAATATGGTTGGCTGGAGATTTTAAACGGGCAATTATTTTCTAGAAGTATGTAATTCTCAGAATCGATGAATATATCCTTGTTTTCCTTTCCCCTTAGTTCTGCCAAGGCACCAGAAAGAAAAGAAAAGCCGAGCATATAACTCTAAGTAAAGGCGAAAAGTTCACGCAGAGACCTTCACATCCAAACGCAGAATCTTAGCTTACAAGTTCCCTTCTGTAACTCCCCTTTATCCATCAAAGACGTGAACGGATTTCCAGGTTTAACACGTCTTCCCCGATCCTCCTCGCGCGTCCCAACCGAATTCTCCGGGTTCCACGGGAAATGAAACTCTCGCACTGTTTTTATTGTGCACCCCACACGCGCAAACAATTGCTTTTCATATTTTCCCCGACGACGCGAATTTCTGTCACTTCTGGAACGAACGAACGGTATTCAGGTGGCAAAAGGAACTTTTCCTAGTCGTATACACCTTTCTCTGAACTCGACTTTATTTATTCAAGATTGGGAGGTAGGAAATCTTTTCCTTCTCGAAAGCGTTTCGTACGACAAGTACTCCCTTTTGTCTTGTGTTCTATTGTAAATTTTTGTTTTGGAAGACGTTTGATAATCTTCGAAATACAGTTGTTGAAATTGTTATTATTATTTGGATTATTTGGAAAAAGTATAACGATGTGCGATTCCGAGGTTGTAAAATTTGTTAGGAAGCTTCTTTTATTACTCTGCAATTGGAATATCCTTTCAAAATAGACATTGTAAAATTTCTGAACACTCGCAAAAATGTAGTTGCCGTTACATATTTCGAACATTGATGAGACGGGTCGATCGTTTATTTGTTGTCAATCATTCGCCCGTTTATTTCTAGACCATATATATTCCCCTCCGGAAAAACGGAGAAATAATCAACGAACTACACGGCAACATCGAGCCGTTAATTTGTAAAGCTTAACGAGTAACGTAAAGTACGAAGAACGGCGTATATACGAACTACAAACTAATAACACGAACGCAACACACGTTCCGAATGCTAAAACAATATTATCGATTTTACGTCAGAGCTTTCGGGTCGTGGTTTCGCCATATACGGAGTTACCGGGCTTGCCGTTCGTGGGATACGGGCGCACGAGAGGAAAAAAATGAACGTCGATTCATTTATTATATTTACTTGTTTGACATCGGCTAAGTAAATTACTTTCCGAAGTCACGTCCGCTTACCTGTCAATTTTTTGTTTCCGCCGTTAAAGGGCCGCGTTTTATTTGTTTCCCGCTTGGATTTTATTGGCCAATAAGCGGTCTCAGCGAAACGACGAGCGAAAGACGAAAGATACGAAACAAAACACGAAAAAAAAAATCCTAAACGAAATTGTAGCGTGGTTACTCAAAGTTGTTTGTTTTGGTTCTTGTTTTTCTTTGATAATTTCGATGATCAACGGATAATATGATGATCAAGATCAAAATAATAATAAAGTTTTTAACATTTGGATATTATGACTAAAACACTAACAATAAGTAACAGTTCATTTCAAGTGCTTCAATAGAGAACCGACGGTAAATGTGTAGCGGGTAATACACAGCGGGGACTAAAATGTAGACAGAAAGGGTAGGATTTGCTCGTAAGGGATTGATTTTGATTGTTTCCAATATAGAAGGGGCTGCTTACATCGTAGAACCCCATTGAGACTTGTGAATTGTATTGAAAGGCAGCGGAAGCACTCTCTTTAATTTAGAAGTACGACGTAAGGATGTTGAATTGAAAAGCAACTTCTAAGTGAGTTTCAGATGAGCATAAGGTTGCTTTCTTGCTGCAGGCAGGTTTGCAGGAGCAGTACGTTTTTGATAAATTTAATGCATTAATGATGACTTTAATGAACTAAAGACGAAACCTTTAATTTAGTTATCAACAGTACAACGCATTTAACAGGTTTTACTAAACAGATTACGTAGTATACTTACACGAAACGGTTTTAAAAGATTGAGTACGAAACAGCGAGAATCGTTCTTATACAGAAAGACTAAAACAACTTCATAGTTTTCAAAAGTATGCGATAAGGCAGAGAAACTTTTACATTCCGAAAAGCGTTCCTTTAAGAAAATCATTCATTGTTCGAACGCTTGTATTATCGCTACGGACATTCGCAAAGGCGATAACGCCAAAACTACAGCACGAGAATTAGAACTCATTATTTGCTGACAACTCGAATTCCTTGCATTACAACTCGACGAAACAACGGAGTGACATTAGCGGATCCGTGTTTAAAAGTCTCCCAGTGCCACGCTGTCGTTCCTTTTACAAACTTTTCGATCGTCGTTGTCCTCGCTACAGAGCAGCTGGTAGCGCTTAATGAACAATCGACTGCGCTAGGCTGCGAGCTTTGTGAAGTGGTCGTTCTACTACTGCTGTTAAAACGCGATTCTAGTCGATTGAATCGAACAATGGCGCGAATGGAGGTCGCAGGCATCGAACGTACATACGTAGATTCGTGTTGTATATTCCGGAGCTTGGCAACTACATTAAGAGCATCGTTTCGGTTCATTCCGTCCGCGAATAAATAAATCCTTTGATGTTACACTGAGCTTGCGTATGAGCACCCGTTACAATATAAATTAAATTGACTCTACAGCACTTACATGCATCAGATTTAGTGCAAAAGTGGAAATTATTTTTCAGAATTTAGAAGCAGATTTTCACCATCACATTAAGAACATATGTAGAATAGAAAAATGCGAATGTCGCGTAATTTTCTAAATCTCTTTTCTGAGGAAACAAAAATACAATAAAAAACAAGACGGTGCTCGTACTTGATACATACATACCTCAGAACATCGTGTTACGTACACAAGCAGAAACTTTTATTACTTTTTAAAGCACTAGCCCCTTCCCTTAACAAAGAATTACAGCGCCGCTAGTAACACCGCTAGAACTACAAATATATTATTACCATTACCCGAGCGCGAGCTACTTTTTACATTAAAACGGGTAACTTTAATTTTCTACAGGATGAACTTAATGCATTCTGCCTCTCTGATACATTCCGCTCTGCATTTCTACATCTTCCTCTCGCCGACTTCCATCTTCGTTTCGGACTGCGTTAAATGTCGCGTGTAATAGTCAGCCTGCTTCGTCGTACAGTCTACGCTCCCAAATGTAAATCATGCAATCGCATTCCAAGATGCGGGATGTAGCGTAATGCCCTTGGAGACAACGCGAGACGCTGACACGAACCACCATAATGTTGATGTAGTGCCTCGCTACGGGCAACGTAATTAATTGTTTACGTGATTTTTATTGCAAGCTTCATGTCGTCTGTATATAGGAGGGTCGCGCCGATATCGGAATAATGGAATACAACCGCGATGTTCTTTTAGCTTTGACGCTTTGTCGTTTGCCAGAAAACATTTTTGGATGACTTACGCTACGCTGAACAAGTTCACTTCAGTAAATTTTATTCGCGACGATATAAAAGAATTTACGACGTCTGCTTTCTTTAGTGACTGTTTGGTAGATCTAATGCGACGTGTTTTTTTAATGTTTTGTCGATACTATTTGCCGGAATGCTTTACTGTATTTTACCGTAAATGTATCTTAGTTAAAAACAAAGATATAACACAGCGGTGCGGGAAATATAATAAAGAATTATTGTAAAGAATTTAGTCTGGGTGCTTTCTTTATTAACATTAATTTCAATTTAATTCAAAGCACACATGTCTAGTGTTGACTTAAATATCTGCATTATTTTGCTCTTATGAGAAGCGGTAGTCTGTCAACGTGGTTTCATTTTTAGAGTAATTATTTGGAGCTTTTTAGTGTTGGGATATCCAAAGACTCTTTGATGGACTGATTGATGTCTCTTATTCGTTGGCATATTCGTTGGCATATTCGTTCATGGCTCCGAGATTTTTATTTGCCATTCCTTTGACATCGAAGAACTTAAAATCACCGAAATACCTGCTTGCATTTAAAATGGGTGCCAACGTATAGTGGTCGAATTCTACAAGAATAGGGGAAGAACGGAATTGAGCTCCTTCGTTTTTAATTTGAGCTGGTACTGAGCAATCCAATCTTTTGGGTTTCTCTACAGTAAGAAGGATTCTTTATTAAAATTATTCTCATCATTCTCTTGTAAAAGAAGTATAATCTATTTTCGATTATTTGCGCCAATTCATATCTTTCTTTTTTTGGGCTGAACTTAGGAAAGAAATCGAAAAATAAATATTAAATATTTCATGCGATTTTCGGTTTCAAAGGAATCCGGCGAAAAACACATTCATATTTACCGTCTGTTGGTATTGCAGATAGCGCGGCCACAACAAGCAACAAAAAAATAACCGAAAACATTTAGAGGGAATATCTCGTTCCGACATCAAAATTCTTCTCACTTTCGTTTCTACATCAATCATTTTTTCGGATAGGCGGCAGTGGTGGAACGCGTAGGCCGCGTAGTGATGGCGGTTTCTTTCTTCTTATTTCGCCCGACCTCGTTTTCTCTCTACCCGGGACCTCCCTCTTCGTGCAATATTAATAACATCTCATTACATAAAAATTCCGGGGATCCACAATACGTCTCCGATAAAGGCAAATTGCCCTCGTCATTTTTTTCCATCTCTCTGCAGTTTCGAAAACGAGACGATGGTGATTTTTATTTGTCATCCTTTCCGTCTCTCTTTCTTGCTCTAGTTTCTGGAGGGTTAGGCGAATGCTTCATGACGATCTTCCTTTTTCCATTATTTTCACAATAACAGTTATACAATGGTATAAGAAAAAAGAAATAGGCGGTCCTTACATTAACTTTTAGGTTCTGGGAAGACGTTTTCTTTTGGACTTTTGCTATGCTGTAACAAGCACAGAAACCGTCTATTAGCGCTACCCTGACAACTAGAATGCCAAACTCGCACATTGAATTCCCAAATAGTTCCTATTTGTATTTAACCTTAAGTGTAAACTTGAGCTAATTTTAAGTTTTATTTAAACTAATCTGTACGTAATAATAAATACATCGTTGCAAGTCTTTTTACATTGATTAATAACTCATTACAATATGCAGCCAATATATTGCCGACACGAAGCCAATATTAGCCAACATTTGCGTTCTATTTGGGTAAGTTCGCCTGTTTTTAAATTCTAGTGTGACCTAAATGAGGTTATTCTACGCCCAACGAATAGTCAATGGCCTAAAGAAATTAGTTCCGTGAAATATTCCATTGTGAGCAATTGTTTGTTGTGCCATTATTACAATACAATCATCGAATATAAATTACAGTCGTAACTAGCGCGAATCGATATCCCGGCGCAAATAAATTGAACCAAATTCGACACGTTCGCATGAGATACGAGCACGCGAGACTAATCGAGGCGCAACCATGGCAGTCGTCGCGATTGATTAAATTATATTGAAACTTGATTATGTACTCTGGATTTCGGTTAGCCGGATCGTGTTTGCCGGACAACACATTGAATTGCGCTACTTTTACTGCTCGTAAAAGCGGATGTTAATGTCATGATCGGATGCATACGGATGTTGGCAAACAATGCTACAATGAAGCGCCTTGGAATTCTATGAATAGGAGTGAACCGTCAACTTTCAAGGGGCTGAACTAACACTGTTCAAAGGCTTTTCCCATTAACCAAAATGAATCCAAGTTTGATTGACTTATTTACCTTTTTGTCTATGCTCGAAAAGACGTAGTATGTTTTTTTTTTATATTTTTGATTAAAATTGGAATGTTTACTTTTTCACCTGGAAGAGGGCTCTTGGTCTAACCTATAAGAACCATCCATAAATCTGGTCCTCTCTAATTATTTGTTGGTTAAGGTTTACGAATGTGGTCGATCTGAATCGATTCAAATAAATGCTGGAAGGGTATGTGCTATAACTTCTATTAACTCCTACATCAACAAAACAACTACTTGCAAAACCTTCAATATTCAGAATATTTTGAAAGCTTTCCTTTCATTTGTTCTTACTCACATTTTATAACTTTGTTGCTTACTACACAATATCACCACAATAACTCCAACCGCCCCTAAAACGGATAAACGGTCTATTACATGCTTACGACCGTGTTCCATTCGATAACAATGAACAACGGCAAATCGAAGTGCACCGACGTAGCTTACGCCCTTCGAGAAGGCGAGATTTAGGATGTAGACGGACCCGGTTGCTCCGGCACTTCCAATAATACATGGCGGATCGTGCAGAATGTAAAGCGCGATTTGTTGTAACGCGCTAATACGTACGATATGTTGTAATTTCGAAAAGCCGCCGACTCAATAAAGGGTTTTGTTTGTTAAGCCCGCGTGGTTGTCCCATTATTGGATGCCGGGGAAATGATCCGGCGATCCGTAAATATGTGTGTGCCAACCGACGTATGTTTTGCATGTATGTAGTATCATGTTTAGCCAAAATGCGCGTTTGAAATCGAACATTAACCTATTAGGGAAGTGTTATGAGATGACTATAGTCGATGAGATGTCTTGTTCGCTATCGGCTCTTTTGTTCTATTTATGAGGGAGGAGTATTTGTACAATATTGAAAATAAATGAGTCACGTTAGAAGTTTATAACTTTTAACTTTCGTATTACATTTACCTCCATTTATCTCCTACTACTTACGTAGGAGGAATTGATCTTATAATAAGAAAAACATTGTAACGGCTTCTCTGATCGCTTGTTTAAAATTATTTGGGTGATATTTATGAATTTATGAAAATTTAAATTTTTCCAAATTCGTAATAAAGGAATACAAAGAATTAGCTTACCAACCAGGAAACCTAGCAGATCCAGCGCTATGTATATGACCTAAATCGACCCATCTCAAAGTCAACAGAATCAAGGAAAGGTCATTCTGGGGGAGGCTAATTTAAATTAAGGGCAGATGTACTGTTACCCCTTCCATGGGCGTCTTGTGCCAAAGACCTAAACAAACCTGTGCAAGGAAGGCTTCCATTGCCTAGGGTACGCTGACGACCTAGTAATAGTAGCACGAAGCAAATTTGACGTAGTTATGTTGGAAAAAATGCAAAATGCTTTAAATACAGTAGACAATTGTTATGCTAAGAGGAGTGTCAAAGAAATGGAATACCTTGGATCTCATATCAATAAAATGATGCCTTAAACAGATGTTACCCAGACCAGGGCCCTCTATCGCTACAAATTAGTTTTTGAAATTTTATTCAAGTTTCAATTCACATGATACGTTTATATCTGATTGTGTGTATGTAATTATTTATAGTACGGATGTGCTAGGTTAAGGCAAGAGTAGTCGACGATTAGCTCCGGCAGAATGACTAGGTAACTCCTAAATAGGCGGGGTTGTTATTATGAAAGGTGAGCCAAATTCGATGCTTTTAATAGGGAACTTATATTTCTAAAGGAATTAGACAAAAACTGACCTAAGCTTCTGGAGCACGATTTTAATGAGAAATCGATTGGTGAAATCGTTGTCTTCCTTAATATAAGAGATACAGAGCGTTCTCTTAAAATGTGCAATTTTTAAAAACCCTTGCAATTTTTTCATTTGATTTATATAAAAACTATATTAGGGCGCTTTTTGACGCAGAATCCTATGCTCTAATTTTTTCTTTTTTAAAACTCCTATTTTTTGAGATATTATCAAGTCTTGTGTTTTTTTATACGGAACACCCTATAAATTTTTACACTATTGAAAAGCATATAAAATTACCTTTAGAACGATATAACACACTTGATATTGTATTTAAACAATTTTTAAATTATTTGTTTTTCTTCATTTTACATTATTTTAAGATGGCTCTGGATGGTAACTAAGCAATACACGTATTTATTTTATATTGTCTAAATGTTCTCATTATCTAAGAATTCAATGTATGAAAACTATGAAAGTTTAGTTTAGTTTAGTTTGTTTTAATTGTTATCTGTAACATTTAACATTAAAACATTTTTCTCCTGCCTTGTTGAAATCTTTTATTTGCTTATTTACCATCGTCCATAGCCATCTTAAAATAATGTGAAACGAAGAAAAATAAATAATTTAAAAATCATTTCAATAAAATATCAAGTGTGCTATATCATTCTAAAAGTAATTTTATATGCTTTTCAATAGTGGAAAAATATATAAGGTGTTCCATATAAAAAAATAAAAGTTTTGATAATATCTCAAAAAATAGGAGTTTAAAAAAAGAAAAAAATATTGCACAGGATTCTGCGTCAAAAAGCGCCCTAATATAGTTTTTATATAAATCAAGCATTTTCACAAATAAAAAAAACCCTTGTAACTACAAGGGTTCTTAAAAATTGCACATTTTAAGAAAACGCTCTGTATCTCTTATATTAAGGAAGACAACGATTTCACCAATCGATTTCTCATTAAAATCGAGCTCCAGAAGCTTAGGTCAGTTTTTGTCTAATCCCTTTAGAAATATAAGTTCCCTATCAAAAGTATGGAATTTGGCCCACCTTGTAGAGTAAGTTTAAAACAATAGAGCTAATTAATTTTATTATTCTATTTCACCTCTGACGTAAAATATGTATTCCCGTGCGGGATAATTTTATAAAATCTCCATTTACTGCTATCTATTAGTGCTATTAGCTTATCATTTATACCTTGATATACTATTCTCTATTCGATAGTAATAACAGTAGGTTCTAGATACGTGTATGTATGTAACATAATCATATCAGCTGTTGTTAAACGAGTGCGTTATCAGATCACATTTATTACTCCATTGATTACACTACATTTATTTAGTCCCTTGTTCAGCTCTCCTTTTAAATAACCCGGAAATTACACGCCCCAATTTTATAAAAAAGAGTAATTTATTCTAGCTGCAACATATTCTTTAATTCAGCTAACGCGTTGCTATGCCACACTGCTTATTCGTTTTTTGATTTATGTTACTTCGCTTTATTTTTTTAACCCTCATAAATATTTGTCAAAGTAATGACATTGTTGCAAATACGCGTATGTACACCCAATAAATTATTATTAAAACGGATAAAACGTTGTATAATACCGAAAAAAAAAAATTGTTTGCTCTTTACATCCATATTGGAGAACACGCCTAATCATAGGCATCGCTTTTTTCCCTCGAAACAAAGAACATTATCCGTCGAACGTTCTCCGATTCTGGACTATGTAATCATTGGTGGTCATTTGCCGTTGCCGTTCCGGCCACTGTCGATTTTACGATCTCGACTCGTCGACTGATGTCAGCAGAGCGGTATCTATCGACTTTTTCATGCAAATCACAGCGAACGAGGTTCGAGCACATCTGTAAACAGTTGTAATCTCATTTATCGTCTACCGCGATCGCTGCCACCACGTATACCGCAACGTTGTTCTCCCATCTCTTTTGTTCTATCTTCTCAGTGAAGTGGCGTGCGTTTCGTTGGCAATTCCATAGAAATTGGGTTGAAATCAGGAAACTTATTGGAATGTCAATCTTTTAAATATTTGCCAGATACTTTTAATTTGAGATCATACGAACAATTTTTACCTTTCTGTTGCTCTAGTTTTTTTTTGACTTTCACTTATTTTCAGTGTAATACAGCTGATGTTCCAATGTTTTCGTAATTTATTCAGACTAACTACGTATTCCTGAACAAGTTTTAGTAAACCCAGAAGAAAATGTAATAGTGAGGGTCACTTACTTTGCTTTGTTCCAATATTTTGTAATGGGACTAGGAGATTTATGGAAAACTATTTAGTAAATGTTGCCAATGATTTTTCCATGTTGTTACTCAATTGTTCCATTCGATTGGGCGACAAAAGCGTATTCTTTAGTTACAAATAGTAAATCATTTATGACGAGCTAGAACGAAAAGTGGTCCAAAACTGAACCTTGAGGTACACCGTGTGATTTTTCGCAACTTTGATACAATTCGTTTTCCTAGGCTTCTTCACATGCTTCCTCCCAAGCTCAGATATCTACCAGTTAGGTTGCTAGTCGCAACATTTACCAAACATGAGCAACGAAATCAAATAAAAATAGAATGTGACTGAAGCGTGCAGCACGTCAATGTTATCAAGGACTAGAAGAGGCTGACAATGAATCCATTTCACTTTAACGAACAGCTTACGGAAAAACAAAATGAATCGTAACAAGATACAATTGGTTTCTGAAAGCGATTGCTCTCTCAGACAGTGCGACATTTTGTTTAAATTACACCTACTATACGGATCATCCTGTATAAAATGTCTTTAGTTGACCAGTTCGAGCGTTTTTCTCCAACTAAATATTTTAAGGAAAATATTCCAACTTTCACGTGCTCGCTGTATATTTGAATCACCTTCGTTTCTTATACGACAAAGGTTATGCTCACGACTGTATATCTCGTTTCTTTACAGTTCAACGTCACTCATTCTCCTATTAGAAACAAGACAAAGAAAATCGTCGACGTCGCCGAGAGGAGACATGACCGACTGAGATTCTTGCAAGCCTTTTGTCTCATCAGTTTCCCGACTTGTCTATATACTCTACTGTACTTCGCTTTTCTTGTGTCCGGCGATTCTTTTTCCTCACTTTTTTCTTCCTGCTCCGACTGCAGGAGTTGTACGCCGCAAACCTATACGCCAACCGACGTCTTGAGGATGTTTCTTGTGCGCCACAAAAGAATTCCGCCTGGCGGATTGAGGCCAGCCGGGATTTTCGCGACGATAGGTGGTGTGAGACGGCGAGGAGGAAATTTTACGACTCGCGTGCGTTGAACATGATTGCTTTCGCGTTTTTTCTCATTCCCTTTACGGCTACTCCCGCACTTTCAAATTAATCAGAGAGATGAAACGGCGGTATACGATTACACAAAACGAATCTGCACGAGTAATAACCGATGATTCGCATGTTGAAAGCAGATGTGCAGCAAATCTGAGTTTTTAAGGCGCATTTAAATTCTGCATAGATAGTATTTAAAGTAAATTTTTACATTATGGTTTGTATTTTCCCATCCCCTCCTTTTCCTGAACATTTAGGTAGAATATGTATAAATTCTAAACTAACTAAACAGGTAGCACAATAAGCGTTCGCAATTCCATTAACTTTCTCCATTTCCCAATATTCGGTATCAGTTTACACAATGATATCATGTAGGCAATAACAAGTTTTTATTTGAAAGCAGTATCTCGATGTAGCAAACTTGATTCTCTCTTTTCGGCCATTGTCGATTATTAACAAAGCAGTCGAATCTGAAGGTCCGATCTGTTAAATATCAACTCGGCCGGTGCCCAGGGAAGGCCCACCCATAATAATCAACAACCGACGCTCCTCTACATCGCAAGATAAAGAAACCCAACTCTGCATATTACACGAAGAACTTTCCGCATAACAGCATGCTACTCGGCGCGTGATTATCAACGTTCTGGAGTCGAAAAGTGAAAGCAGGCCTTGTTCGATAACCGAAACCTACCCGAATGATTTTCCCAAAGGTGGATACATAATATAACGACCTATCCGACACTATGGGCTAGAAGAGAAGTCCGGAAACGAGGATCAGAATGGTTGGTCTCGTCTTTCCGGGTGCTTATCGGGCCGATGAGGAGGACACGCGAAGTTCGATTTATTGCCGGAACTGATGGAGATAAAGCTGTTTTGCCTATACGGGGGACGTATTCACGCTGTAATTGGAAAAACGCTCGTACGATCGGAGTATTGGAGAGGCGCGCTAGACGATGTACTATTTCGCAACTGAATGACATAGAATAGATAACGAGATGCTTAGTTTGTGCGGAGGAGAGTGGATGAAATTGGGTGCACGTATTCTGCATTATAGTGAATACATAGCCCGTAATTTACGGTTATCAAAAGGGACCTGAGCGAAGTGGTTACGGTTAATATCGAGAAACACAAAGTGATAGTATTAAAAGCAATTACGTTAGATGTAGTTACTCTAAATGATTACTTTAACAACTAGTGGATATGCGCAGAAGATGCAGTATTTATTATAACTGAACACTAAAGTTAATTATAGTGCAACAAAAATCAACAGTATCTAAAGTAATTCTTCGGTTTCTTCGATTTTACTAGAATATTTAAATTGATGATCCCTTGTTGGAACGATTTTTGCTCCTCTCCAGAACATCAGAAAATTTTGGCGATACTTTGCTGCCACTGTTTCTGGTTAAAAAAACCTGTTGATTAATTTTTGTTCATCTTCGGGGATCTCGAGAAGTTTTGGCGATGCTTGTCTTTGCCTCTGCTGTTTTCAAGTTCTTCCTTTCCCAATTCTTAGCGGATACAACGTGGAATCTTCTCTTTTTCGAGCTTTCCACCGGAGTACCTCAGAAACTTAGAAACTCGCCTTTATTGTATATATGATTCAAAAAAAAATACAACACAAAGGCTTGAGGTCTGAAAAGATCTCAGCATTTGTTTACAAAAACTAGTTTCACTGCAATATCTATATTTAGTTGAATTAGATAACCACTCAACTTGTACTGCTTGGGTAACTATAAGGCTAGACATGATGATTGAAAAATATTTCAGATTTCTGTCCAATTAAGTATTTTTTAAGTGACTTAATAGTTCTGAGGCGGTGCCATGTCTACTGTTGTGACTTATATGTAAATTACTTTAAATACTAAGGCCTAATTAATTTTATAGCCGAATTACTTCCGGACATCTTTTAAATCCGTATTAGAACATAAATTGAGCAATTTCTATCAAATTCCTTAGTGGCTACAGGATGTCTAATAGAAAAATAAGAAACGAGATTCCGGAATATGAAATTTGTGTATTTAAGTTGATGGAAATGCAATTTGTGATATTCAATTTGACATTAGCTGTCACTTCAAATTCCAATTAAGCGTCGCCTTTAACTAGCGATAATTAAATTTTCCGCGTTACCACGTCAATTAACCTAACTGCATCCTATGTAAATTCATCCAGATATTACGGTAAATTTTCGTCGTTAAATACACGAAAAAAAAACAAAAAAAATATCAATTTACGCGCCCTCCTGCTGTCAGACGCCTGGTTACGGGCGATTGCGGTTGGAAAATTATTCATAGAAAGGAAATCCTTGGCCCCCGCGATCCCCATTTAATTTCGCGCGCCCATCACTAAACTGCTTCGTTCGCGGTTGGGGTTCAAAGGGGGAAAAGGGGGACGTAGTTCCAACGCGAAAGATTGATATTTTCTAATTCACGTGTTCATAAACCTCCCCCGTTCAGTTTTCGGTTACGATGTAAATTAAATTTCATTCATTAAATTAATTAATAATTTATGAAATTTCCCCGTACGGTGGCGCTGGTACAATGGTCGCGCACCGGCTTGATTGATAAGCGCTTTTGTGTTCTCCTTTATTCGGAGGCACCTGGTTTCCGTCTTGTGAAAAATGAAAATTAATAATAATTGCTTCGGACAAAACAAAAGGAAGGAAAATTTTAATATTATTCGGGATTCGTAACCGAGAACAAAAAGATTCGGTTTTTACGAAAATAGGGAAAATTGATGGTGGAATCAAGTTTTAAGCGTTCATGATGTTAAAAAATGCTCGTGAACACACCTTTTACTTTAAATATTCCAATTTTGTGTTACTTTGACTCACCAAACTGTGCAATAATTTTATTTCCCATCCTCCGAAAGCCCCGCTATTCTCTCTCTTTTGATATCTTCAAACTTGATGCCCATAGAGAAACAGCTAGCGCCAAAATCCTTGCTTGCCCTAACGTCTTTTTGTCCCGTCTTCTGCCTTACGTACCATTATTTAAATTTTATGTATTTATATTATATATAACCAATTCTAAATTTTCAAAGAAATTATATATTTACGTAATTTCACCGAAAAACCTGCATAGAGATTGAGTTAGAGAGAATAGCCCGAAAAACTAGCGAAGCACATCAGAAGGAGACTTCAAGATCGGAAAAGAAAATTGAACTACCCAGAAATGGAAATGTACGGCAAATTACAAAATTCAGAATGATTTGAAAACACGGATCAAAGAACAACTTCGACGTAGGAAATAACGGGTAAAGCTTACAACCAGTATACTTCTCATTAAAAAAGGGTGAATATCCAGTAAAAGTACACGCTTAACCCTTAAAGTGCGCAACTTTCTTGACACAAAATCGCCGATTATTCTGCCTCTAGGATTACGATAAGCTAATATGTAAATAACGTTACTCGATGAACACGCAAATGCATTACATTCCACTTGAAGCACCAAGCCGTAGTTTTTAGGTCTTCCCCATACTTCATTAGGGAAGGTTTGCGTTTCAAACGTACTTTTTCCAGCGTCGCGTCGTGACGCATTACGTGCTCCACCAAAAAGAAGTAATTCGTATAACGTGAACCTCCCTGTTTATCTACTTAAATTATGAACCTATAATCCAATAACGCATCTGCATTGGGTAACTCAAACAGATTCCACTAATTTTGCACAAAGTGAATCGCCTGCCCGTCTATGGTTACTTCAAAGCGTATCAACTCCGATCTAGTGATGGGAGCCGATCTCTCCCCCTCAAACCTCCCTCGCCACCTGATTTCGACGTTGTAGTAGTGCCGCTTCGGTTGCTGTTATCCAGGGGGAATGATGGAAACGCCAGACAAGCGGGCCGCTCTCTCTGCTTTGTAAATATTTATTTCGGATCAATAAGTGGATTTCAATAACGACTGTAATCTTATACGCATTAGATCCGGACCGCGGACTACAAACGATACCCATTTATTCAGCATTGGCTGGCTAGGTCGAAGAGAAAGCAAGGAGCGGGCGAAAGGCAAAAGGAATGAAAAGTTTGGGGATAAAAAGAAGGAAAAATGAGTTGCTTTGGCTTTGGAGTGGAAACAACTACGGATTGATTCTTTGGAAAAGTGATTTGGTCTGGTTAATATATGGTTGCAGAAGCATATGCTACTTGAGCAAATTTGTTATACTTTTCTGTGTTCACATTAATTTTTAGTAGCATTAGCACTGCAATTTTTAATTAGTTCTTGTAATTAATGAGAATAACAATAAATGGATCTAAGAAAAGGATCGTTTGTCTTTAAAATGGATATAATCCATCTCCTGAAAATAAGCTTATTCGATATTGTCATTACATATCACACCTCCATCAATTCTTTACACATCCCATCAAAAAAGAGGAGAAGTAATAACAATAACAAAGAAGAAAGAAACACATCAAAGCATTTGCCATCCGAAAGCTTCTAATTCCATTTTTCCCCTTCGACACACGGAACGGATTAGCGTCTTCGCTTTTTTCTCTGGTTTAGCTCCTCTTTTTCTCTCGTCCGTTCGATTTCCGAAATCGTCATTCATCTCCTCGTCGAAGGTAAGCATGTGAAGCGCAACCTTCGCTGCTTCCCTTCCCGTTTCTATCCTTCGATCTGTTCGTAAAAAGGGATGCGGCCGAACACGCGGCATGAGGAAAAAATCGCAAATCGGCGACCTACTTAAAACGTCGTCGGCCAAATCCGCCGGAAAGAAAACCGGAGAGAAGACTAAGGCGAAAGACAAGGATACCGGATAAAAGGTACGAAGTCTTCTTTAGGCTTTGTCAACCGCCGGGATATGCGGGATAGAGGAGATCCCTTTGATAAAAATCTTGGGTAATTTCGAACAGGCTTTTAAATTATAGTAAAGGGGAATTTATGATTTACAAGATTAAGGTATTTGTGCAAAAATAATTTTTGGGTGAGGTATCATGCTTGGGAGATTTCTTCCGCGTCCTTTATATTTTTAAAAATTAATTGGTGTATTGAAGTTTTGGCCGCCAATATTTTCTTTGGAAAGCCAATGTACTGTAATCTGCCGAAGTAATGTTATTTGAATTTTATCTTTGGAAGCTTACGTCTTAAAATACATTGACATGTCAATCCCGATCAATAAAATTAAAATATTCAATTCGGTGCCTGCGATATCCTAGTCCACACTAAAAATGCTACTTATCAGAATAGGAGATTATCAAGATTGTTGGGGCCTAGGTATCACCACGTCAGTCGTTATATGCTAAAAATTCTACGTCAGTAGCGGACGGTTATCATTGTCATTAGTCGTTACATAACATCTGAAGTACGAGCTTTTACTAAGAGGAATACGATTTAGGGAAATTCCACTTTTAATTCAGCATTTATGCTTGTATTTAAACGAAATTTTCGAGAAAATATTTATCATCTAACTAAATATAAATAAATAAATATTTTTAATTCAAAATGTGTCGTGCGACCTTTGAAATATACATTTCGTTTTTTCCTTTTCCAAGGAGAGATAGGAAAATTAATGTTCATCTTGTGTTCGCGTTTAAAATTCGCGTACCGCACTTAAAGTTTCCACCGCCCAGCCCACTTTACGTTCCAAAAGCTTTCATTTTCGGAATCGACGAAACGGTACAGGTTGTTATTGCTATAAATTCGAAATAAATGAGACGTTCTTATCTTAAGTACCATTTGCTACAAGTAATTACTCTTAATTAACTCCCGAAAATTGTATAAATCACAAGAACTGCGACGAGCTATTACCTACCCTGCGAAAAGCGCCGGGAAGGTACGGCTAAGATAATATTTCGGATGTCATACCCGCGTAAGCTATCCTTGTGCTCCCGTAACTCTCTTGGTTATCTCACTCTGTTTTTCGGCGCTCGCGCTTCGGCGGGTAACTTCGCCGGCGCGACGAGCGTTGAAGAGCGAGATTCTCTTGATAAACCTATGTAGTTTTGGGTTAGGGAAACTTGTTGGATGGGATGGCCTATCCATCCGCCTCTTACCCTTCCCTTCGCTTATATTGCCAGACAATCGATAAGTGATAAATAGCTGATAATGAGGCCGTTAGTTATTGTGCTGCTTCAGCGTTAGGTTTGTCGTGCTGAGGATGTGAAAGCGGTGAATGTTAATAAGGGTTGTTAATATTACGAGGAGTCGGAATAGTAAGACGGGTTAGCATTCCAAGGATGGATACGAATTGCAAATTCTGTATTTAATCTATGAGCTTTTAATTTCTAACCTATACAACTTATTCTTTGGTTAAAAATTTGTAACGGGTGTTACTTTCTGTGGAACCAATAATAAATTTTCTGGCGTTTTTAAAATGCGGAAAATTAACATTAATTGAGCTTAGCAAGTTTAATAAACGAGATAAAGTAGAATAAAATGCGAGGTTGTACATTAAAAAAAAATATTTTTCGGGTCAATGAAGGAAGCTGGACTCCCAACAGAACACGAGCAGGTGGAATAACAATTATAAATAATTTCTGCGTGGGATAGGCTAGTTGACTGCGGACCTGAGTTAGGTTGCGAATCCCTGGATATAGCAAAACATTCAACAGCTGGTACACTGCGTAGTGAATTACGGTATATTAGCATTATGAGCCGGAGGAGTAAATAACGCTGTTACCTGTCATTTCGATCATTTACTGAAGAATAAATTGAATGTCATCCTAATTTGGATTTGATGTAGTGGAACGTAATACCTTTAAAAGATCGATGCATTCGGAGAATGAAATAAAAGGTATTTCATGTACATAAGTTATTATTTACAAGATAAAACGAAAAAGTAGGTCGTAGTTTGAATAATCGACTGTCTTATAATGATTATTAGCCATCATTTAAAGGGAATAATTTCGCGGGTACATCGACGGCTTATTATTAAAATAATATAGTGCCGCGTATAGATATAGTTATATGCGCTGTATGCTTCAGCTGGTTAAATATAATCGCGTTTCGTTAATAAAATAATAGCGTGAACGTCATAATAAATTGTTGGCTGCGTGTTCTGGTTTGGCAGAAATGAAATTAGATTTTAATAGAACAAAACAGCTCATTATGTCGTTGCTGAAACGATTATTAATCAAAGATATTCATATATGGAGAGAAATGTTGATATTAAATGAAAGCGAATCGTATGACGTATCGCTTTGTTGGTATTGAGTGAAACCGCGAGATTTCGTGATGCGGAAAAGGTAATAATTATTGGAAGAATTTTAAAAGCGTTGACAGGAATTGAAGTAAAATATAAAGAATGCATACGAGATATAGGAAAGTTTAATATAAATATCCTTCTACTAAATGGAGACAAACACTAGGTAGATTGGATGAAAGTAAATATTCCACATTGTATATATTCTGAAACACTGAAGTGTGGTTTCAAAGAACGAAGGCACTTTCGTCTTATAACAATTTTCCGAAACATCAACCTTTCCATTGCGTTCCACATTGTATATATTTTGGAAGAATGAAGGTCTACCTGCGGATATTCTAGCTTGGAATTGCTTTCAACTTTCAAGACTAAATAAAATATTCAGATTTTCAAAACCGAGGGAATCATATCCATGCCGTATTCATTCCAGCTTAGCTATTTAATTCGTCTCTATACGATCTTCATTTAATCGTAAAGTTAGTGCATAATGAACCTAATTAAAGAACCACGGTTATATCGTTAAACATTCCTCGAACACTTGTACAGCACTTTAAAATCAGTTTATAGCTTCGCGTTGTAAAATATGCAACGGGCTCTGAAATAAGATAAGCCAGCTAAGTGATAAACCGGTCATATTTCTCCGCTAATTATTTCCACCGCTCTAAAGATCTTTTTGTTAATATACGCTCCAGCAGTTTATAGCTTCAATTATTCCGAAAGTTTCACAATGTCGCATTAGCGTTATTATTTTTATCGATTTTTGCATTAAGGGCTGCACGTCGCCGGCAAACGGTCGCAAAAAGAAGTCGCGAGGTCCGTAATAGCCCGCCGCATAGAAGAGGAAGAATCGTCGCACCGCTTCCCGTGGCGTTTTTTTCCTCCATTCGCCGCCTATGATCGCGCCAAGTTTCTTCCACGGACGAATTTTTCTCTTTATACTATTTGTATGGAAAGGAGGAAAAGTGGAAGAGGAGGAAGATGGAGAATCCTCCAGAGTATAAAATTGGTTTACGCTAACTAATTTATTCGATTAGGGAGAGTTTCAAAACTGTTCGCCGATGGTGGCGGCGGCCGACTGTGCCATTATAAAAATTTTCGATTGCGTTCCAATAAATTCCGAACGCTTTTCGATACGAATAGACGGTTAATAGACGATCGCGGTGGCCTCGTTTCAAATTCGTTTTAAAAATGAATTGTAGAAGTTCGACGAAATCAAAAATTTAACGTCAAGTTGCTTCAGTTGGAATTTCTAATGGAAGCGTCGCATTGGTACACTTGGAGTCACATTCTACATTCATCTATTCGAACTTAGCACTTTGAATATTTGACAATCTCAAAAAAATACAGCAACATAAACAAAAGCAAAACATATCGACGATATGCAACGAAAAGTGAATGATGTCCAATGGAACAGTTACTGGCGTTAATATGCAGCCAACCAAATGACTAAGTCTCAATGAGTTCAAATTATACAAATAAAACTGACCAAGAGCGGAGTACACTTTGCAAGGATTTCATTAATAGCTAGAATTTCTTTGCTGGCAGGTTTTGTGTGAGGAAACAAGAAACCAGATCAAAATAGTATTTTTGTACGCCTATTAGTGCTTCAGCGGGATGTATAAGCAATTAAGCTTCTTGTAATCACAGGTGGTAGGTAGAAATTTCTTCTTGGGACCAGTCCAGCATTACCACACTCTGGATTGATTTATTCCAAATATACACAGCCGTTCGGTGAAGTTCGGTCATACAATAAAAATCTATTATATCACACTGTATACAATTATTAATACATAAAATTAGAAAAATATTAAGCATACACTCTTTTCTAAGGGATTAAAGCCATAAATTATTATGTAAAGTAGAAATATTGCGACAACCACAATAAAGGCCCTTTTATTATCATTCCAAGAATTTCTCGGAAGTACCAATCTTTTGAAACGGGTCGTTTGGGGATTATTAACGAACAATACATTTAGGAAATATACCGTAGCATCACTCTTGTTTATTTATCACAGGCGGAAAGATATAAATTTGCTTCATTTTACTGTTGAACGTGTGTTGGTGTGCATCTGTCGTTTTTGCGCGAAAGTTTTAAGAAAATTTACTTCAAAATGGCACGTGGCAAGCCTACCAGTCTAGAAAAACGTTCATGCATTATTACGCTGTTTGAAGAAGGATATTCGGGGTGACAAATTGCTGAAAAAATAAATATGAGAAGTTCAACAGTAAATGACATCATAAAGCGATATCGTACAACTGGAACTATAGAAAATCGTGTTCGTCCTGGAGCATCTAGGAAAACAACAAAAGCTGAAGATTTGAGAATTGTATTATTAAGCAAACGCAATAGAAAATTAACAGCGCCACAAATAGCAGCCGAAGTCAATCGCGGCCGTGAAGAACAAGTTTCGACGAGTACGGTAAAACGTCGACTTCAAGAAGCGGACCTTCATGGACGCATTGCCATTCGAAAACCCTTATTACGTCGGGGCAACAGAGCAAAACGGCTACAGTGGGTCGTTCTCATCTAGATTGGTCGTTAGATGATTGGAAACACGTGCTGTAGAGTGACGAGTAAAAGTTTGAGGTTTTTGGGCAAAATCGACGAGTTTATGTCCGAAGATCTAAAACCGAAAAGTGATCCCGAACTGCATTGTGCCTACAGTGAAGCAAGGGCGTAGTTCTATGTTAGTATAGGGATGTTTCTCCTTTGCTGGGACGCGAGATTTATACAGAGTGCAGGGTGTAATGAGGAAGGAAAATTATTTTGCAATGCTCCAGAATCATGCAGTGCCATCAGGATTGCGTATAATAGGCCGTAACTTTACATTCATGCATGACAACGTCCCAAAACACACTGCGTTAGCGTGTAAGAACTATCTAAAAGAGCAAGAAGAACAGCACACCCTGAAAGTAATGACATGGCCCCCACAAAGCCCAGATTTGAACCCGATAGAGTTGTTGTGGGATGAATTGGGCAGGAGGATCCGAAAAATATGCCCAACTTCACAAGAACATTTATGAAATATTCTGCAACGTGAATGGATTAATATTCCACAATCCATTTTAACAAAACTTATCGAAAGAATGCCTAGAATAGTTCGAGCGGTGATTAACAGCAAAGGAGGTTTTTTCGATGAAAAAAAAAATAATGTTCCGTATGTTATATTAGGCCAGAATAACTTTTCATTTATTTATTTTTATCTTTTTTACCTGATACATACAATAAAATTGCATTTTGTTTTTAGTTTCGTTTGTTTCTGTAACCTTTTCATGTTTTTTCCCAACCGACCGAACTTCTCTGAACGGCAGTGTATGTCTTGGAAAAGCCGTAGTGTGGTTGACAATCAAAATCCATGAATTTTTAAAATACATCATAACGAATTAGACAATTTTCAAATTAAAAACTCAACACAGCAAACAATTATAGAAACGTTAATTACACAAATGCCGACGGAGCTTTTAACTTGCAAAATTTCAATTATGCGCTAACCGTTATGAGTATATCTTTTATCTAGTACTGCTGAAGGGAAATAATCAACATTCCCTACAACAAACCATGCAAATAAAATTTATGTGTGTGTGCATACGTTCGCGTGTTCATTAAATAAATGTTAAATTAACAAACTTTACGATGTCGAATTTCCCGGTTAATACCGAGCGCTGCGGAAATTTATTTGTATATCCATCGCAGCATGTCAGGGAAGGTAGGACATCGCGAACTGCATAATTATTAATCCAGAGGGAAGTAGTAACGTAAACTAATGTGGGAATTATACTTGACAGCTATCACCTAACTTGCGTTTCTGAGCCTTGCTTGCAGTAATACCGACGATATCCATAATTTGGTGGTAATTCTAGGTTGTAATTGCGTTAAAAGTTTGAATCGTGCGGAATTGTAATTTTAGTGAATATTCTGCAAGGAATTAGTAAACAGAATGGGAAATGAAGAAGAAGAAATATATCCTGTAACCACATTATTTACGGCAAAAGTAATGCGAGGAGACAAATCACTAACTAACGGACATGTTTCTGCCTACTCGGCATTGTCGGCGTGCGTCGGAACGCATTTTCTTCATCTAACAGCGCTATGTGCCTCACTTTCCTTTGAAAGGACGAGTTGCCTGCCGTCTAGAAAGCAGCGACAAAAATCGGATACTGTTACCCAAGCCATCTATTGAGCAGCTCTTGAACTGCTTAACACGAAATGCCACCCGCAGAGCGCTTTTGGTGTGTATACATCTCATTATATTGCTTTTGCCGTGATTGATTCCATCGATTCCATGAGGAAGTTATATTAGTATCATTTTTTAGTTGTTGTTTCAATAAGGCATAAGTTTATTCAATTTTGTAGGCTCCTAGCAAGACATCATCGCAGCCTAGATGAAAGCTTAGAACATACTTTCTATGACTATGACTAGGTACAATTACATTTAAAAATCTTCTCTCGTACACTGTCCGAATTTGGTGGGTATAATCCTAATTGCAATTTGCACAAACTTGAGAAATACAAAACTCAAGCGTTAGCATTAAAAAAATCTATAAAGATAATATAGAAATGAAACGTAGAAACAAGGGAAGTACCAAGATCTTCTGAAGAGAAGGTGGAATAAGTTTGCGTCCCTTAAAGCAGGGGTTTTTCTACGGGTAAATGCCCTAAGTTGCACTAACCCTAATGCTCTTTTAAATTAGTCAGCCACCTCCGGCCATGATGTAAATGCGAGCGCTTTTAAGCATGTTTTTCATAACATTCTCGCAGACTTCTTGCGTTATTTGGGGCAATTTGATGACGGGAGCTACTCGATATCACAATTTTTTGAATTTATTCAGTCGAGAAGTTTCTCGCAAAATTTGCATCGTAGCACAAGCTGTGTGATGTGACACCATCTTGAACGACAATGATTACCAGTAACACTTACAGCACCCTCAAAGAAACATCGCCCAATGATGCCGCTGGCTCAAATAGCACACCATACAATCACTCTACGAGGGTGTCATGGTCGTTAATATATCAAATGAGGAGTTTTAATGCCCCGATAGGGGCTATTTTGCTTATTGACAAAACTAGCTAAATCTAAATGCAAAAAATTGGGGTCGTCTGTATCGAGCCTGAATACTTCAATTTTATCACCGTTCATGGTTATTTTCCTGTAGCCCTTGCATCAATATTTTCTGGCGTTTCCGCCTAGCCTTTGGTTTATCTCCCAGTGTATGCAAATTTCTCAAATTTTTCATTACACGCTGAATAATTAACTTGCTTGGCACATGATTAGCATTCACAATTGAACACGTCTTTGAATAACACGATTGGATAATTTCAATACGTTCAATACTGCTAGTTTCAGCGCTGCCAACCGCCCTTGAAATGAATGAACTGTAGATTTATATATTAAGCATTTACGTTGAAGATGTTAAAAGCTGGCTGTGTACTTGAGATATTACAGCAAAGTTTTATTGGTTTCGTTTCACATTAATTTAAATACTACAATAAATTAAGCAGGAGCAATTGCCAAACGAAGCTGTAGGAGCTCTTCTACGAAAAGTATAATTACATTGAGATAGAAAATGCCTCGCGTTTTTACAAGAATAAGCAAATTTAAATGAAAATAAGGGCGCGTGCATATTTCTTAAATAGAATGTATTTTCCATTACTCACAGTTCCGTTCTTTATTGTTTCTTGCGCGTTTTATCTTTCGTATCTAAAACAATATTATACAAGCGCTGTATTTGCATTTTTAAATTAGTGTCGCTATTCAAAACTTAGCCGCGCTGTCGTCCTGAAACGAACACATTTCCGTGCATATCTCATTGTCATCCCGCAATAAAATTAACTGCGAACATATCTGCGAGCAACTTCAAATGCGACGCGAAAAGCAAACGAGTGACGCGCCAGCGAAAGCAACATCGCCGTGTATAACGAGTTCAATGAAAAACGCGGGAGATCCAAGAAGGGACACGGAATGAATGCAGCGCAGAAATTAAGTCTTCTATGAGATGTACATTGAAGATGATTTTTTGAACTTTTCTGAGAAATGTGCTTTAATTGGCGAACTTTAGTATTCGAAAATTTTAGCGTCGTGTATGATATTGTTGGTGGTCCATAGGGACGGTATCTGATTGAACACTGAGCAAAGGCTATAATAGTTAATAAATTAAATGTTGGTAGTGAGATTAGTTCCAGTTTGCTAAACAGAGGTGTCCCTTAGCACGATCCTTCCTTGGATCCTGTGTCGAAGGTGGAAATGTTGAAAAGTTGGAACGGTGTGACTCATGCATGGAAACGTAGACCGCTTCCCTGCAATGTCTTTTGCCGCAGTAATGAGCGAGATTCCTTAATGAATTTGGAATAACCTGTAGATATTTATAGCTGTAAGTCCGTTAAAGTAAACCGATCCTAAATCTAAGCTGCCGCTATAGAAACGCGTAAGCTTACGAAAGAAAGCCAGAAAGACGAGCAGTTGGACCAAAGCTGGATAAGAGACAGACAACACAGTGTTTTCCCGCGATATCGAATTCCTCACCGGCCGACAAAGATATCTCAGTGCGTCACACGTCATCTAGCCCTGTGCAGTGATGGGGACAAGTCTTTTGTGCCCACGCGCTCCGCTAAGAAGTGAGAGAACAAAAGATCCTTTATACCTTCTTCTGTACTCGACGACGTTGCTACTACTTGCCGCTGTTCGTGTCAGATATTGTGTTTTACGGAAAAAAGGGGGATGAATATATCACATTGTTGTCGTCGGTAGCGTTCTTATTGCCCGGTTGTCTTTATTAAGTTCTTTTGTTTGTCGCATAACAAAGTGAAAATTTATTTATTGCTAAGGACGGGCGTTTGCGCTCCTTCGGCGATGGAAGCAAATATAAATAGGATCGACGTTAATTAAGTGTACGGGCGGGACGCTCGTTGGTAGACAAAGGAATGTTATTACAGCAAGTTTGAGGTGGGAACATTGGTGAAATTAAATTCAATTCTTTCGAGGAGATTTTTAATTGCGCGAAAGGGATTTTAAGCGTGAACGTATTTAATTTATGTATAACGTATTTATTTTTTTCATCCTCCCTTGGTGTATTGCTGTGCAAAATATATAATTACGTACTTCTTTTATGGTTCATCTCAACGCCTTCTTTGTATGATGGTGCCTAAGATAAAGCATTTCAAAATAGAATCTTTTCAAATTGTCCAAACACGCTTTGTCACGATAACAAACAATAACAGCCATCACGGCGACAATACACGAATCTATGAAGTTCGCTGCGGCATAAAATTATACACTGACCTTTTCAGGATCCAGCGGATAATAAATTTTTGCCTGTCACAACCTTTTCGCGTGCGATGTGGCGGACGACAATGGGTCAAAAGTGCATTTATTTTCATGCGCGCATATGTGTGGTGAGCACTACAATGTAGGATTGACATGCATATTCATGTTGTGACTTTTTCAATAGTTAATTGCAAAAGTAACAAATCTCGTTGGCATTTAAACACCGCAGGGGTTATAAACAATGAATGATGTAGTATGAATAGAAGCCTGCTGTTATATATACATACGTAGCGTGGGAACACAAAATTACTTTGGAGTGGTGGAAAAAGTTTCAGGGCAATATTTGCTAATTACTGCGTTTGAAGAAGTTTTTGTTTTTTTAAGATTAATACACGGCATTTTGTTCCTCAAATCCTAAAACGATACTTATCTTTTCCTGTAGATTTTATAAACATTTCCAAAGGCGTGTTGAAGCAGTTTAATCGATTAATAACTGCAGATGAAATTTGGATGCACCAATACGCTCCTGAAGCCAACACACAGTCGAAACAGTGGATTGTGAACGTCGGATTGCCTTCGAAAAAGGCAATCAGACAGGGATAATCATGAAGTTCATCAGATTTGCCCCCTAAAGCTCTTTTTTTCCTGTTTGCTCAAAGTTTCGCTCAGAGAACGGTGATTTTCATCGAACGAGAAAACCATCACATTTGTAAAAACCTACTTTGCAGAACAATATGCAAAAAGTGCGTACACTTAGTTCTCCTTTTCCTCTAATGAAATCTTTTATGGTACGAATTTATTTGAAAACCAAATTACGTTATCTTTTTTTTTTTTAGAAAAAATACAAACCGTAAATCCATACTACGATAAGTGTTTTTTTCTAAGATTATCGCATCCCACTCATCTAATACATGGAATTTCAACGCTTTCTCGCGTCCCTTGCTCTCTTTTTATATCAGTCCGGCCGTTCTATCGATTCCAACTAGTCGGGCAAAAAATAAACACGTCCCTCTCTCCATATATATGAGTTTTCCCACGCAGCGGTCGTAAATCCTCGATAAAATATCTGCGAATTCGTGTTTTCATGTATCGAATTGTGCTGAAACGTTAGGCCGCGAAACGAATTGAATTTTAAGAATTACCACATTTCCAAAGCGGCGGTGTCGATAGCGGCGACCCCTCGCGGCGTGGTCCGGAATCCTCTACACCGGATGAAGAAGAAAAAAGTCTATCGAAACTGTTTGTACAAACTATGAAAAAGAAAGCTGCTGCTTCATCAAAATAATCCTATATCTTGCCGACTGTGGTATTGGTATTTGGAGTGTGACATGTCGGTCGTTCGGAATATTTTAGACATCCGGATGGTTCTCTCAGTCTTTTGCCGGTTTTAGAGGAAAGTTTGTGGATGTCTTGCGCGAAACAAAAGAATCACTTAAGGCTACGGAACTTGTATATTTGCTTTTTCGCGGTATTTTCTACTATCGATTCATCTTTTATCCCTTTCTTGTTTTTTCTTTCGCAAGTTCTCGTAAAGTTGTTTTATTCAAAGCAACTTGATCTCGTCAAAATAAAGAATTCTATAAAATAATATTGAGAGGTAAAGAACAAAGTATATTTAATCCAACAAATATGATCCAATAAAAATTTTTAAACAACTGAATTACGAAAATCCAACTCTATCTATTGGTCAAATAATTATTTTCTTCTAAGTAAAATAAATATGAATGAACCTGTACTACAGGAAGCGGCTGATAACGAGGTAAATGCCAGAATGTAGGAAAGATCGACTTTAATATACAGGGTATATCTAAAAGACAATGACCCGCAAGAATATTTGGATAAAGTTAAAATATAGAACTGTGCACTAGTGCATGGCAATATCTATTGGTCCTTTGTTAAGATTGAATTAGCATTTCTGTTGTGATTTATACGATTTCCGTGAAGTTATGATTAACTGTACAGTTACAAATCTTTCTGCGAAAATATCATTAGCGGTTAAATCGGTTTATACGTCGAAGTTTAATCAATTTTCCCCGCTAAAAGAAAATTTCGCCTGCAACGCTAGATTTAAGTGAACTGGAATTCCACAATTATCAATACCGCCTATTCATCATCGGCGTTGCAATAGTTTCCCGTCTAACCTCGCGCCAAGCCCTCCGTCGCGCCTGGAAAAATAAAAACACATCAACGTCTACTTGATATATGACCGCGTCAATTCGTAATGATCGTCGAGATTATTTTAAATCATCCCGGGTTTCGCCCGGATCCGCGTCGGATCCGATTGGCTTTTTATTTAATGAAAACACGCGAATAATGTATAACGGACATGTATGTATGCGTATAGAAACGGCGAAGGAAAAGAAAACGAAAAAGAATGGCAAAAATACCGGAGTGCCATCTATAAAACATAAATATATTTGACGTATTTATTGGTTAGGTCTTCCCTCTATTTTTCTTTCTCTATTGATGGCGAACGCCCGGTCAATACGATTCGATTCGACGTGTTTGCAATTTATATTTTTCATTACGTTCGCTATTTTAGTGTCGAATGCTTGGAAGAGGCCACGTACTGGATGACCGTTTAAAGTTTCAGATATCAGCTGAATTTTCCCATAAAATATATTAAAATGTTACAAACTGTGCAACTTATTGCTAAAAGAAAAATAAATTGCAAGCAATACCAGCCGGCTTCGATTCTGGACAGGTGACTACTTTCCGTTTATCAACAGAATCAAAACGTAACATTTTTTTAATCAAAAATTGGTCCAACGAACGTATTTATTATTTAAATAAATTGCTGCTTATTATGTCAATGAACACGTATTTTCGTATGCACGCTAAGTACAATAAACGGATTTATTAATATAAAGAACATTTGAGTGTAGGCTTTCACGACCATAATCCATAGTAGAAATGTTTTTCGGGTGATGTCGTGTAGTTAAAATTTTACTTGACGTTTCGCTGACCATGCTGTCAGCTTCTTCAGAATGTTTCTAAAGACTTGTCAGTCTTGTCAAGGAAAATTTTCACTACGCGACGTCACCCGAAAGACATTTCTACTATAAAGAACATTTATTAATATCTAATGAAAAATCGTTAAGGTTGTTTCGCTTCTTATGAAGTAAGTTAATAAATGAGTATTTATTATATTCATAAACAGATCTCAATTTGATAAACTTAGTTCATTGTAATAACAAATGTGTAAATTAATATAATACTCCTTTTGTCGATTATCGTGAGGATCTTTTCACTAACCTATTACCGATACGTCTTTGTTTTTGTCAACCATGGTCGACTTCGATACAGATTTTATTGGCAGTATTTGATATCCTTATTTCCCTTAATTTCTTTTCTTTAATTGCGTAGAACGTATTAGTCTACTAATTGAGTGTAGGCTTTCACGACCGTAATCCATAGTAGAAATGTCTTTCGGGTGATGTCGTGTAGTTAATATTTTACTACACTACACGACATCACCCGAAAGACATTTCTACTATTAGTGTACTAACTGGCGATTTATCGTCCAGCGAACTGATATTAATGAATAGCGACTACCGTAAAATCTGCTCGCTTTTCAGGGGACTCGACGATATTATTATAAAGACAAAGTAGAAAAATTAAGTGTTCATTAAATACGGGAAATGAGGACCGGAAGAATTCACAACGAAGCTATTTAGTTGATTCCCTGAGATCATCGCTGCCTGAAAATATAATTACTTACTGAAACTCCGAGGATAGAGAAAGGGACACCCACATAGCTACATAAGCGGAATTGAAAAAGGCATCAATTCTGACAGAGGTTATCGGAGCGTTTGTGGCTGAACGGTATATCCATCGAATCGCTAATAACAGCGATTTTAAGGACCACTACATATTATACTTGTATGTACGTTTTATATGCATGCTTCAACGTTAAATGGTATTCGGTTTAATGATTATTGCGGTGCATGTCGCAATACATTAATCTTCAAGACTACTGAAGGATAATACAATAGAATATCAGATACGGACTCTATGCGGGGAAAAATGCATGCAACTACCAATTTGTCTAGTTCAAATTCAAATCCTGCTTTTGTAGATCACATAGATATCGCGAGTAATAACATGGGAATTTTTATTTCTTTATGTATTTTCTACAGTTGGCTGCAAGCAAAGTATTTGAATCGAACGAAGTTTGGAATTGTTAAGATTTTTCGATACGGAATAAGGGGTTCTGAATTAGATTGGCCGGCTTCATACTTGATTAGAGTTTGGTTAGAAGTGGTACACATAATACTTTGTCGTTGGCTGGTGTGCTGGTGTGGTGCTTAAAGTGCCGCAGAATTGTGGTCTGAGCCCCTCTTCTATTAGTGATTTTCACCACCATATTCCTGGTAACTTTAAAATCAAAATCAATCTGCGCAAATGATGAACAGTTCCACGATTCCCCGTGGTACCTCGCAGTAAGTTTCTGGGCAGTTCCATTAATGGATGCTTGAATTCAGAGAATCATGTGTTGCAGCTCTGCGCTAATTTGTGTTCTTTAGCATATGCAGTCAGTTTTACCACATACATGTTGCGTCCGGGGTGGAACACTCTGCAATTTTTTTTGGGGCACTTTTTGCGTTGTTTTATATTGCAACAGGATGCACGTTTCAAACTTGTACTCTTACCTGAGAATTTGCTTTGGTGAGTGTGGCAGAAGAAAAACTCTCGTACTTGGTTGAATAACCAAACTTGATCTTCATATTAACTACTTATAGTTGAAGCGATTGGGTGAATTTATAAAATTCGGTGGACAACTAACAGCGTTGGCTCTCGATGAGATATAAGCGGGGTCTATCGAAAATTTCGAACAAAATACCTTCCGAAGCGGAATCCTATCTCTTGGTTAAACGAAGTAAATTAGAATTAGAAAAATGAAGTGGAATTTGGCCTTCCCATTGAAATTGCCATTTGAATTGTATCGAAATCCACGCCAGATGTGATTATTCAATTGTAACGGTTTGTATTTATATCTCCGGGAATAGTAGCATGCAAACAGAAGATGTCAGGTTCGATTTCTTACTGGGACACTTTTTCATATTATTATTTACCTCGTATAGTAATAAAAAAAATTTAAATTTTTATAATTTACCGACGGAAGCTAAATTATATGTAATTGCCACGCGGTAGATCTATTACTATACATTACTCAACTTAACCGAAATTTTCCACCGTCGAGCGATTCACAACCTCTTAATTTTCAATGGAAGAGATTTGACATGGAGAGGTACTAAAACGCGCAACAAACTAATCAGTACCAATTTGCAATCAATAAAGCAGCGCCCCAAATATGCACTTGTTCTCGGTTTACAATGAAATTCCGCAGCTGCATTTCGGATGACCCACTCACTGTAGGGCCGTGACAATACCGCGAAATGAGAAACATCCGATTTCGAACGTGATTTATTCGCTACTTAATTACGGATATTGGGCAATAGAAGGGCAATTTCGCGGCCAGAAGCCTACAGTGTCATCCGCCGGCGACGATCGATCCGAGCGGTGCTTGTTTTCCGGACGTGCGGCACACGTCTCCGTCGAAATTCGACGATCGTAAAGATGTCCGGAACGTCGTTCGGAACGGTCGCGAAACAAGACATCGATTTGTTTTGCAGCACACGCCGAACGATGAAACTTTGTTTTTCGCGATGTATGTTTTCGACATAAATTATTCCGGAGGACGTTTTATTATTATTCGATATTTGTCTTCTTGTCTTTTATGGAATAAAGGGCATGTTTCTATTGATCGTACAGATATTAAAACTTGAAGCGAGTATCCGACATAAATTTTGGTTGGGAAACGGGTCGTTGGTCCAGTTACCTGAAATTTTAGCGTTAAATTCATCTTCTTCTGGCATTCTTGTCATGTTTGATTGTTTTTAATCTTGCACGTGGTTATGGGATTCTACTGCCGCCAGTTTCAGACCATTGCTTTTTAATATCTGCCCCTCCAATCTGCCCTCAATAACATTGCAAATGTCATGTGTCAGCTGATCATATACTTTCCGTTTCCACGGCGATAATTTAAAATTAATGAGGATCCCACAGCTCCATATATTGGCAGACACACATCAGTTGCGAGTGAATCCAGGAAGGTTACAAGTGACTATTCGGATCAAAGGGGGCTCGAGCGTGCTACTAACGTGCACTTGCGTGTTAAGAACCAGTTTCTCATGGTGTAAAAAAGTTAGGATCATATTTGGATAATAACGAAAACGCCTCCCCTCCAATTAAGAAATCGCAAATTAACTCTTTGATTCGATCAAGAAAGATACGAAATCAGGTCTTTCTTTACCAGGTGAACATAGAGTTAAAAGGAAAAATAACGAGAATAATTTAAAAGTCATCGTAATATACAAGGAAGAAAAAGATTATCAAAGAGAAACTACATTCATTTTTAAGAAAAACCTGGCATTTAATTTTAAAATTCTAATTTACATTTTCTATTTTTGTGGCAGGTTAGATTAATAATCGTTCTTTTGCATGTTTGTTGAGGAATATGGAAATAAGATTCTAAAGTCTACAAATACCAGAAATTACTCATTTCATGTCATAACAGTTCTTGGAACGCTTATCAGGTTTATCGATTTCTTTTTCTCGGCGGAAATTAAAAAAAAATTAGAAAGATTTGTTGTTACGATCACATATTTTTAGTCAGCAACATACTTCATGTTACATTGATTTTTTGGCTTAATTGTTTGTTAGTTTGGTAATTGTTTGATTAAATGTGCTTTTCACAGAAGAATTCTACATCTCTTTGAAGAGGCGTAAGATATAATTTAAAATACACAATTTTATTCTAAATTTATTTGACCGCTTAACATTTTAAATAATCTTATACTACTTCATTTCCATATCGTAACATTAAACGTTTAGAGCGTAAGAGATACACCCGCAGTGAGCCCCAACGGGTTTAAACTTCGCCCCATATCTACGTACAACCTCATCCACCTGTACCTGTCGGTTTCATTAAGGACCGAACGCTGGTGTCATCATCCGCTTTAATATTTTTGACGTAGGGGATCGTTGTCGACGTGAAACTGCGCGTCGTCGGGACAACGGTAGGACCGTCAGGAGAGGTGGTAGGCGGCAGCAGTCGACATCGACAGTACACGACGTTTAATTAAAATAATGTAACAAAACAGCGACACGGCAAACTTAATATATCATCGCTCGACACATCTGCCGCCAGAAATTTCATGAACAAACTCCCTCATTAAAATCCTCCCTTAATTAATTGAAATTTGTCATGGTAACAAAACGTTGCTAGATCTACTCGTCGTTCTCTCGACGTTTCGCAGTCCTTCCCCCGCGTTATCCAGTGTTCCAACGTCGCCTTTTCATTAACCGTCAGTCGTGTCTACTCTTGGCTTTCTGTAAATTTGCGTGTGAAACATTTCGCTTTCTTTTATGTACATTTTTATTCCCAACGTATGGTAAAAAATTTTAAAGCACTCGGTGTTATTAGAAACTGTTTATTTTTATTCTACAAGAAATATTTACTTTATTTAAAGATATTCTTTGCCCACGTTGTTTATTGAAATATTCTTACTTATTAAAAAGGGACGATAAGGCTTGTATTATTTGTGGTGAAGTGCTTCTTTATATATTTTTTCTATATTCGGGGTGTGCAGAGCTTTATTTAATTAAATCGGTTCGATCGATTTCGAAGAAGAGAATATCAAACGAAAACATGACAATAATATGCAGCACAATCAGAAATAGCAACATCAACAGAGAGTACAATCTATATCCTAGCATAGCAAAAAAGGAACGATTAACACGGTTCGCTTAACAATTTACAACATCAAACGTAATCATAAGCTTCACGTATAAAAAGTTCAATGTGTCCACTCATTCAACGCCACAGTTCCTCTGGCTTCTTGGTCTGTTTCCAACTCCTTTTACACTCTTTTGCCCTCCATATCGCAAGAGTGTTAAGAGGTCTCTCTCCCTATAGAGAGTCTAAGGACACTTCCAGACTTTTCTAAAATTAAATTAAGTCTAGTCAACGATAATCTCAGGGAAATGACAATATATTTTCTTTTAATGTTATCGTCTTCAGATTCTTATTTTTGGAAATTTTTTCGTAAAAGATAAGTTCTATTGTGATTCTAATCATAATCTATTAAATTAAATATGACTGACAATGTCCATATTTTACAGTTGCAAATACTCGTTAATGGACTAATCGAAACGTTGCCATTTCCACATTACATATAGATGGAACAAATTAATAAACAGAATCAACAGCTCTATAAATGACTTCTTCAAATGATAGCAAATACAAAATTACTCGTGTCTAAGTTAAATGCGGTGGTCCGATTTATTGTCGCCATATCCGTGTATATTGCTTTAATTTATCGTCGGTGTATGCGCTAGCATGGTGCATTGTACAAGCTCAAGCGGGTGAAATTGAGGAAACAGGAACGAAACGAGTGTTCGCAACGTGCATGCACCGACGGTAGAGAGATTGCGAATATTCGACAAGCACGAACAATCCATAGCTGGAAGACCACCTGGGCGATCACCCATGAGATGGGCACAAAGCCAGGTCTCATCATGCGCCGGGTGGTGTCGGACAAACAGGGGAAATTGATTTTCTATATCAATTAAACCCGATACAATGTATCAAATTACGTCCTCCGGTCAGAGCAATTCGCATTTCGTAGATCGCGCACCACGTACACGTTCGGAATACCACAGGCTCTCACATCAGAGACAGCCTGCGCTGGCACAATTGATTTGTTAGTGGTAGCCAGAGTTACTTTTTCTTACGTTACAATTCCGCTTGAACTTCTGCATATGAAGAGGGAACGAGCGACGTATTTTGGAATAAATTGATTTTAACGAGGATCAAAGTAGACGAGAATCACAAAAATTGTTCCTGACTTTCACAAACTAACTAACGTGCCTGTTTAAGAACTTGATATGTTCCTTGTCAAAAGTTACGTTTACAAAAAACAAATTCTGGTAACCTCTCTTACAGAGGCGGGGTACTATCTTAAAAAATTCAGTGTCCAATATTGACGTGCCTGATTATTTCGAAGACGTCCTAATCCACTTGCCAACAAAATTTAATAACAGAAAACCAACAAAAATTACATATATTGACTGTTATTAGTTGAGCGAAAAGAGCGACAGGCACCAGATTCAATGGGCACATTAGGTGCTAGAGATACGGAAGGATAGAATCGCCAAGTGTGGCACAGCACAAACGAAACCGGGCATTATGTTATGCATATGTAACAGGAATATTAGAATTAGTGTTTTCTCTCTTACATCATTCGGTCTTACGGTTGAGAATGGGGATCCATACATCTATTCCGGACTAATCAATTAATCTTGTGTAGTGCGAAGTGTGACGATACTTTAGTGTTGTTTGTCCTATACACATCTCTGTAGAAAGAGACTGATTTTGCTGCCTAAATGTTTGAAAATACGTTCGTTTGGAAAGCTGACGAATTAAACGGTTAAATAAAACCCGGCTTGCGTATAAACAAATTGATTTCGACTGATTAAGGAAATTATTGATTTTAACGTTGGTTTTATTGGCGCCCTGTTTCCGGGTATTGCTAGTTAATTTCGAGCTCTACCATTGATGATGTACATTTATGGAATTTCGCGTCAGTATAACACGCAAGTGCGATCGATACTAATTCAATTAATTTGTAATTTGTAAAGCAGTTTTTGATGATCTGAGTGAACTAAATAAATTTAAACTTTGTTCATATAAACAATTACGTAGAAATTAAAATAATTGATTTGGCGAATGAAATTGATGAGTAGGTCTGGACACTTTGGACATAATCTCTGTTAAATCTTCTATCCTAGTATTGAATAGTGAATACTACTTCAACTGTTTTAGTTCCAAACATTCAAGAGAAATGTTGGCAATTTGGTAGTTTTTTTTGTAAGATTAACATTAACCGAGACGGTTAACAATGCATTCGCTAAATATTAGTTGTGTCTAAACTAATGGATTATTTTCAGAAGTAGCTATTGTAGATATTCATGTACTTGATTTCCTGTTATTTTTGGAATAATTTCGAAAATGCACAAATGATTCAAATGTTTGCTTTTTCTCCAACATCCTTAATTTGTTATTGCCATCGACCAGTAGACCATTTCGAAGATACTCGCTTTATAAATATTTACATGCTGTAGAGGCTTCCCTCTTGTCGACCAAATCTCTGACTACGATTATAGAATATTATAGGATTTTTGCAGGCATAATCCGTTTCGGTCCCGTAACGATCGTTCAGCGAAATATTTCACCGACACCAGCCGGTCGTCTGCTATTCGCAGAAGCCATTATAAAACGCTGAAATTTTGGATTTGCGCCGCGCTAATGGTCGAAGACTTCTGGGCGATTTCCTAACGGTCGTTCGAGAGAATGATTTCTTACGTGTCGTTGATGCAAATTCGAGAAGAGCGGCTCGAAGCGCTCGTATATCAACTAGTAGGATGGCTTGCGATCAATATAATAGTGCGTAGCGTATGTTCTTATTCGTTGTGCATCCGTTACGACGCTGTGGACATGAGGAAGAGTTGATATGTTAGAGGTGAACGGCAAAAAGGATTTTGTAAATCTAACTTTGGGACTCACGTGTAATTTAAGGAATTCCTTTGAAATATGTGATTATTTTATCGACGACAGCCTGTTGAATTTGATAGTTGACAATATTCATGCCTCCCTTGAGAGATTGATAAGCTGGCTGCCAAAAAAAGGTATATCGATTCGCTCGTTGAAAATTGCAAAAAATGGAAAAATGTCACTTAGCCGGCGAAGGCGATGTTATTTTCACCAAAAAAGAATAAGTACGGATTGAAAACTTTTGCTCACACCAATAACCTCGAAGTCTTATATGGGTTAGCAACTTCAAGGGTCGTTCCGAAAAAGTAATAGCCCGGATGTTGTTGTGCTGCGGGAGATCCTTTTTGTGCTATGCGATTCTTCAGTAATTTTTATTATAGCGTAATGCCTTAGAATAGATACACAACTAAATTAACTGAAATTGTATCATGGCGAAACTTTTCCTCTTTACCAGTAAAAGCTTTTTCAACTAAATAAGAATCTCTTGTTTATGTGCAACGTTTACGCGTGTGGATATTTAAGTTAAAATGCATTATAAAAACCTCTTCAATGCACTTAAACCCCTCTTCGTTACTAACATACACCATATCACTTTATGGTTACGACAAGAAGATACAACATCGGACTAAACGCTAACTATAAACTGCTGGCGTTAAAACGAAGCGCTCAGATAGAGTCAATAAAGAGTTTTAAAACTCTTAAATACGTTTCTTTGTCACTATTCCGCTACGCTCTCGGGCACCGTAAGTATTTTACGGTAATGCCAAACTGCTTTAAAATGAACTAAATACAATTAGAAAATACGGTCGTTGTTTAACTTCGAAAATTACGACTTTGTTCGGCATATTTAATGAAACGAAGGTGGAAAACTGAAAGGAACGGGAAGGTGGGGTCGGCGGAAGCGCACCACACTTTACTGCGGCGTCCCCCTTTTGACGCTTACGCTATCGAATGGAAATTCGCCTTTGGAATCGTTTGTTCTCGCCTCGCTGCCGAATTGTTAACACTTATTTGAATATATGAGCGTCAGCCATGTTATCTTGCTCGAATTATACTTGTGCGGAGTTTAAGTTTAATCCTATAATGTTGCGTTGTAGGTTTCGAAATGCTAATATTAATGTAGCTAATTCGTGCGTGTGCATCTTCCGAATATAAATTTTAATGTAATGCGATAGTCACGAAACATTTTTAAGAATAAATGTTATAACTGTAATCTCTGGTCTACGAAAAGGTGTCTAGCACCAGAGAATATAGGAGGTTACACAAGGCTCGTCTTTTTAGTTTTGCATATAGTCGCGAAGGACGCCGCCTGTATGTTCGCGTTAATATATAGGGCGAGAACGAAGAAATTATTCTAGATCTAACTCGTTAAACAAACAAAATCCAACCTCATTATTCTGCAAACAAGCAGACCCTGGAAGGTTTCATCAGCGCCGCGACGACAGTAACATATATACACAAAGGGAACGTTTGCCATGAAGGGATGAATAACGTAAGACAGGCGCTTACCCCTTTTCCTCCGCCCATCCAACGTACCGGGCAAAGGTATCAACTTGTTGCGACCTGGTCCTCGCTATATGCCAGGCCGGGATATATAAATGCTGGAGCATTATCCGTGTCAGACACGGAGGGCACTATATTTCTTTCCGGCGCGGGAGTTCGCCTAACTTGTCAGTCCGTTATGCATCACGCGTTTCGCGTTTGTTTCCATCTCTTTTCCGGGGCAACGAAAATTCCTCCGGGGGAAATATGTCACGTGCACATCAAAAGTTTAACGCTCGGAGCTTGCTGCCAGCTCCCGTCCGCCTCCGTCCCGTGTTCAGGAGAGATATGAGATACGCACTGACAGGAAGGGTAATAGGATGAGTTACAGGAGCGAGGGGAAAGGTGTAGTCTGACGAAGGAAGGTGAACAGTCGAAATTGTTTGAAAGTTACCGTGTTCGAGCTTAAAAGTCAGTTTAAGTAAAGTCGCGAGAGTAGAAGTTAGATAAACTTCCTCTCAAAGAGCTTTAGCTACTTATTATTTGACTAGTATAGGTCCTTTAAAAAAAGATTGCAAAGATAAAATGCACGATGGGCACAACGAGGATCACCGTTTAACAATTTTTGGCTTGCTAAATGTGAAAAATAAACTTTCCATTAAAAGGAATGGTTATTTACAGGAAGGTGTCAAATTTACTGGCTCAAAACTCAAAATTTTATGGAGTTAGGTTAAATGTTCTGTTACAACCACTTTTTTTTACCGGCTATGCTTCTTCACAGACTCAATAGAACGAAGTGTTTAAACGTTCTCAGGCCAAGCGGCGTGCAGCAATTGCCAAAAATATTTTTTTCCAACTAGAACCAGTGTGGACCACTCTCCTATTTAGAACTTTGATGATTTTGGCATTCGGAATGGTAAGTTTCTATTTTTCTGTTCAATTTTTCATTCGGACATAAAATTCTAATCTAGCCAAAGACTTTAAAAGTATTACCGGTACATTTTTACATGTCATTACTGTATAAACTTTCAGCAAGTTCCTTCTCTGTTTCTTATCCCGGAAGTTATTAGGCTAAACCCTGTAACCTATCCGAGGCGCAGGTAAAATTTAATTAGATCCGAGCATCACGAATGACTCCGGCAGGTCGCTAAGCTTACGCACACTTATACGCAGACGGTAAAAGGATCCCACCCTATGCCAGAAATGTCCTTATTTATATGTTCAGTAAAACTCCGTTAATGAGCCTTTAGCCCGAAATCCCCACTATTGCCTCTAGTAATGGGGGTTTTGCGGCAGTTTGTCACCGGGCCAAACGGAGAGGCACAAAGGGGATGTTCGGTTTTTGCTGACTACCATAAACAAATCCGGTCTCTGCGTTTTAGTATCCGCCTAGTACCCATATAGCGCCGCTACTGGGGCGGTGTACGTTTTGCCAGTTTGGGCCTCGTAAAGAACGTTTACAAGAAATTAACGCCCTTCGTGAGATAACGGGTACATTATTAGTGGCGCCCGGTCTTGTATTGGTGTGTTATATCGCATAAGAACCGTTTACGAATAAGGTAAATAAACGATTCTCCTTACGCGGATAAAATATTTAATACAGTTTCTTCTTAATTAATGGGGCTCTTAACGGCTTAATTTATAAGCCGGATTATGGACACTAAATCGTGTTTCTTTAAGGGTATCATACATAGACACTAGCTAATCACTAAGAAAAATACTTCTTAGTGCACTTGGTCTGTTTCAAGTACGACTGCAGGAGACTCACCGAAGATGAAGCGAAATCGAAGGAGCTCAGCTTCAATAACGCATGTCGAAAACATTAGACAGGCCTAAATATTAAAATTGAAAGAAGTAAAAATCCATTTTCAAGTAACTTTAACATCTCTGCATTATCGTCTCATCTATTTTTTTAAGGCGAATATAGATCTCCTCGTTACCATTGCGCTTTTTCCCGAAGTCCTCAGTCATTATCTAATCCGAAATGGAAGTTTCATATAAAATTCGAACTCGATTCAGAGTTTAATAATAGTTTCAATGGCATTAAAGGCACGCTGCACCATAACTTCCTCTCTTAAAGTATTGTTCCTAAATAACTTCAACCTCGACGCTAACCTCTCTCTGCGTTCAACGAAGTTTGACCGAGCTCTCAGTTAGTCGGCGTACTGCAAGATCGCAATGGAAGAGAGCAGAGATGCTGTTTCTGTTACATTCTCTCCTATCTCGCGGCGGTCCTTCTTCGTCGTTCGCTTTATTATTAAATCATGAAATTCTGTAAGTAGAAAGGGACAAGGAGAGGAATTGCGTGCGGTCCATTGTGCCCCGAGGAGTTCGGAATGTAGTTATATGCACTTCCTATCTTGTCTGGTCCGGTACTGTGCGAACATAAATCGTGCCATGCCGTCGACTGGCTGGGTATAGAGTAGGAGATGTTCATAAATTTCGCTTTTGGCGCAATTCTTTTCCGTTCGCTTGTTTTTATGACGCCCGAGTATTGTACGTTCTTGCGGTGCGCTCTCTATCTTGTACGATTCGCGTTTCGTATCCTATCGTCTCTATTTACATTTTATTTCCTCGAAACAGGAAGTGCACGGAATGTATTCTACGGTTTGGGATATAAAAATCGAAGAAAGACTAGGGCTTAACAAGCTCGTACAGAGCCTGTATTGAATTGCACCCGAAGAAGTTTTAGCTGACAATTGTATAAGTTGTTTGTCACCTTAATGGGAAACTGGTTCTTTCAGTTTGAGTTTCTGCCATTATTTGTGAGATTTAAAGATTTTGATGCATAAGGAATTTCCCATTAAATCAATGCTTTCTGTGTTAATATTTAATATACATGAAGATTTAACGGGACTTCAAGTTGCTATTGCAGCAAGAAGCTTCAAACTGAACTGTCTTGAGGTGTTTCTGGTTGTGGTGTTGTCTGCTGATTTCCTCGGAAATTATCATTGACTGGAGACATATTTACTGAATACAATCCCCGGAGAAGAGAGAGGGAAAAAATAAGGGCTCAAGCATCGGATTCGGTGTAGGAAGAACATCGCTTTAACAGTCGTCATGTGTGAATAACACGTACGTATATTGCGTCTTAAAACTAAAAGCATCGGAGGGTGGATTACAGCATAGCACCTTCCAGAATGCGGCATCAATCGATCATGCCTTCTTTAAGTTGAACATCTCTAGCAGTGTAAGGAAGTTGAAACATTTTCACCGTCAGCCGCTCAGTATTTTTTTATATTACCTCTACCGTAATACGCGCGGTAAAGAATAAAAGCTTTCGAGAATTATTGAAAAAATCCGCCGCATCCTACGTGAGCGGACACATTTAGCATTTCATCTGTGATTGACAGCCCCCTCTCGTCTACTTTAGTTTGATAAACGCGCAACACCGAAACAATACACAAACAATAATGCGAAATCGATATTCTTTCACGTTTCGCGTTCTTTATTTCCTGTCTTTCGTACACGTTGACGTTGTCGATTCGGATGCCGGAGCAGCGTACGTGAGATCGACAATGGAATTAAATGAAAAACGTCGCGACGCCGTCTACTGTCAATTCCAATTCCGTCAATATTATTATCGTTCAGATGTTTTCCCTTCGCGGAACCGAAATATACCATTATTCATATGCAGGTGACGCGCGAACTCTTCTCATTTTTTTTCCTTCGCTATGAAACGCTCTTCGTTCTATCTACTTCAACCTCATTCAACGTCATATATTTATCATTTCCGATGCGCCCTATTCATCGCGTATACAGAGTTAGAGAGAGTGAAGGAATAACGCTCTAAAACTTCTCGGGATAAGAACACGTTGCTTGCTTGCTTGCACTGCTGTGGAAAGGTTGGCGTGCAATATAAACCTACGTTGTTTCAAGTTGGTAACTGACGTGTATTATATTATGCGTTAAGTTGCTGAGTTCAAGATCCACTTCGTTTCACTGTATTCATGTCCTTAGAAATTGCTGCAGATGAATAACAATTACTGCAGATGAATAACAATTACTGCGAAAGGTATTTCTTGGGATGGGATCATTTCAGATATTGTTCTTCCTAGATTACCAGCATTCTATTATTTTATACAACACACACTATTAACAAGATTTGCTACTCTTTTCGTGGAACATAATTTCAGTTTCCTGAAAGACTGTAGTGAGCTTAGCAACATAATGTACTATTAATTGTGACTTGTTTGAAAGTTGTCAGGAGCTTGAATGGCGAATGGCGTGTAAAAAATCAGCAATATTATCTGCTACTTTTGAAGTACTGAACATTAAAATAACCCTCCCGCCCACGAAGAACCGCCCTTCTAACCGAGGATGTAGCTAGACGATTTTGATGGTAAAAACAATAGAAAAAAGGATTTCAGCATTTAAATGAAAAAAACTATCTAAATTGATCATCGACTTACTAAATGCAAAGATATCGTACGAAATAGAAATGCTTTGACACATCTCTATATTGTTTAAAGCGTAAAACAACCTTCATTTTATAAAACCCGCTACACCACTGTGTTTTAGAGAGCGCCCTTTGATCTAATCCAAAGCATCAGCCTGAGAACAAATCAATATTTGTCAATTCCGCCGTCGCAAAGATACAATCGCGATGACACAATTTTACACCCGGAGTCTACCCGATTCCGGGGTTAAGCCGTATCCTTCTAGACTTTCAGCTCGTCCCCGCTTTCTCAGCTCTCAGAGTGCCAGCAGCATCCTCTTATAGGTAAGGTACTCTTGCCGGCGCGCTAGAGACCGGGTAAAACACAAAAGGAGCGAAACGAAAATCCTACCTTAAGCGCGCTAAATCTTCGGGAAAGCCGCGCAAACCAAACGTGGAACGCGCCCGGTCGTTGAATTTTTAATTCAACGGTCGAAATACGCGGAAAAAGAAAGGAGGGAAACAAAACGCCCGCTTATTCGTTCAGTGAGAGGGCGCTTTTCGCTCTCTCGAATAATGGAACGCATTCCTTGTTCCTATTGTGGTTAGTTGTACATTCGGCGCGGTGTATAGAAGCCCTAGAAACAATAGGAGTGCCGCTACAAATTTATACGTTAATATTGGCTCTGCGGAGAGAAGTATTTGATGTTTGCACAGCAATTATTCAATTGTTTGGATAATTTAGAAGGCGAACGAGAAGAGATTTTAATTGTTTTCTGCTGCGTACTGAACAAGGATACGATTTTAAATTGTTCGTGCAGCGCGCGACGTTAAGATTTTGATATCTTAGGACTTACGGTGCAAATATTTGTTCGCTTTTTAAGTAGCTCTTCCCTTATTCAGTTGTGTGTAGTCAGAATCAACACAACAAACAAGCTGAAAATGATGAAAAAGTCACATTGCTGATTTTGTTTACACTGTTATTCTCTTGTTATATTAATTCATCAAATTAATAATATTTTCTGCAGTGATCACGCTGATGTGATTCTTTGGTAATACGTTTTTTATAGGTTTTGGTAGCTACGCTATTGTCCTAATGGTAATAATTTTATTTTTCCAAGTTGTACGGTCGAGCACTTCTCCTCTGGTTTTCTTATTATTATTATTATTTATACGGTCACTCAAGGTTTAAATATATAGTTTAAGGCGCATTTTATAGCTTAACATCCTCTTACCGCCAAGTTTTAACGAGGTTAACAATTTACGGTTAATACCTGACATTTAAACGGCGCGATTTTCCGGGTCGATGCAGTATGTAATGAATAGCCATCGCCGGGTGTTTTTCCGTTTATAGACCGAAACGTGCATAAGCCGGTAATGAATTATTAGCTAAAGTTAGTGCATAATTAACTTAACTTTAGAGCGTACAACTTATTACCGCTGCGACCTACAGACATTCTTGTGTGCGTTCATACTTTATATATGTGCGATACTGCTAACTACCTTGCCGCTATATATTTATCATCCGCTACGTGTATACCATCTTGTTACCAGTGAGGAAAGTTTCTGTTATATCGTTCCCGCCATCTACCGGAGATCTACTGCACTAAATACCTACACATATACGTGCATGTTTAAAATTGATTTATTACGTAAAGTTCTACGCCTTAATAAATATACAGTTGGGTACTAATTTCGCCGTTGCCGCCCATACCCTATTAATTTCGTTTAATATTATTTCCTGTTCGCTAATATGCGCGGTTGTGTGACGGTATGAGCCTTCTAACGGCGGTAATGGCGGAAACGCAAACGAGCCTCGATAATTCGTTTGCTCATGAATATGGATCAATTAGGAAATGGTAACGGGGATTGGTCGGTTCCCCAGTTAGGTAAAGGAGAAAAAAAGGAAGTTAGGTACACTTATTAGAAGCGAACGTTGGTTTTGTGCGGGCTTACTTCGGTCGCTGCTAAGGAAACTGCTTCTGCGGAAGTTAATTTAAGTTAAATATAGTTTTTATACGCAGTTAATCGATTCGGATCTCGTTGATTTTGCGGCAAGGGTAGCAGAGAGTGAGCCAAGTGTATTTTCTTGTTAGATTAAACACAAAGAAGTTTGCTTTAATTAGATATAATCCAATACAATGTGATCATAAAAAAACGTAATCAAGAGACTTACTTGAATTACTTATACGCTGATTACAACTATATTTGTAGTTAAAGCTCTGCCTTCTGCTTAAGGCGTAACTAGTTAATGTAGCAATCTAAGTCAATAATAACAGAAATAATAATAAAAAAATAAATTCGATTTAGGAGAGCTTTTGTATTTTACAAAACAGATGCACCTAAAACATAATTGTTAAGAACTGTCGGGTATACCGCATGCATGTGTATGTTTTAGCTAATTTTATTAATTCCATGGTGGCTGAGACCTCGTATATTTTGTTATCTAGTCAACTAGAACTGTGTAAATTCTCCATCTGTACGTGCGCAAAGCTTTAGCGCAATAACTCGCTCGTTTTTAAGCACGGATCCTCCTCCAACGCCGCCGCTGCCGCCCCCGAAAACGAATTCGCAATAAAATCCAGTAAATACCGGACGAACGGCGGCGGTGGCATCGGCGGCGACTGACGAACAACAAAACCACTTACCTGCATGTATCCGCCGTCACAATGGCTGGCGTTCAGCAACGTTCCCACTTTAAATTTATTGAACTTGATGCGGAGTATCCAGTCTTTCGGGCTGCCTCGGAACGACCGGAAACGATACCAGCAGGTCATGGGTTTCCCGACGCTTTCCGGCGTCACCTCCGGACTCGACACATCCTCATAGACTTCCACCGTTTTGTTGCAGTGGTCCTTCTTGCCTTCCGCTGCAAGGAAAGAGAACGAGGAGAGTTGTTACAAATCGTACTCTATATAATGGTTAGTGGTGATGCTGTATCTCCAAACCGCATTTAATTGTACAGCTTTGCTATTATTTTTTTGTATTCTTTTGCAGTAAAACATTATTTTTTTAAATGAATTTCTTTATTTGCCGGTCCATTACTACTTATTACTCAAGAACCACAAGACTTGAGAGAGAATACTGCCGAAGAAGAATTCTTCATCAATAATCGCTATAAAAATCGCTGATAAAACCTTAAGCATCCTAGTAAAGCAGCCTATTTAAAGACTTCCTATTCTTTTAATTCATGAAGTTTAAAAATTTAAAATCGCATATTTGTTGAGAGCCTATATCGTGTGGCCCGCTGATTTTCCTTTACTTCGAAGGACCTATTTCCTGCTTTACCTTCCCCCTCAACGCAAAGGTAGGAAAACCTCATTCGTCGTCACGGCTTTGATATTTGTTTCTACGACGTTGAATTTAAAGTAGATGTTTAAAATTATATCTCTCGCGATGAGTCTTCTTCGCCTGCGCGCATCCTCTCGCGACCGAGAATGATCTACCCAGGAGTCTCGGCGTGTTTACACAAAATTAAGCGAACAAACAGGCGGTTGCAGCTGGGGAATTTAATTTGTTTGGCCGCGGTATATACAACGTGTTTATAGCGACGCTATGACGACCGACACGACGCGACTCAAACGAAACTAAAGGAAAAATCGAGAATTTTCATATTAAATGGAACGATGGCAAATTAATTCGTACATTTAAACTAATAACACGATTCAACGAAGTTTTGTCACCTGGGTCAGAGATAAGGTGCCAAAAAGACCCAAGAACGGGAACTAAAAGAATTTCCAAGTCTTACATCAACTATATTCTTGTCGCAATTAGATTTCTACAACTCAGCTACATAAATCATTTTCTGGAATTTATATTTTTGTATATAGTTAATGCAATGACTAAGCTAATTGTATATTGTTTAACGGAAAATGTAGTCCCCGCAGGTACTTTTGTCTTGAGAACCTCATTATAGCAGGAACCCCATCTCCTCTCCGCCCCCATTTTTAACGTAGAAGCCGAGTTCGCGTAATACACACACACACCTATATACATAATCGGATTGCTCTTAATTTCCGGGCCCAACTCACGGCAACATCAAATAGATATCCGTTCCACAAAGGTTTATTTACGCGCGAATTATGTAACGGGATACTTTAAAAGCGCTGACGACGGCGAAACGAACACAATGTAACCTAATAAATGTACATTAAATTATACACAGCTATTGCAAATTTAATAGTAGCGCTCGAGCTACGAGTGCTTTGCCTGTTTACGTTACTACGAAGAAGCCGCAACGGGGTAGCCGCGCAATGAAAAGTAGCTGTACAATGTATCGTAAAAGGTCGGGGCGTCGTTGGACCGCCACCAGTTTACGATGTTTTTAGATCGCGGCTAAAAGGTAGGCAGGCATGTTTGTCTTTGTTTTCGCGACTTGTAGACGTACAAAGAGATATAAAAAATATATAATTTAATGCGTGCCTCGCATTTCCTTTGCGTGTATATTCTCTTTGTGAAAGTAAACCACTATTCATTGATACTACAGAGGGTATATGTGAAAACAGTAGATTGCTTGCATAATGCATCTGGTTTCGAATTTTTTGTTCCTTGAGTTATTTCATTTAAACGGGACATCCTGTATATTTTAACAGATTATAATAGATCTTATTCAAATCCCTCAGGAACAAAGAAAAATTAATCTTTATCAAAAGGTTCACTTGCTTCCACAGAGCTATAATCAATCTCAGAGTTGTGAAGATGAAGAAACCAAAAAAAAAAATCATTAAATTTATTTCTTGTTTCATTGTCGGGTAATTCAATACAATAAGTTGCTAAAGTAATAGGCTTGATAATCATATCAAATCTGTTGGGATTTACCTTCGCCTGTATATTTTTTTCTTCAACCTCCCTTTAATACGTGTCAAATCTATCACCCATAAATACATCGTACGAAATAACCACGTAATACGAAAGAGAAAATAAATTATTTAATAAAACTTTACTTCTTGCCATATACATATAACTATATACCAGAAATGATATTTTATGAAATATTATTAGGGCATCGCCGCCCCAGCACTGCCAATATAACTCGTAAAGCTCGTCTTCGGCGCTTTTTGCCAGGAGCCTAGGACGCGAGCGTCGACCACCTTCGCCGCTTCCGCTCCCGCCGCGTCCGCGACGACATTTTTATAAAGATTGATTCGAACGGGTATAAATCATAAAAATACAGAGAGTCCTTTCGAGGTGCGAGGACTTCTTTTTCTTCCTCTATTTTCGGGTTTCAGGCTTCGGGTATATAGCACGAATGGTGGTGTGACTCGTGGGGAAAGATGGAGAACAGGACGTGATTCGGGGTCATAACTTCGATGTACTTTTGCACCCGTACGGACCTATCGATAAGGTACACGCCGCACACTTAGATGGATATTTATGACGTAATAAACTGTGTACACTGGTCCTATATCAAAAATACGAAGGGGATATATATCAACAATAGCCGACGAAATAGGTTTACCGTTTCGATACCGGTGGTTCGGTGGTTAGTTAGCAGGGGTGCACATATATGCCTGCGCTGTATAAAGTGGGGTTGTACAGCTTGCGGTATATAAATGTTTCGCTTAAGTTTATCGCGTTATGGTTGTATCGCGCTAACAGCGAGCATGTTACGAAAAGGAAAGAAAAGATTAGAGGGTTACTGAAACAGCACGAGCTGTAGGAAAAGGGTGCCCCTTTCCACTGTATCGTCACTTCCATCTGTAGGTTGTCCTGAAGGAATTTCATAAAATAACCCGACATTATTAGATTCCTTTTTTATTATTTGGCGAACGAGTAATATTCTTATTGCTGGTTAATATGCAAATAATTTGTTTGTTTTTGTCTGGACCTTACCTTGATTTAATTACTTAAATATTAATTGTTTTTTCTTGTGAAGAGAAAAAAAAAACATTTTATTTATTTATTCCCAACTTTTACATCTCATCATCCTCTGTATGTTACATTAATTGTCATCTTAAATACGTATTCGATTACCTCAAATATTTTTTGTATAACCAGCAATATTCTTCAAAGAACAGCCGAATACAGCGAGTTTAACACGGCTGACTACAAAGACAACGCTTGGAAAACAATGCACAATGCCAAAAACGGAGGATTATTTCGCGATCTACGTAATCCGCTTGGTGATAACTTTGTCCGAAAGCAAATCTTAATAAGTGATCCGTATATTTCCGAATGGCGCTTTAGAGCAACGGCTTACCGGCTCCGATGCTAAAAAGCGAACTGGGTTGGCTGGTAGGGAAATCATCGGACAAACGCAAGAAGAAACGGGGAGTAAAGCCCTCCCACGCAGCGGGAAATGCCGGCGAAACGTTCATTCCGCGCTCGTTGAGAACGTTTTTGCGCCAAACGCAATTAGTAGAAACATTCGACTTTATTTAATTTAGCCGGCCAAAAGCGTTACAATGCCGGATGAAGGGGATAATAGTTGTTACCGGAAGATTCTACTTCCGGTTCGCCTCTTTTCGCGTTGCCAGCGTTGTGCACGGCTCGATCCTCGGTCGGTTTAATGAAATTCGCGATACGTAGATACATTTATCCTCGTTTTTAATTTGGCGGAAGGCTAATTCGTGAGTAATTTATAACAAAGAATCCATTGTTGAAAAGCAGCCTTTGTGATCGTCCTGCAAGCATTTCATCGATTTGACTATGCTGTTTGGTGAATTCTGGTATTCAAAATTTGAAATTGTTTAAACGCCAAAGTTGGCAAATGTTGAAAAAAAAAGAGTTTCTCTTGATACACAGCTATTATCGTAATTGTAATTATGAAGATGGCAATTAAGACACTCAAGAGTTAACTTCACTTTGTTGTTCACTTTGTAATTCCGCTGTTTACCTACTGTGATATGTTTGATGGCCCTTGTTTGACCAGTTTCGACGGTCACAAAGTGCGGCGGTGCAGAATTTCGCAAGCATCGTCCAACATCTCGCGGTCTCCCGAGGTTGCTTTTCAGCATGATTTTCAGGGGAATGCCGTGGTTTCCAAATCCGTAAAAATTTGTAGAAGCTACATGAACTTTATAAAATTAAAATCCCTCTTTATGATCACAAGCCATTTAAATTTGAACCAAAGCCATAGTTATTCTCGTTGTAAGTCACGTACGGTGACGTAAATCTTAGCAGCAAAGCCTCATAAATAAAATATATTTCTTACACAGTTCATCGCCTTCTCGCAATTCCATATCGCGTAGGGTTATACGGGTCACGAAAGTCGACGGTCGTCTTTGATCTTTTGAAGATAAAAAATCGAATATAGCCCGAGACTTATTTTGGCGGCGGGCGTGCGTTATGTATGGACGTGTGCGCGCGGCATCCAAGCTCTCTCCGGAGGCCGTTCGTTCGTATGGCGTATACGCGCTTTCGCCTCCGAAAAGTATGGGTAATAATTTATTTGTCACATTCGAATCGGCGATAAATCAAGTATTCAGTACGCTATTTTGCGATCTGGGGTGTCTTTTCGTCGTAAATTATTGCCGTTTTTCCGTCTCTCGCCCGTATACGCGTATAAATTATTTCGTTTCGCGCGCCGACGCTCCTAGTTTGCAGGAATTGCGCGCATTATTAATCCCGATAAACAATTTATAGTGAATATGTATTACATATTATGTAGGATAACCGTAATTAGCAACGCGGCTTTCGTTGTATGACCCTCGTTTTATTTTGTCGGGGCAATTGCTGATTAATATTTCGTTCGTAACGCTATTTATCGTAATAAAATATGTTGGATTTTGCTCTGCTATTTTAATTCAATAAAATACAGTGTCGAATTTACCTCTGTGATTGTAAAGAATCGTTTTGGAAGCTATATTTACACAGGTGGTTATTACAGACGTATTAATGCGATATTAATACGCTAGAAATAGAGGGGTGCTATTGAAATGTATTTGCCTATCCAGATCGTATCGCTATGCACTATTCAGTCAATTGGCCTATTCTTATTACGAATTTAAATTTGCATTAAATAACGTACTACATGTAAACGGCCTATTTAAAGCATTCCACCATTTAAAAGGATTATAAATATTATTTCCCAAACATATATTCGTTCGTCCATCTGTACGCATAAACGATCATTTCATTATATTCAATTTAGACTCGAAACGTTTTCCAACTCCTAAATCACGAAGTAATTACGCACAACATCGCAATTAGGAAAGTATTAACGAATTCCGGCCTTGCCGGATAAACCCCCGAAGATTGCGCGAGTTTGTCGTACGAAAGCGTCGCGCAGCAAAAACGTATTAACATATAAATTATTCAGCGCAAATTGATGTATTTTAGAGGATCCCTTCATCTACTTTGGCTTTTCCCTAATTCCACATACTGTACCTATGTATATAATACACATAATGTACATATGTATGTACATTTTCGCAAGGTGGTAACCGTATAAACCGAAATACCTAAACCTAAATGACTAGTGGTTGGGAAAGGACGGTCGATGGGTGAAGGCTGAATCTTCCAACGTACGAAATTCAGAACGGACTCAATATAATTGTATAAAATCCGAATCTAAGGATTAGCACGGTACAGGGAGTTAGTGTTTCTGTTTCAAGTAACGTGTAATCGGCTTAAAGTAAATGTTTCGGAACAGAATTTTCACGGTTCGCGGCTCTAGGCATCAAATTCATTAGTGCCATGGCTGGGCTGCCTACGTGGGTAACTGCAAAGAGATGCCCTACTACACTACCTAACAATTCTTCCCTTTTCCACGTCCTTTTCTCACGACGATAACGTCTGAACAGTGGCGGCGTTTGGATTTCTTGCCACGTCCTTTTCCCTTCATTTGCGAAATGGATAGCTGATAAATTGGTGTGAGAGAAATAGGTTTTGAGGAATAAGGTAGTTGCTAAAGGTTTAACAAGATATATCGTTTCTTACTTCTTGAATCTGTTAAGAAATTACTTTAGAAAATAAGCATTAAAAAACAATTTTTAAATGAAAAAAATGCAAGGTTCGTTGAAACAAATAAAGAAATTTTCTTTACAAAACCTTGTAGTAACTTTAACTTCCAAGGTATTCCTTTACGAGTTCCTTTACTTCGAAAAAAATGCATATTTTCTACATTATATTTAACTTCCGTTAACAATTTAGTTTGTGATGGTGCTTTCTTTTTTATTTTTTTTTTATTTCGCAACACCTACCATTTCAGCCTTCGTATTTTCTTAATCTTCTACGACACCCCAGTACCCCCGACTAGGCGCCTCTGCGTCCACCTTACCAATTCCCCACTCCTTTGCGCCCTCTACAGGTTCGCAACGCCGCAATTCGAACGAATGTAGCACAATTTGAGTAGTTCCTGCAATTTAATCCGCCGAGACTGTACGAGAGGCGATGGTAAGGTCGAAAGTATTGAAGGGTTTCCTTGTTGCCGGCCTCTTCGTGTTCTCCTCCATTCACTGCATCGATAAAAATTACATTCAACCGTGCAATGGATTTTTTCTGTCTTCCTTGGGCGCGCGTTCAAGTTTTCCTGTTAGCTCCTCGGCGTTCCAACTTCTTTTCTTTTTTCTCTCAGACGGCTGGTACACGGTTTATACGTGAGAGTCGAGGTTGTACGGCAATTTTACTTAAAAGGAACGAACGGGAAAGAAGAACGAGGAATTTTAGCGGGAGAAAGAGCGAACGCTGGTCTTTTTGTCGGCTGGAAGAGGAGCAAGAGCAAGACATGTATGCCGTTCAACTATTAAATTTTCATTGTGTATGACGATGGAATTCTCATTAAAGTGCTTGCTCGTGGATGTTTCGCCGTTTTTCCCCTATATTCGTACACGTTCGGAACGACAGCATACCTCGCGTGCTGCTTATCAATTTGTCTGCAACGGTTTCGAACACAGGTAACTAGAATATTAAAAATAAAGTTGGCGAAGAGGTTTTGGTCTTGTACCATTGACTCTTCTCGTACCCACGGGAAATTGCATTAAAACTTGCTTTAGAGCACATTAATGTGGTGCGCTTGTTCAAGGAGTATAAAATCTTAAAATGTACAAGTATAAAATCATTTATTCACATTTTGCTTCATAGAACACAGTATTGTTTTGATGTAGTTATGACAACAAATAGTTAGCTTTACGCAGCTATATTTATATTGTAGTGAAGGTTTTTTTTTTCAACATTCGAGCTAATGTTTGTGCGTAATAGTAAATTCCAATAAACATTTGTAAATTCGATTTAATTCTTAGTCTTAAGAGAGAAACACAAGCTTGCGGTCGCTCCCGTTTAATGATTAATTTCACGTACATTCGAGGGAGAACAGAAAACGAATGAGAAAATTACTCCCCGCCTATTTTATATTCCGAAATAATACGCTCAACTGGCTTGGATATTTTTCTTATTATTTCATTTACGTAGGCGTACGGTGGCGGTGAGCCTCACCGACTACGACGACGAAGACACAATTCCAAATCGCGCGACATTCATAGCAATAAGCAAATCAAGGCTTACAAACGCGCCCTCGGATTTTCATTTGATTTGCCCCCGGCCGGTCTGCCGAGGCAATGAGGATCGTCGCACGTGGTGTCCCGCAGAAACTGACTGGAATTTCAAATTAAAAACGGCACGAAATCCTTTAATAAACGTGCCTCTTCGCGCGGCGCCATCAAGGCTAGCAGGCAACATCGCCTGCTTTTCTTCGCGGAACGATTCGTTCTCCTAGGGGATTTGAAACATCGATTCTCGGGCCCCGAGACGCCGGGAATTATGACGAAGATGGTGGCTCATTTCGCCGCACCTTATTAACTGTGTTCTTCTCTCTCGTTCTCCGATGTGATGATGGTGAGGATATCGTGGAATGAGCTCCACGCCTCTGTGCTTCGCAATCTCGCGTTATTTAGACACTAAACGAGATAGTTTGAGAAGGAAGAATAAATAACGCGTTTTTCACAGCCTGAATATACGTTTAGCGTAGATCCTTCTCCTATTTTAATGTATTCATAACTCAAACTTGCATATGCGATTAACATATAACATATTAATTTTTTGCATTCGTAAATACACTACCACCCCATACATTTGTCAATATATAGATCGTTCAATTGTTAAAGCCCTTTCAATTATTTATTTGCCTTCGATATTATTTTCCTTTTAGTTTCTAAGCGCCTTGCCCATTTATGTACACTGATAACAAAACCTACAAATTACTCATTTCGTTCGTTTACACCTAATTCTCCGGCAACCATCCGTATATCGATTTGCGGGTGTAATTTAACCAATTTATCCGAACTGCACTCGAACGAAGTAAACCTTGGAACAGCCCCCGCGGCTCGGGTCCAAGATGAATAAGCGACAGTAATATCCCTACGTTGCGGATGCGCTAAACGATAATTAGACACATTATTCCTAATGTGTATTTATAGCTGTGTCGGTGCGGTTTGTAAACTAATTGCATGGTCAGACCGCGCGCCTAAATAGATTAGTGATTAATTCAATTGTTTCAGTCTGTCAGCGCTTTAGCTGCTCGCCTTCTCGCGTATCCGTCCGCAGAATGTCTATTGTGCGCGAGATACCAGACCGCGCCGCATGTTTAGACTTACGTCCGTCGTTGTAGACGACGAGGTCATCGCTGGTGCTGCTCCCCTATTATCCTTGCGTTGCTTCGACCGATACGAACGTTAATGACCCCACCGAACTGACTTAATATTAACAAGATGTGCACCGGACGTCGCTGGCGACCCCTGCCAGTGCCGGTGCACGCCGGAATATGCGGGAGATTTACGTCTTGCAGCCGCAGCGTAACGACGGTACGGTCTAACTGGTTTTAATCTAGTCAGGACGCCGGGCATTGTTTATTAAAATATGCTACGACGTTGCCAAAATGCGTTTCACTGGTCGATAAAACGAGATAGTTAACTTACAAGGAACATAATAAACATTTAGGGGAGGGGTCCACCGTCTCCTAAATGTTTATTACACGGGGCACAAAAGATCGCAATTCACAATACAAAATATGGGCAACAATTGAGGGTAATCATTTCATTAATCAAGTTCTTCTTCAATTACAAGCAGACTTCAAAGAAGCGCTCAGAAACACGAAGAGAAGATGGACCTGTGACAAATGACGTTTGAGAGCTTTTAAAAAAATCTATACTCCATCACCTTTGTTTGGTCTTGCAGAGGAAAACTGATTCTCGATGCTTCTTTTGCTCTTCTATCTAATGGTGCACCGGAAACTTTTATATAACGTTTGATCCTCCTGACCATCAACTTTCTTATTTCTTATACTGGATTTTGACATTATCGGAGAGTTTCTTCTTCAGCTTGCACGATGCATAACATAATGACAAACATTTTTTTTATATTAAGCTTTAGTTAACGAAGAATATATTCTTCGAGAGAGGAATATTTGTTCTGTGGTTGTCTTCTAAGTATGGTGTATGATTTGAAGTAGAAAAATTATGTAATGTTCACTAACTGTGGTTGTTAAGAAAGTTCTGAAGCAATTAGTTTGATACCCAGATTTTAGCGTTTATTTAAACACAAGATTTATTCCAAATTATTCTTTTATGATTAAGTTGATTTATGAAAAAGTCTCTTAGTGATATTTCCTTAGAATAATTGATTAGATTGATTTTATCATACGATCATTACTTATCTATACACTTACACATAAAAACCAGTGATAACTTAAGAACAAAAACCGTAATAATCCATAAATAATCGCCTCCTATTTTTGCAAAAAGAAGGAATGGATTTTCACCTTTAACAGAAGTACACAAGAATCGATACAGGAAAACTTTCACGTACAACGGAAATTGATTAAGACTAATGTATCCGGATTAGAAAAGAAAGCTAAAAACCCGCAGCTATATCAGTACCGCACCAATAAAGCCCCAACCTTTCATCCAACAAATAGAAAACGATCTGGGATATTATCGACGACGATTGGCAGTTTGTAAAGTGTCAGAACGAGAGAGGAGAATGACGGCCATCTAACGATTCCTTCCAAATTGAAACACACGTCAATTCATCCTTTCCTCGACCTAAAACCGCAAGATCAAATCTCCCACTCCCCTCCTACAGATACTGCCGCTGTTACTGCATCCCATTTTCGACACTTCGGAATCTTTTTCTTCTTTTAGCCCGTTCCTCCTTTTTGGGTGTGCAGCACAGAGTGGATGGAAACGTTCCCTCTTCCCCCGATGTCATTTATTAAGAGGATAGAGCTGACGTACCTACACGACAAACTCTCTCTTCAACCTATTCCTCTTCCTTTTTTTCCTCGCCCTCAACATTCGAGTCTGTCCATTAATGGAAAGGATCATCGTAGTTGTCGACGCAGGGGGAGGATGTCGTCCAGAGTATGGCGGGTTGGTCGGCTAGAAGGATGACGGAAAAATTATTACTTGATTTAATTTTTCACTTCGAATTTGCCGACAATGACTGATAGCTTGGCTTTTAGCGTTCTGGCTATTGGAGTAAATGGAGTTCCGTTGCTGGTTAGAATGGCCTTTTTGCGATGATAAAATAAATTATTTTCCTCAGTAGAAAAAATGTTGGTAATATTTGTAACAGTTGTTGCAGTTGATGGCAGTATGTTATTGTCCACGAAAAAGCAAATAACGTTTATGTGAAACCTTTTTTTTATTTAACAATTATATACGTATATAAACATTAATAAAATAATTATAACAAAGAAGAAAACAAATAGGCTTCGAGGACCATGTGCTGCGATGCCACTGTGTGTGGATCAATACTATACCGAGAAGCAGGATTGTTATTTTTTTAAGAAATCCTTCTTCTTTTAGCAAAAAAGTCATTACTTACATTTTCTTATGTAAATAAATATTCTTATGAACATATTGCGATCACCCACAGACCCTAATTAAATTATTTCGACTGGTGTATGTGTATTGCGTAGGTGCACGCATCTGTGTTGGCGACGCCATCGGCAACCTCACGCCACCACCAACACCACCGCCACCGCGTTGGTTTGCGCGACGTTTCAAGCGTATCATAGTTGGTGAACGACAATGAATGCGTGTAAACACGCGACCGACAATAATGTTGGACCGACACAATGGATCAAATCTGTTCTGTTTCTTTCGCCGACCCTGTTGATCAGAGAAATAGTTTATCGTTTAGCACAGAACTGATTGAAAACTTCAACGTTCCTTCTCAAAACCGCAGAACCAATCTCCATTTGCGGTATCAGTCGCTCGAATATGAGTCGACATCAAGGACGAAACGTATTTCGTATTCATTATTCATTCGCTTTCCGCGGGCACCGTATTAGATCCTCCAACTTATCAGAACGATTCGTCGTCCATTGTCTTGCAGATGTACTCCCCCTACTGTCGTCGGATTGCATATGTTCGGTAGCAGTTTTCAGGATGTTTCGCAAAACGACAAACAAGGACCTGGTAAATAACCAAGCGACACAGTTCCGATGCATGAACTAGAACAAACAACAATGCGGAAACTAGATGTCTTTGGCTTTAGTATGTGTGTATATGAATGTAAGCGGCAAGTTCTAGATTGACAATCTTAAATTTGGTTTCTCGTTGAAAATATAAGGGCAAGGACAGTAATAGCGTCACGGTCGCAATTAAGGATGAATAATTAGGCATTCCTGGATTAACGAACGTTATCCGACACGTTGTCTCTAAAGGATATGTTATTTTGCTGAATTAAAAGTGAAGCATAAACGAAATGCCTAAGAGACTACGAGGAAACATTTAATTCTGCTAAACTAAACGGCGTTACTAATACAAGTTTATTTACTATTAATATACATTAATTTACAGTTCATTAAACTCATGTTGTAGTCACAAATAAACACATATTGCTGTGTGTCCCTACCTGTAACATTTACCCTTTTTTTTAGTTGTGTTGCATTTCATTGCATTTATTGCTACTGGCAACTACTTCGTATAATTTACCAACAACATATTTAGAATTCCCTCCTTGACTATTGGCGTTAGCCCCAAATTAGTAGAAGCGCAGAAGCCCTAGACGCTGAAATCCCTCAGACATACACGGCAAGGCCGAATGCAGGAAGGGGCTTTACCGCGACCGAGAGAATGTATCAATGATATTTATTGGGTTGGTGCAAGCCGCGAATGCGACTCGGCCATATATTCCGAAACAGATGCTTACTTCGGGGCCATGGCTTACCCAAGGCTTATGTCTCCTTAACGGCATCTGCAACCTGTGCTTATTGGATTGTATGAACAGCTTAATTAGTATCCGGAAATTATGTACCGCGCTCTGTGCAGACATCACAAAGGATCGAGGATGGGGGAAGCGACGGGTCGAAGGAGGAGGTTGGCTTGGAAAGGGGTTCTCCTTTTAGTAGTAGGTTATTAGCGAGAATTTGGGTTTGTTCTATGTATGTATATTGGCTAGCCGCTTCATGAAGAGGGAGTTAATATTAAATGTTGATATAAGTATGTAATCAAGAGAAAATTTAAAAAAATAGGCAAGGCAAACGCTCACCCGTAAAACGTTACACGTTTTCTATTCGCATTTGATTCCTTTTCATTAATTGGGTTCTCAGGTCGTGTGGTTCTTGAGTAATGAGTAGTCATGCACCAGGAAATAATTTTTGACTTACTCAAAATAACAAGGTTGAAACAAATATGGATATAAAAATAAACAAAGTGTGTGCTACTTATCGCGATTATAGAGGCGCCCTATTGACGAGAGACCGACAACGTCTTGCTGGCAGAAAATTGTGATTAGTGGTAGACCTAGCTCGCGGCCCCCCTGACGATAGTGACCAGCTTCACTTTATACACAATTTTTATATCTCCCTTCACGAGATAAAGAGCGTCTGTTACCCTTTACGCGACTTTACGGCCAATGCTGGTCACACGTCTTACCGCCTTGGCCGCTGGAAGAAGACTTCTTAATTTTACAATGCTCATGGTGACATCATCTTAATTTCTCGCGAAAGTTTAAAAATGAAAGTTTACAAGAAACTAACACATTAGAGAAAAATTGGAAATAAAAGTAAAGTATAACAAAGGTGGAGACATTTGCAAACATAAACACCTGTCAAAAGAATTTGGGAAGCTAAATGTCAAGGAAAAAGCAGTCATGGGATAATACAACAGATAACGTTTTACATAAGAAAAGAAGAACCATGGTTACGAGCTATGAAACTAGCAATAAATAAAAAGGGCACCTTTACACTCTAAAGGGTAGAAAGAGAATACGTTTTTTCAAATTTGATCAACGATATTTGCAAACGTTAAAGAAATCCATCATCAATAAGCTATTGACGGTTTCTTCTACCCCAGACGAAACATCGAACCGAATTCGATACATCAAATGTGAAAAATCCATCGACCAGCCATAAATAGAAACAACCACTTCGCGTATTAAAAACTGATTAATGTTGTTTGAATCGGTAAATTTAGCAGTCAGAAATAAATTCTACGGCCGCCTCTATGTAACGTGTATAGCCCGCGCGTATACCTACGGCTAAATATTTCATATCCAGATATTTCTAGACGATATTTTTCATCCCTGCGCGAGATGTCTCTAACATTCCTCCCGCTCCAGTCGGAGCTTCGCATCCGGTCGCCCTCTCTCCGCCTATATTTCACCCCCACCCATTTCAGCAAATGAATTTATTATGCCCATCGGAGGCGGAAGATGCGCGATGCAATTTCTACACTGCTCGTAAAAAGTATCGCGACACCATAAAGTCTCTTAACAAAAAGCAACTTCGCGTTTATAAAGTGAAGGGTGGGCGAATAAACATTGTGTGTCGTAAATTTTTAGGTTTAAGTTGATGTATGGAACTTTTAGTTATTTTTGGTTTGGACGAGCTTAGTTTTGTGATTTTGTGAGATAGAAGCAGATTGACGACTTCCGTTTCATCGATCTTACATGAATATTTAAGCGGGAAAAAGATCTATTCCCGATGTATTCAGCATAGTTTGACGCAAGTACAGAAAAGGCTCGTGTGAATTGGTGTACGGAAATGCCAAAATATTCGACAGAGGAATAACATTGCAACGGGAGAAGAAATTTGAATATATTCGTGCGAGCCGGAAACTAAACAACAATCAACTGTTTGTTTTGTTTATTTTCGCCCATCTAGCATCGTTCTCGTACGCACTCACGACCAGCTTTCTAACCGAGGACGTAACTAGCGTATGTATAGTCGTCGATTAGCTATTATTAATTATTAATAATCGAAGCGGCAAAATATGTAGAAGAACAAATGAATTTTGTGTCCACATAAATCGAGATATCAAAAGACTTCGAGGGAGTGCACTAATTTTCGTCACTCCTGTAGATAAAGATCCCATTCCGGCATCGTTTTCGCGTTACTCGAAAAGAGTAAACGTTTCAGGATGTTTGCTGGTAAATATTTTATAAATTAGTCGGGCGGTCGCTTCTAGTCCTTTAACGAATAATCGATACGTTGTCAATATTTAAAAAACTTGCTTTCTCCTGACGGTTGGTACTACCGTTTCGTTTTTCACTCTTGCGTTCGCCGGTTGTAAATTACTCTGTCAATATGAAATGAACCGAACGGGCGTTTTTCGAATGATTAACGTGTCGATATTTATACCTACCTCACCCCATCCCT
>LR736871.1:427681-537777 GCA_902654985.2 Oryctes borbonicus | reverse complement strand
CTCAAGCATCTGCAATAAATTTCTACCCTTAGCAAAGCCAGGAAATTGTCCCTACAGCCCGTAATAACTCATAATTAGAGTACAGAGTCGCCGATAAGAGTGCATAAATTTCGCAAGAGCCAGAGAAAGGACAACGACGAGGTCCAATTATCCTCCAGGTCAAAATAATGAATTAACCCAATAATAACAATCCTCGGCCCGACTCACGTCCGAGAATTAGTCAGAGTTCAAGCATCGGTCATGCGATCAAACGGGGGCACGAGAAGGAGGAAAATTAGGATGGTGAGCGAGGACTTAAATCGGAGGAGTGAGTGGCGGTTCTGACCGGCCACCACGATCCCGCTACGACAATTAGGACGCTACCACCGCGCCAAAGTCCCTTTTCTACAGGATTAAGACCTATGCGCGCGACATGTCGAGACCTTCGAAAGCCCGGATTACAAATGACTTTGACGGAATTATATGCGGAATGTAGAAATATGGCAGGCGGAGGTAGGACAAAGATTGGGGTGGTACGTCTCATCGGGTGCGCTTAGCGCTGCTGCATTTAGTGCCCGAATTCTGGTTAGTTTTACGGATATAGGGACGGATACATTGTGTCGGATTTGGAACTTCAAGGGATTTCAGTCGAAATTACTGAACAATTTCGAATGCGAGAGATTTTAAAATACTACTATCGGAGCTGGAGGAAAGGAGCATACATAAGCAATTAGTGAGCATTTAAGCAATGGCAGCTAAAGCTTGGAGATTATTTGCAGCTTATAAAATCGGTTTATTTAGTAAATTTGGAATTTGATACTAATTCAATTGAAGAAGACTGAAACTAACGAAAAAGTAAAGATAATTTTTTTATTTTCGGACGAGCTTTTAACTCTGAAGATGAAGCGCCAATGTCGAGTACGAAACCCGAGAGAATAATAAAACATTCACCTGTTCGTTTTAGACATTTGTAAGTAGATGTCTCCGAATCTTCTGGCCCGGAGAAATCAGTACCTAATGAGGAATTGTGAAACATAAAATTAAAAAATGGAAGTGGATAGGACACACGCTACAAAGACCACACTGTGAACATAGTAAAACAAGCGCTAAGGTATAACATTAAAATAAGAAAGAGAAAAAGAGGTACAGCACCTGGAAGAGGACAATTCAAAAGGAATTACAGCGATAACAATTAGCATGGAATGAAGCCACAACAATTGCTAGGAACAGGAGACAATGGAGAGCAGAATAGCCCGTTGTGCGTTAAATCAACAACTTTACTCCGGAGCTTTTTTAAATTTTCAATTCTTATTCTCTTATTGTTTTTTTAATTCCCTAAATAGCTGTAATGGCTTCTCTGACATCATTGAGTTAAAAGAATCAAGCTTCTCATTTATCTTGGTTTCACGGCAGTCTATTGATACCCAATTATAAGTCCATCTAGAAAGTATCCGGAAAACAAAAAGCACAGCTATAATTTGAAGGTATATATTTTTATTACTTGAATAATAAAATCACAACAAATAATTCATCTCATTTACTAATACAATCTCCATTTAACTGTAAACACTTAACTAAACGTTCAGGTAATCCCGAAACGAGGTCAACGCTATACTTTCCGGTGATAGTGGTCCAGGCTTGTAAAACTGACCGAATCAAATCGGCTTTATTTCGTGATGCTGCTCGTTCTACTTCAATTTTCATTAGTCCCCATATGTTTTCGATGGGACTAAGATCTGGGGAAGCTGCTGGTCATGGAATTGTTGCCAAGTTTTGTTCTAGCATCCAAGCTTTAATGTATTCAGAAGTCTCGCATTATCCTGTTGAAAACGCCACCCTTCAGGATATAAAGCGCGAGCCGTTTCAAGAAGAAAACCATTAAGAATTTCACAATACTTTGCGCTATTAACGGTGCCATCAATTATACAGAGAGGTGTAGCACCACGCTGAGAGATTGCTCCCCAAACCATTATTTTTGTGGGAAATTTGGAAATTTGAACGGGAACATTTTCTCTTGGTAGGACTTCTAAATGATTTGCACCAAGCTGAAAACAACTTTCGTCAAAATTATCGTCTCGAAATCGTTGGCAAAAATCTATTCTTCGTTGTTTTTGTAGAGGTGTCATTGCAGGGTTTTGTTTTGGTTTCCTTGATAAGTAACCTTGTCTTCTCAGTGAAATGCGGACAGTTTCTGGACACACTCTTATTTGACATTGATTTCCAAATCTGGTAGCGAGTTTTCGAAACCCTAGGCGCGGGTTTTGTCGTCCTAAAGTCACTAAAGCGTTTAGATTGTTTCCTCTAATCTTATGCGGTCTTCCAGAAACTGGTCCATGGCTCATATCTCTCCTATTTTTTATCCTCTTTATTGTTTCATATACTGCACTTTTTCCGAGTTCAATCAATTGCACTAATTTTTGAACGTTTTGAACACCTTTTCTATACAAATATTTCACCAACTCTCTTCTTTGTACTTTCGACATTATTTCACTAATATTAAGCCTCTTGATAATGAACAATATTTGACAGCTGGTGTTGTTATATGATTTTTGCCGTGGCCTACAGTCGGCACAACCTACTTATTGCATTACTTTTGTCTTAAGATGTAACAAAAAAGAAACATATTAAAATTAAGAAAAATAATAAATTCCGGATACTTTCTAGACGGATAATACTCTCTAAAGCAAACTCCATTGTACCTTCAAAGATCACAAAGACACATTATTTTCTATTATCTTGAAAACGGCGACATAAAAATAGCTATCTTCGCTTTTGTTACAATATGCGACAACCAATACACCATCAGTAAAGTAATATACCGCAATATTTTGCGCTAATTCTTCCTTCAACGACTTCCAACAATACGGTAACTGTGGCGCCGTATTTCACCCGCATTTATCCACCTAAATAGAGAGTGCACGAGATTCAAGCGAACTACGCCTTCAAAAAAGAATATTGTATACAAGCGACGACGTCAACGTAAATGGATACTCGATAGACGTTATTTCTGCAAAGATACGAAAATACCCTGTATTGATTATCATTGAATGGGAGACCAGGTATTGAAAATAGCGTTTTAAATTTCCTCTGTTCATGTCGTCTTCCATCTAACGAGCAAAAAAGGGCCATCTTCTAGAATGCACATTTTAGAATACCGGTAGTCGGAAACTAATTTTAAATTTGCATCGCTAGGTGGCGCACTCCAAACCGGTAATACGGATTCGATACAAGATTCGGATTTCAATTACGTATGTGATATAGATGCATCATAAGACGAGATTTCCCCGAAATGACCGACGGATTCCGGGATATGTACGCAATAAGCTTATATGGAAACCATAAGGAATTTGATAGAAATTCACTTTATAGATGGGATGTAAATAACGGTCTTAATAGGGGGAACTTTGCAAATTCCGCACGATTATGGTCGAAAGACGTGATATTAAACTTATTTATGCTTTGCAATCCTCGAGGTTATACGATTTGCGTCGTGTACCTTTGAAAGCCTTACTTTCATATTCTAAGAGAGATAATTAAGTCACTGCCTTGTAGTTGGAGAATTGGTACGAATTTGCTTCTTTTTGACCGTCTAGAAGGTTTATTTGTGTTTTGTGCCGAATGTTGCCAGCGATAAGCGACACGAAAGCCTCTTTAAACGTTCGCGTGTTTAAATTTAATTTCGGAGAGGTATTTATTTGAAGGTCTCACAAAACAAAGGAATTAAAAAAAAACCACACTTCACATCGATAGCTTTGTGGATTACGATTTCTCAAACTGATGATAATGACTCAATCGGCACATTTGAAAACTGCTACAGCATAAACATGTTGTTACATGTAGAGCTGAAATTTACAAAAATCACATTCGAAAGTTCTAATTGATTAAGTTTAGACTGTACAATTGAAATTAGTAAAAAACTCAAGTGGAAATAATTAATAACATTTGGAAAAAGGAGAGTTTAAATTAAATATGTTAAAGGGAAAGGATATCAGGTGAACGGAACAGGATGAAATATCAGATATCTCAGAACAGGTGAAGAAATTGTTGTTTTTGTTCTAAAGACAACATAGTATCGTCTAAAGTAACTGAGAGACTTTATTTAAATAATTAATCCTTATTGGTTCAATAGTTGAAAACTCAACTTATTTCAATAGTACTAAATTTGTTTAATAATTTTTTATTTGAATCTGATTCTTCTGTTACAGATTACCGTTTCAAACCTTGATACCTTTTATTAGACGTTTCATAACATCAATTTAACGAACGTAGCACGTAAGCGTAACGTCGTATCTGCAAGCATAACTAATTAATTGTACCCGTTATATATCACGTCCGATCTCGCGATTAAATTTCCGCATTTTTCAAATCCGTCTTTCAACATCATCCTCACGCTTCCGGGGATAATTTTAATATTACATCGGTCGCTAAATAGCTCATAAATATTAATTCGAATGGAGAAAAATACCGCTCTCGCGAGATCCCGTGGATAATTAACGGAATCTTCGCGCCTACCAACAATAATAACATTATCTTTTCTAGTCTTTGCGCGCTCATTCTTTCGTCATCTTTTTTTTTCTCGTTGTTGTTAATTTCGCGAGAGGGTGCGCGTGAAATGAACTCATCATTTTTGATCTCCGTGCGGCACTTCTCCTTTCCTGTCCGTTCTAAACGAGATCCCCGACGGCACCCCCGGGCGCATGTAAATTCGTTTAACTTTATACTTTAATTTTGCGTGAAAGGCGAGGCTCCACGTCGCGTTGGAGGTCAAGACGACGTGGGGTGATGGGGTATATACACGTTTAGGAAAAAAAGAGGGTCGTCTTTTCATGACTGTATAGATCTCGACTTTTGTAGTCGCCGGCGAGTGCGGAGATGTTAAAACACGGGCTCCTTTTTTTCTTTAGTGGAATAAGGAGACTGTTTTATTAATTGAAATCTGGGATGATGCTGCGATTTGTCTTGCTCCATAAATTATATTTATTTTTTCGAGGTAATTTGTTTCAAAGTGCTACCCGGCAGGGGTCTCCCAAGAAAATTGAATATAAAAAACTAAATTAATATTAGTGCAATGCAATACAGGCTGACCCATTTTCGACTCTCACCGTGGGGATCTCGTTTATTGTTGGAGATAGATGGTAGATTCAAATTTGGGGAAGTTGCTAAATTTTGTGTTTGTTATGCGCCTGAAGACCTGTGACAAGTGGCGTTCGAGATTTTTTTAAACATAAAAAATGCTGATTTTCTTTTTTTACCCGTAACACCTTCATTTGGCTTTGAAGAGAAAAACTAGAAACGCATTTACGAATTCATGGTAGCTCCGTGTGAACGATTTTAATTAAATAAAAATAAATATAAATAAAAGTCTCACAAACTCTATTTAATATGATGTAAACTTGCGACCGGCTTCGAGCTAATTACTCATTCTCAGACAATTACCTTGAGAATGTGATTTTAGTTTGTCCTTGCTAGACCAAAGAAAGGTGCTAGAGATAATGGAAGATGAGCATTTTTGCCTTTTTCCAAGAACTAGCAGGGAAGTTGAGCAGCTCTCTGAACAACTTGAACAACTCCCTGAATAGCTTGAACAGTTCCCTGAACAACTTGAACAACTCAAACAACTTAAACAGTGCACTGAACATCATGAATAACTCCCTAAACAACTTAAGTAGTTCCCTGAATAACCTAAAGAGCTTCTTTAGCAGCTTGAATTAATCCCTGAACAACTTGAACAGTTTGAATGGCACCCTGAATAACAAAAACAGTTCGTTGAACAACTTGGACAACTCCATGAACAGCCCAATGAACAGTGAGCAGCTCCACGAGCAGCTTGAACAATTCCACAAACAGCTTAAACAGTTCCACGAGCAGCTTGAACAGCCTGGCTGTTTCTCTAATAGCTTAAACAGCTCCGTAAACTGCTTGAACAGCTTGAAAATTTCTTGAAGAGTTCGAACAGCTCCCCTTTCTAATATTTGTAGATTTTCCTTTGATATCTGATGTTGGTTAGCATTCGCCTGTGTAGAAACGTATGGATTGAAGCAAAATCCGATTTGTTGAGTAAACTATCGATATATAATCACTCTAACAACCGACAAAAATATAATTGAACGATTCAGCCGATCATATTCAAGCACCAATACGTAGCAAATTCAATTACATCAAATACATTTTCAAATATAAATATTATTCCAGCACCTTGCTATAGCTACACGTACATATATCTTCCGCAATACGTATACACATACGCTCCTTTTGTCCCATTTTTATTTGCGAATCGAATCGATTCCGACTTCCCGTATACCGGAAATAGAAATAAAAATGTGTAATAGATAACATAATTCCGCGTTATATTTCAAGCGTCTCATCTCGGCTCCGCGAGAAGCGATTTTCGAAATGTATTCATTGCATATTTCAGTGGCGGGGACCGCCGCCTAGCCTTCGCTGCTCCGGATCGGTAGTGTAGCGTTCGCTACGGCCACCCCGAGTGGGTTTCGAGGAAAATATCGACCAGATTTTTCAGGAGAGCGCTTTAGCTTCAGCGTATATTCGCCGCCGGCGGCCGATGGCAGCGTTTCTACCTCCACATGCGAATTTACAAGCCCCCTTCCATGATTTACTAAATGGGCTAACTTGTCCCGCGAACGAAAGTGGTTCGACGGTAGGGGGCGCTTCATTCGTACATATACCTACATGCATACGTCTAATGGAAAAAGAAGAAAGAGGGAAAAATGGAAAGCTTGTAAGCCGAGGCGAGCGCAATACTGATCGTTGCAAATTTCAGGCATTTCGTGTCTCATGTTGTAGTAGGCTTTGTTCGAATTTGACACGTTGACGTTTATATGCCACGTGTACAACGTCGACTAGATGGTATGCGCCTGCCAATCTACGTGCTGGTTAATTCAAGCGCTCGGAGTAAAAGCGCGGTCGTTCGGATGCAAAGTTGCTTTTTGTTTTTTTAATCTTTATTGGTTTCCCAAAACTGTTGCTTTAGAATTTTGTATTGTTATTGCTGATGGAAGGAGTACGGGGCACGTTTGAAATTATCACGTGGGGATACTATGGCAGGAATTCAAGTTGTGGTCTAAAAGGTCAACTCTCCTTTACTTCAAACCAATACTTCGCTGTACTTTAAGACCTTTATTAGGGTCTCCATAGATTCGCTAGAGAAAACTGAGATTTTATCATTTCTGCAACCAATAAAGGTGGAAAACAGGTAACTCATTTATGAAAACCTTGATAAAGCTTTTAAAACAAAATCAAATATTGGTTTGAAGTGCAGCAAAACTGATTGTTAATGTTTGGAAAGTACCAGTGAGAAGAATTATTGGTCCATTATTTTTCCATGGTATCGTGATAACTTATCCGAACCTTCTCTAAGCGAGTTGTATGGCGACGAATTCAAAGGTTGATACTTCCAACAAAACAATGCCACAGCTGTTAGAACATTACAAACAATGAACCTCTTACATGAATGTTTCGATAACCGTATTGCAGATCTTAATCCACGTTCATCTGACTGCTGGATTGTTTCCTAATTAGACGGCATTTAAAAAAAAACTACATAACCCACAATGTTTTTTTTTTAAGAAAAATCTTTAAGGTCCTTAGAGTTTCTTCAACGTACTCAAGACGTCAATAAATTTGAAATTTTTGATCTGCACCACTTTCAGCTACCAATTCAACAATCCTTATTCCTCCTGCTAACGAGGTAGTTGTTGATATTAATTTAGTGCTGAACTTAATGCGAAAAGATTCTGCAACAATATTTCAACTCAATCACCCCACCATAGATCTCAACTTAAGGTTTAATCCAAACTTATGACGTATGACGGAGCAGGCGTATAGAAGCAAAATAGTAGGAAATTTTTCGGCGCAGGCATGTTTCGAATTGCGTTTTACCTAAACATCCCTCCTTTTATGGCGAAATGTCGTGAAAACGAGCATATCGCGTCGTCCGTTCGCGTGATACGATCTCGCTCCCGTCGGTTACAGTAATGTAATACGTGTTTTAGACGCAAAAATGAGTCCCGTTACACTAACGAGGCCCTCGCAATATATGATACGGTTGCATTCGAAGGTAGAAGGAAACGCGACAATACCACCGCTCGGAAATGAAACTCGAGCGGGTTGATAGCAATTTAACAATGGAATATAATAAAGTTTGTGTTTTGTTATAGAATTCCGCAAAGTAGAATTGGTGAGCAATGAATGTGAGTATGTAGGGTGTAAGTGAGGTAAATGAAGGAAGAAGATGTAACGTTCGGTTCTCTCTGTATCATAATAATTTCCGAGAACACTTAATTCCTTTGAGAATCAACAATTACTTGTGTACGATGGCAACCAATAGCGACAAATAACATTCGTGTTGTTATTGAAATTTATCTAAGATACCTTTCGCTTCTATGAAGATTTTGTCTAAATTACCAGGTAATGTAATGAAAACGGAATTGAAGTGAAAGTGAAAGTTGTTTCTTAGACTCTTCTCTTTTACCAAAAATACTTCTCGTCTACATGTGTAAAACAAAGAAAGAAAACTTATCCAGAGGAAATTGAAGATAGAAGAAATCACCAACACTGCTTTGCTTCGTAATAAAATTGAAGTAAATGCAAACAAATGCCAAAAGGAAACTTTCGAATGTAACTGTAGCCATATATACATACGTATATGTTTATTATCCATGTTGTTTTCGCTTTTATTTAACTTTGAAATGTTCAAAAACAAGTTGCCACCGCGACAAAACAGCCTTAACTCGCTAAACAATAGTACGTATATTCTCGATGTTTTTGTTTCGTATACAGTAAATACAACACGAGGCTAATACACTTACAAAGTCAGTTACTAACTTGTTTAGGTAAATTTACTTATACATCTGACACGGTTGAAACATAAACAAGATATTTGTGAAGCAGATATACGATACTGCTACCGCCAGCACTATTACTATGTACTGGGTACATAAAGAAGCCCTCCTCCAAATATCTTAATAGTATTTGCGAAACGTAGATACACCGATCCTTTGGGATAGTGTCTTCATAAAGCTGTATCGTGTAAACTGAAGATCGTATGACAAGTGAGATGTGTAAGTAGATAAATTTCGGATAGAAGCAGTTAGTTTCTGTAAATTCTACTTTATTCTGTAAGTTTTCGTTGCAATGAGTACTTGAAGCTACTCTTGAATGAGTTTTTACACTTACCTACTCATTATGGCTATCAAATGGAATTTACCAATCGTAAATAAAAAAATAAAAAAATTAAAATTCCGTCGGTTCTTTAAGTTAAAAGTGTATTAAAATTGCTGAATATTCTTCAGTTAGTTAAGAATATTATCTAGCAGTAAGTCTTAATTCCTTCTAACATAACTTCCTCGTGACATTAATGGAATTACTCACAGCAAAAACAATGTGAGGTACCTACTTTTTGTCGTTGTTGTATGTATGTATTTCTTGGCATTAGAAGGCGCCAAGCAATATCTGGCTCGTCGGCTCGAAGGGAAATGATATGAATTATGAGGTAAACATTGGTGTTAGGTGGAGAAAAACACTCTCGGAGCCACGCTGATGACGCAGGGTAAGCAGAAACATGTCCGCGAGCGGGTGTTTTTCTCTCTCCTTACATTGCTTTTACCGCGAGTGCTCAATACCACGAAGAAGCTATATTAGCATTATTTCCTGATTATTGTTATATATATATATATATATATCTATATACGAAAAACACTTGTTTTAGTTTTACCGGCCTTACAAAAGATTTTTTATAGTTATTTTTAATATAACATGTCCGTATAGTTTGGTCAAAGTTGCAATAAGCATCCTGGGAACCCTTCCTTGTAAGTCTACACCTCCATTATCCCGTCGTCGTAAGCAACTTTCATGTTACCAAAAAAATAGAACTCCATCGAGATGTATAATAAGGGACAGGATAGAGTTGTGATTGAAATTGTAATGGGAACTTGGCCAACAAGCTTTAACGTTAAGCGAAATCCGTTTAGCAGCATTAAGCTAAAGAGGCTTAACGGAATGTAGATTCCCATTCCGACACTATCATCAATCAACGGGGACTGTTCGCCGTCATCCGTCCGACGAAGCTGTCACTTCTTCACCTTAATCTCGCGGCAGCCTCGCCTATATCGGTCTCCGGATCCGGACCAACGTAAAGCCTACATACTCGTGAACAGCTTACAAACCTACTTCCTTCCCTTCAATAATACCGCCATCTAGGATACACTTATTATTTAACTTATACAGTGGGGGCGTAAAGTATGGAGCCAGGATAAAATCTTTGAATCATTTTATCACAATTTTGTGTTTGTGCATCTTATGATCTGGTAAGTTAAGAACTTACCGATATTACCAATGTACACAGTAGTCGGGATATCCTTAGTAGCTCTTTAATTTTAAAGCGGATATGCTGGTCTTCGGGAAAACCTATGAGAACATTTTATTTTGCGAATTCTCTTTATCACCATTAAAAGTTTGTAACTAATTTTGAAACAAACTCGCGATAGAATACACTTCAAATTTTTGAAGCCGAAATAGACGTATTCCGTACTTTACCGGTTCCTTGTATATATTTGCACATCTTTCACGTCGAATGGATTGCTTTGTTTGCAGTATTCGGCTTTAGTTTTCGAGATTTGGACCGAATTCTACGTATACTTTACTGACAGAGAAGGACAGAGGAAAAAAGTGGAGGACTCCCGAAGATCGATATTAAAAACGTATTCCGATAAGCCGCAGGCGTATTTTCTTTGGATGAACGCCAAATAGGGAAAAAGTGCTCGCAAAACGTGGAAGCAAGAGGAAAGTACCGCTGGCGCGTAGTAGTGCCGGCGACAAATTCGGAATTGTTTACAGAGCCAAAGGATCGTCTTTCTCGACGGTCGAAATTCGCGGATAAGAAAATAAATAGGACGTTGCGAAGTTTCGAGGGGGCGCGAAACGTGAAGAGTGCGGAAAGATAAGGACGGTTTTGATTGATGGATGGATATTGCGGCGTGCTGAGAACTTTTATTGTGATGTTATTGGACGCGTCCGTCATGTTAAAATGTTTTTCGTTCGTCGGATCGGAAAGAGATTTTAATACGGGACGGACGTAGCAAAAACTCAATTAAGTTTTATTGAACCAGTTATCTAGTTCGAGAGGGTGTTTCTAATCCTTGCTTTTGACCCAATTTTCTTTCTTGGACATGATATATATTTCCACGTACACCTCATAATTGGTTTATTTCTTTGAATTTACGATGCCGTAAAATTATATAAATTATTCATTCAAATCTATGAGTAAATCTTTGACAGTCTTCTCTAAGAAATCACATAGTTAAAAGCGTACATTATGATAGTAGAAATGTCTTTCGGATGATGTCGTGTAGTTAATATTTTACTTGACGTTTCGCTTCGTCAAGTAAAATATTAACTACACGACATCACCCGAAAGACATTTCTACTATGGATTACGGTCGTGAAAGCCTACACTCAACTACATTATGATACATCTTTTACTTCTATAATATCGTTCAGTCTAACCTCCGACATCTTTAGCAATTCCATTAAGCTCTTAAGCTTGAAAAATTAACTCGAACTTAACGAACCGCTCAGTCTGCAGACTACCTCGGAAATCAACCCGGGACGCGGTGTATGTGTCTATTATCAAACTTAACAACATAGATTAATTGTCTATTAACCGCTTCCTCGCGAAATTATCACAATAAGTCTAACGTTGCCGAAGAGATACCGTTCGCGCTGGCAGTAATTATCAATGCTAATCCGGACTGGTATAGCGAGAGGCGGAAGGTGCAGGAATGGAAGCGCTAAGAACGAAGCGGCGCCCCACGTCTTAAATTATGTAGCCGTGTGCAGGAACGTCTAAGTGAATAGGAGTTCGTTCGAAACTGCATTGATTCTCACTGACAACCGCGCTAACAAGCTGCTAAATAGGTTAGCGTTCCTATTCAATGCGGTTACGGGCTGAAACTTTCGTGAATACCGCTGCACCTGCGCAGCTTCGTGCCCAGCAAGCTTCTAAACCATTATTACATGTACTTTTAATGGAGAAAGTCGTACCGATAACTGAAAATCCGATTGGTACAAGGAATTATCGCGATATCCCACTTAATGTTTGGCTTTAAACATTTAATAATGTTTGTTTAATTATAATTTGTATCTATTGGTTGGTGAACTTGATCATTATTTCTTAACCAGTCGCGCTAGTTAATAATGCAAGCGGAAATAAATTGCTTTATGAATTCTTAATAAATTAATCAGTTAATTGCTGCAATATAAATTGTAGTCCCTTGCACTGTTACTAACCGACAAATATAATTTATTTGATATGATCTGATGAATTATTTTGTTCTTCCCATAGCTTATGCAACAAATTAATTGAAGCGTACAAATATATAATGATGTAAGGTCACTGAGCGTGGGAAAAAAAACCGGAAGTAGATAACGAATTCTGACGAATGGATATGGCATTGGACAGGTGTGTCTGCAACCCCATCCACGAATCGTTGCTTAACTTATTCTGGAGCGGTTTAGCCTGTTCCAAGAGCTCTTTAACCTATTTCTGGATGGTAATGACAATATAATGAAGACGACGCACCTGTATTTAATAGCTATTCGATATCACAACCATTTCTCGAAATTCCTAATACTTAGTCTAGCTACTTGTTTCTGTCGATTTAATTTTCATAATTGCTCAAAATACAATTGTTGATTCTAGTCTCTAATTTTTTTCACAAGTTCAGTTGACCTTTAAACAAGTAAAAAAAAATTCTACATCACCATACACCTAAAACAATCTAACTAGAAAAAGAATCACGATGAAAGTGTGTATCTGACTAACCCAAAAAATCTGTCTTCTTCTGATTTTAGAAGTATTATTATGAAACCTTAGGATAAGTGAAAAAGGAAAACAAATGAATTGTCGTATATCAACAAGAAAATCTTAACACGCATTTTAATTAATTGCGAGAAGGTATTATCGAAGCTACAGCAGAAAGTAGCTCAACAATCCCCGAAAAAGAAGCATTCCCTCCTTCATATTCTTCGCTTAGCTTAATTTAAATAATATTCTTCCTTTATTTGACCTAATTTTGATTATCCCACGACGTAGCTTTCCTTCGTTTTTTTTTTTTTTTTTAATTTTAAACGACATAAATTTGAGGTAATAAAGGGCTCCTCCTCATAAATTTACCAACGCAGGTTTTAATTTAGAAGCGATGCCCGCACAGGGATCGCACTTCAATTTTTAATTAAAATATTGGATAAGAAAGCGAGGATGTAACGCTGAAGACGTCGAGTAACTAAACTAAGAGCAAAAATAGGACGGTGACGTAAAGGAAGGAGGAGAAATAAAAAATCAGGGCGAATCGCGGAGATATGACAACACCTGGGGGTTATCTGGTTGGTCGATTGATGATCCTTTTTTTAGGTAATTTTAACACAGCTATTTTTCCCTTATTATTTATTAGGTATTGCCGTTATTATTTTTAACTAGGTTTTGCTCTGTATTATTAGCAGGGCAAATTCAAAATAAATGAATAATTTTTATCACCGATGTATGTTATTAAATACCTTTAATAATGAATTTATGCCCTGAATAACACACAAATGTTCCCTGCTTTTCAAACGTAATAGCTTATTATATTTCATTCTGCTTTATTAATTGAAAAAATTTAATGAGTTTGAAATATGTGTTCGCATAAATATTTTCAATAAAACTAGTCTCCGTAATATGAACGCTTTGCAGTCATCTATTATTATTTGCAATTATTAATAAAAATGCAATTAATTATTATGTTCGAATGAATATACGTTTACATTGTATATCCCTGGGCTTTTATTGGAAATATTATTTGCTTTTGAAACGCGTGCAATTGACAATTTATGATAATTATTTTTCCCGTTTCTCGTATCGTAACGCTCTTTTTATCAGGCTTCATTTCAAATAAAATCCTAGCCTTCTCCCATTATTTGTTACAAACATCCTATCTCGAATCTACCTGCATCTAGAAAAATTTCTATTTTAAAGAGGGAGTGTAAGAGCTTCCACCTTACTGCCACTAAACCATATTTAGTTTTCCCGCTCATGTTCAAGAAAATGTAACTAAATCCGCTTAGTTAGTAAATAAATATACTAATAATATATTAAAGCAAAATCTATTTATTAACCCGTATGTTAAAAAAGCGTTAACTGGAAAACAACAAAATACCCAAAAAAGGTAACAAAACTCATCAATCGATGCAAAACTATTCAGGAGGATTTGAAAATTTCATTCGTGTGTTCCAGCATCCGCCACGTTTATTAACCCGAGGGATGTTTTTCCGACGGAACAAATGGAATTCGTTATTTAAATTTTATAATAGATTTATGTATGTATTCGGCCTGTTATTTTTGACGTGCCGCGCTGGTACGTTCTCCATCCATCGCGAATGCTCGACTGCAAAATCTCTTTGTTTTGATACGCAAGTAGATTAAATGCTAACATTGAAACGTAACAAAATAATAACGGCATTTTGAAATCGAGGACAGCGCCCGAAATTGCGAATTTAATCGTATAAATGTTGGTTTACGAAAATTCCTCCCGGTTAATACAAGCTACATCTGCCAACTGTCTAGTTATTCCAAATATAATAGGTTGCACGAAATTGTATTTTTTGCTCTAGAGGCTGAAAATGTGATGATTCCTTGGGTTATTGAATAAAGACAAATTGAATAATTATTGTGATTTTTACCATATGATGGCCATAGATTGCAATCATCTATGTAACATTCTTTAACACCAATAACATTACTTCAGACAGGGTAAGCTTGTTTTTTGCCACAGTAAATCTCTGTTCAATCTTGTAAAATTCAAATTCTTTCAGGGATTTAAAGAATTCTAATCACGCTACACATAATACATCGTATTCAATCTGAACCGTGTTCATTCTTGGAAAATTTCTATTATACATCATCCCGCATCGCGAGCAAGAAACCAATCACGTAACAAACTCGTTCTTTATCTCTACGGCTTGCTTCCCAAGCTCTCTCCCAACTGCCAGATAAGTCTAGATAAGTGGTGGTCCGGCACAGCTCAATCGCGATCGTAAGAGTACTCCAACGGATCTCCGTAGCAAATTTTCCCTGACGTAGGTTCAAGCGAGCGACCGCTACTGCTTTGTCCGTAATACCTTTTTCTTTGTAATCTCGTCCCCTTCGACGGACCTATAGGCGCAGGTCTAAATTTGTTTTATTTCCGCTCGCATGACGATCCAAGGGCGAAGTAATTGATAAAAGCGATCGAATTTGTCAATTAAATTACGCACTACGCAACGTTCCGTATATAGAAGCATATTGGGTTGGGAAAATGTTTACGTAGCTACTCAAAGGGAATGGACGCATAAGGGTTCTTTCTATTTTTCTTATAAGCTGACTTAAAAAGATTATGTTGTAGCTGATCATCGAGTCCGTTTCGTGAGCAATTTAGAGAAGAACCCCTTAACGCGTCATTATCCGAAATACATCCAAATTTATGTTCCAAATAAATCTTTACTTTCCTCCAGCCAGCGTACCTCTCCAATTTTAATTTCTAAGTCCACATCCTCATAGCCGATACACAGCACTTAGGTTGCTCGAATACTTACGCTCCATCTAATACCGTAATACTAAACTAAACGACGTAACTCTGTGTAACTCTGAACTATGGCAAATATTACGGGCACGTTATTCCCAGTTAGCGCGAACTGCATAGTTGCAAATTGTTTATTGATTTTAATATCGCGTCGGTTCATGATATACTTTCTTGTCCAACTTGCTAGCGTTACCTCGTCTCGCGCTTGTTCGCCATGAAGAAGGAAGAGGAAAGTAGCGAACCCTAGCGCAGATAGGAATGCTGCTACGCGAGGGAAACTTTGAAAGTACGCGTCGCTATAAATCTCCTGTCGGAAAGGACGAATTCTCCTCTTCTCTTTTTCTCCGAGGGCTGATACCCGATACGTCTCACGATGGGCATCGCGACCGTTTACAATTTCCAATTAAGTATTAATCCCTGCGCACGGCCGAGTAATTTAAAACATAAACACAATTTCATTTAAACAATGTGAGTGTACCGGAGCGGGAGGATTATAGGGCGGCGCACGCAACGGCAATAAATAACGAGTTTTAGTGGCGCTTGCACTACACCTTCGCCGATATTTTGTTAAAATATTGCTTCCAATGTATGAGTTAAGTTCGAAGAAACTTTAATAATATTTCATCTACGTACACGGTGTGAGTACCTTCGAGAAAGGAAGAAGTTTAAGAGCGACGAATGAGAAGCAATTTTGTAGAGTGATCATGAGATATGTGTAATACCTACTACCTGAATTCAGCAGCTTGCATTTTATATGGAGGGAAGGATGCTATTTTTCTCCTACTGTTTCTCGTCGCAGGTTATGTTATAACCTTTTTGTACCATACATAGCGTTATATTAAAAATACAGCAAATAAAATCTGCCATTGCCGACATGAGGAATAGCGTTCAACCATCTATAGCCCTATCCCTTTTCTGCCCCATTTTCAATTATGCCTCTATTCTCCTTGTCCCCGGCGTTTAATTAGAGAAATCTATCTCCAGCTCCCAGGGAATGGCTAATTAACTCCTCTTCGCTTCAAAGTCTTAAATTTTTGTTTTTAATAAACTTCTTTTTTTGCAAACAGGAAGATAATAAATGTTGATTTACATTTAAGAAATGCTATTGATAACAAAGAACCAAAGAAACGCTGAGGTAAGTTAATCTTTCTAGTTTGACCTGCCTTCGCTAAGTGATCTATTTAAAAACAAGTTTCAAGTGTTGAAATGCTAGAATTTGGTGTGGAATGGTGGAATGGTGTGTCTTAATGTTAATGATTCAATTCCGAGAATAGGATCACGTTTAGGAAGTTGATAAGTTCCGTCTTGCAGCAAGGAAAGAACTTTTTGCTGATGCTCTTTGCTTAAGGCAGGGGTTTCTAACTTACCTAGAAGGTTTGGCACGTGCAAGATTATGTTTCAAAATAAACGGGATCCGCGGTTTCAGATGGAAGGCCAAGTAACGATGTCTTCTGTAAGGATAAGTTTAGGCGTAGAAGCAAAGGGCCTTTGGAGGGTACAGCAACCTCATCAGAAGATAGAGGTCAACTGGAAAGGTTTATGACAGTGTGTGACATTACTCTGGAATTCTGGCACCGTCTGGCAATTAGAGAATCCAGTTTACGCCATTATAGCCTTCAAGTTTAGTAGCAGTCAGTCACTAAATTGTATACGTAGTTCACTAATATATTATATAATATTGTTCGTAACATTTAACTTAGTTTAGAAACACATAAAATCGTGTAACTGACAGAATTTACAAACCGAGCGCAATGTTATCAGTTACGATCCCGATACTGCAAAATGCCAAGAATTTCACGAGTACGGGGAAGCCGACACACGTATACAACCCATATATATAATTTGCGGAGGTATTTCGGGGAATTATATTTCAACTTCATCTCGCTAGATGACATCGGGGCAACTACTCTTCAACAGCCAACGGCAATACGTCACATGCACCCGATATACGCACGTATACGTGACTCAAGTGTACATCGAGTTGCCTAGATAATCCGAACAATCCCTTTTAGAAGGCCGACAGGCAAATTTCAACGCTACCACGGCCTCGAATCCTCATTACCTCGATTGGCATTAATTTTAACTGTGAAATGGCGCTGCTGAAACTATGCGAAATGATTCCGCTTTCGTTTTTTTCTAGTAAAATACGTTGATTTTGTATTATCTTGATATTATTTTAGAGTGTGACTGTTGAATTTGATAATTCACAACGTTAACTGGGAAATATAGTCCAAGGGCCGAATCGATAGAATTTTTTGTACTATTTCAACTTAAATTAAAACAGTTCCTTTCGTTCTGTTATGTTTCCCAATACCTTCTAGTTGTAGGATTATTTTCCCTGTTTTCCTGTACTTCAAACTGCTGCTTAAACTCGCGTCTACTTTTATAAAATTTTCAATTCCTCCTACTCAAGATCATGTTGAAATTAATTTTCGAGCTTACCTCATGCATTATTCGAATACTAAACTTTAATCGCTGGAGATTTCTGGCCGCGCCAGATAAATTAATTATACGACCGCGTAGCTTACAGTAAGCACAACTTGCAGATGGGAAAATATTATTTTAAACGTGCTTCCGCTAAGACCGGAAGTCGTAATTAAAACCTAATCGCATTAGAAAATTAAGTAATTAAATGAAAACTTAAGTTTTTTATGGGCTTGTTCAAACGTTGCTGCCGTAAAAATAACTAACTCTCCGCCTTGTGGAAACCGACCTCGACCTTCCCGTTCGCCATTTCCGGTTCCTCGACGCGCTAGAACTTCCCTCTTGATAAAATATCGCTTAATTAAAAGGGATATAAAAGGCTTCCTTTCGGAAAAAAATACCATATTTTCAGTTTAAGTGTACATAATCGGTCTAATTAACTGATATTATGGTGAATTAGTGGCGGCCATTTGGAGTGAATGATGTATGTATGTGGAGGCGCCCTCAGCTCTTTTTCCTTAAAGTAATAGAGGAAATCTGAATTATTACTACTACTTACCACAGTAAACTGACTCTTATTTGGTAATATTTAAAGTTACTTAAGTTGCTAGACCAGCAACTATTTCGACTAAAAGGTCATCCTCAGTATAACGAACAATTCACATTCGAAAAAGACGAAAGACTTTTTATAACTGTTAAATTTTAAATTATGAACAAATAACAGTTTAAATTGAAAGATTGTTTGGTACATTTTTGGGCAAAAAAAGTGTAAATTTAAACATTCACATCCGGCATTAATTCTTAAAAATGGAACTTCTCAAAACCTTTCGCTAGTTAAATTAAAAACCTTAAAAATCATTTAGAATAAAATACCGATGATAGTAAAACGTTGAAAAACGGTTTCTATTCAATTGAGGCAATTCTTTTCGACGATACGAACGCAAATAAATGAAAATCGCTTAAAAAATATTCTGACTCGTGTTTTGTCCCGTATTGTGTGTTCGTGCGTCCGCTTGAAACCATTTACCACAGCAAAATCGCAAAGAGCACTCGAACGATGAAAGCTTTACAAACTAATGGATAAATTAATTAACGGTCGATCTTCCTCCCTCGCTTTTTTTCACCGCTGTTGTATCATCAGTTCCTATTACTCAATACATCTCTAATGTACACCGAGTATTCGAGAAGTTGTACCTTTTTGTGTATTAATAGTGAATTAATTATTCTCCAAAATGCGAATGGTAAGGGATTGACGGAATTTACCAGAAAAGTTCGCCATTTAACTCTGCTAGGACACGAACGCACAAAGTCTAATTCTGCGCAGTGAAGTGACACTGGGTTACTGAGCACACTGAGCTACAAATGTAGAAGTTCTTATATGGTATGGTATGCAGGCTTCCGTGGTCGTCAATAACACTAATTGGTTTCCGGCTTGGAACTGCGTCATCGTACTTCCTGCTAAAGTTTCGTCCAGACATTTGTGAGGCATCGTATAAAGCTCGTGCTCACTAACACGAGTGCTGACCTAACGCTTTGTTTCACCGATGTATGTATATACTACCACACGAACATCTACCAACACCAGAGGCTTCCACATAATTGCGGTTTTTGATAGGAAAGTAGTTTGAGAGTTGGAAATTGCGTTTGAAAATGGTTTTTATGCTGTTACTGAAGAGAATCTTGCTGATACGATCAGTAATACCTTTAATGTAGCGTAGATATGCTAGCTTATGGAAATGAAGGATAGGATTCGATAATGTAATTCAGTTCTTGAGGAAGCGAATTAGATTCAAAACGAACCCTTGGATAAGAAAACTGATAACAACGCGTTTTTGGGCATTTTAGGATTTCATCCACAGTTACTAATCCGACTTCAACAGAGCTTTGCAAATGTTCATTCGAGTGCATTTTTGATCCTGTGTGGGCAAGCACGGCACTCAACGAAGGGTTAACTTTTTTATGCCCAAATCTTCAGTCGATATATGACAAACACCTTCTTTCGAGATCCCCACAGCTTCTACTATCTCTCTAACCTTAATTCGTCGGTTGTCGGTTTATTTCTTTTTTAACGTTAATCGTCATCTATTTAATTATACTATTGAAAGATGTTAGATTAATTTTGCAAAAAGATTTAGAGAGATACAAATACATAATGTGCTTCTGGTTTCCTCATATGTAGTATTATTTAGAGTGAAGCAGCGTATATAAGAAAAGAATGCACATAGCCTAGTGTGGATATATACATACCTGCGCCTACCGAAATTTACGGAACGCTAGCGGCGTATCCGAAATTTTTATTTACGGTTGAAATTTTAATTAATTTTTACAATATCGACGAGCGTCGACCATCATCTCCCTAACAATAGGAATTCCATTGTAAACGATTGTGTACGAGATATTTGGTTCGGATGAGAGCGAATTGACGATGTACTGGTACGGGGGACTAGCGAGGGATGAAGGGGGCATCGGTCGACGAACGCATAGTAGGAGAAGAGTGGCGCTTTCAATTTAAAATTAAATAAATTCGCACTAGACGCGACGGTAGCATGGCGTACATCCCTAAATTGATTTGCTTCGTGGATATTGATAATCAAACAATGGGAACAAAATTCGAATTAATAATAGACGTGTCGCCGAAGCGGAGGCAGCGATCCAGCATCAGATTTACACGAAAATAATTCGCATTTGGTGAAGATATTTCCGTAGTATTTACAACATTCCGTTCAAGTTTATTGGCACTGATTTGATACTGTATATTTTGGTCTTTTTAATTTGAACGCTGAGTGCATGGATTTACCAAAGCATTTTTTCAATTAAACAACATATATTGATCGTTTCCTGTTATGGATGAAGCAGCAAGTTAATAACTAATGTTTTTCATAAATCGCCTGTTTAGCTATAGTTAAAATAAACCACCTCGAGATCAGAAACGGTTCAAAGTGTAATTTATGAAGCTCTTATATATGCGAGGGTGGTCCGAAAGGTTTCAAGCCTCAACATGAAGATGGACTGCAAAAGTTTAAACCGCTAAGGACTGAATTTATGAGCTGCCTTTCTGATTTTGTCCTACATATCTCCGACGTTCATTGTTTGTTATATATTCAAGTACCATCAAGGCGAATATCTGGAGGTACTTTTGCGATTTGTTGGGTTTTTCGGATGACTTTGGTAAATTCTGAAAAGTTTCTGGATGATGAATTCTGTAAATCATCCAACCATTTTGAACAACCGAATGTATGGCCACCACCATCTTTTACCCTTTATTACCAAATCCAAAAGTTGTGCATTGAAGATTTCTATTGTCAATGTTCGTTAAAAACCGTTCCTATTTTATCAATTTGACGTACTCCTTCAACTTTGACCGTTATATCCTTCCAAAATAAACTCCGCCACAATTAAATTCAGAATAAACTAAGAACAGTGCGCTAAATGCATAGATTTTAAAAAGTCCGTTGGTGGCGACGTTAAAGTGGTTCTTTTGCATATCGTACAGTTCCAACAACTTAAACTTCCATTCAAAATCTACCAACATTGTATTTCTTCGACTTACGAAAATCTCGGCGAATTTAATTCCTCAAAATACAGTACGAAATTCGGACTCTAATTTAATTTTATTTCGGAAAGCTGCGCGCAGCAATGGCGTTATTAAATATGAAAAGTTGAAAGTCGCCCGGCGACTTCGAATTTAATTATATATTTCTGAAGAATTATTAAGAGCGAAACTTTCGCCTAATTTCCAACTGTCACGTCGCCCGGCACCGCCGCCATGTTTCCACGTAAGTAAGGAAGTGTAGTTAATGTTGCGGAATGAACGAACTGGTCCCGTTTTATACGGAATGGAACGGCGGATTTGTTATTTTCGTATCGTAAATTAATTGGTTACGCTCTATGTATTCAATACGATACACGCGTATTTTGCATATTTGTAGATTCGTCTGAATTATGATTTACGATTTTCGGGCGCGAATGTTAATTTAAATTCAATATTATTGTTGTATAGAGGGAAAATAAATTGCGCATTAAATATGTGATTTATGGTGACAGATGGAAATTTGCCTAATGCGAGGGGAGATGCTTTTTGTAACCTGATTTGCTGTAGATGCAATTAGCGAAAAATTCGATTTTACGCTCAATTTTTTGTGGCACTTTCTATTTGACGCATTCAATAGAAATTTTAAATAAAGAACTTTTGCACCGAAACTAAACGTAATGGAGATAAAAGCAAAGAATACCTTCTGTCGAAGCTGAAGTTCTGTTTGCTTTAGAAAAATCCACTGGAAAGGATAGAGAGGGATATGGAACGAAAATTAAAAGTCGCTGCAATAGACGATGTCGAACAAAGACCCTCCCCAAGGATAGCAAACTTCCACTTAAGCGGATCGCAGAATACTGACAGCATTATTGGCAAGACATGACATAAAATTTAGCCAATCTGGCCAACAATCAGGCATACTATGCTGAAATTATTTATATTTGCAGATCTAGTCAAAATTATAAAAACATTCATTCAAGAGAACTCGTATAACCTACCGCGCGGTAGCAACGACTTAAGATGATAAGGCAAACGGTTATAAATTTTACCGCCAAAACACAAATTTAATCCTAATCATTCGGAGTGCATAAAATCTAGTATTATAACCGCCCACATTTGCATTGCCTAAAAATTTATTGTTATGACGAAAATAATTCGCCACACACTATATAATACCGGGTGCTCCAAAAAAAATTTATACACTATTATACAAGCCGTAGTTGGATTGATCCTATTGAAAAATAATGGAACTGAAGCAAGGCTCAACATTGAGAAACGAAAATTCATTCTCAAGTGCTAATCAAAGTACGAGAACGCAGCTGAGGTCAAAGACAATTTAGAAGGGTTATGCTTAGGCGACTTACATGGATCAAAGATAAATTCGAGGCTGGGGGAACTGTACAAACCGTGCACGAACAACGTTCGGAAAGAATATGGAGAATGAAGAATTTTCCAATACGGATGATGAAGCGACATTTAAATGAAATAAAGATGAAGTTTTGTCTCAAAGCCGGCAACAATAAATGAAATAGGAACAGTTATTCAATGAAAGAACGCGCTCAAATGTAGTAATGACGCGAGTCCGTGACCCGATTAGACATCGTTGTCAGCAGTGCTCAGAGCGTAACAGACATCAATTTGAACATCTATATTAATTGTAACAATTGAATGAATTAAAAATGTTCAAAATACGTTAATAAATAGTGACTTGATATTCATTTAAAGTGTGTATACATTCTTGCATATACAGGATTTTCCACGCAACCGGTTCATTAAAAGTTTTCGTAATTAGCATCTTATCCAAGTTCCCAACATTTGTGGCAGGCAATTAGTCCGCTCTATTACAGAGTGACTACAAGCATCAGTGTCACGACTTATCTCATTACCTGTAACTAATTTACGCGGTTTACTTATCAGAACAACACAAAAATAGCACCTGGACGATTGTACTGCTTCAATTCAAGTGTAACTCGAATTACTTGATCCATGATGATAACTTCGTATATCTTTCGTATCGGAAGATTCTCTGGTGGAAGTCAGATCTTATGAAATCAGTAAATCTTTACACTTACTAGTATTGCTGTATATTCCAATACTTCCCTCCACTTAATTGACATGAGCAGGTATACTCCGCGAGGACGGCGAGGTTAATAGCCCGCCATCATCAACGCTCTCGAACAAAGCACCAAGCCATCGGTCGATGGTTTTCCTATTGCTTTTTATGATGTATGCGTTCGGCGACGGTTTTAAACAACTTGTCAACGCATTATGCCCGGCCATGATATACGCAGCTCATTTATCATCGCGTCCTCGTGCCGTCAGCCGTTCGCCCATTTCGGTCGATACCTTCCTCGTCCATCATTCCGCGTTTCGATGGGATCCCATCTCGACGACCCACGCAACGCCGCGAAAATACGACGCCGACGATGACGACGCTCGCTAGACTTACGCGTTCGCTAAATAGCTTCGGATAATTAACTGCAAGCCGAGATGCGCTCAAACAAGGGAGGAATGATAAACTGAAGGATGAAAGGGAAACGTTCGCTTTAGTTCACGACGCGTTATCGCGGAAGCGTCTCCTCGAGGGCCTCGTTTGGAAGTTCAAATTTGATGTTTTCATTTGTCAATACAGAGACGTTATTATGTTTCGACGACTGGGAGTGAGTAAACAATTAATTATCCAAGATAACTTCGCCGGTAACTAGCTAGTAGAGGAAAATCGTACCTAGTGACGTTCTAATAACTACGGTTGCTACTAATTAAGTTATGACTTTGATTTCAAACTTTGAACTACGTAGATGATTTGAAAACTTACGATAAGATTTAAAACGAAAAACGTTAAAATACATTAATTGAAGGCAATGGTACATGCATATTTTGCACATCACGGAATATACACTGCCGGTCAGTGAAGTTCGGTCATACAATAAAAATCTATTATATCACACTGTATACAATTATTAATACATAAAATTAGAAAAATATTAAGCATACACTCTTTTCTAAGGGATTAAAGCCATAAATTATTATGTAAAGTAGAAATATTGCGACCAACCACAATAAAGTCCCTTTTATTATCATTGCAAGAATTTCTGGGAAGTGCCGATCTTTTGAAACGGGTCGTTTGGGGATTATTAACGAACAATACATTTAGGAAGTATACCGCAGTATCATTCTTGTTTATTTATCACAGGCGTAAAGATATAAATTTGCTTCATTTTACTGTTTAACGTGTGTTGGTGTGCATCTGTCGTTTTTGCGCGAAAGTTTTAAGACAATTTACTTCAAAATGGCACGTGGCAAGCCTACCAGTGTAGAAAAACGTTCACGCATTATTACGCTGTTTGAAGAAGGATATTCGGGGCGACAAATTGCTGAAAAAATAAATATGAGAAGTTCAACAGTAAATGACATCATAAAGCGATATCGGACAACTGGAACCGTAGAAAATCGTGTTCGTCCTGGAGCATCCAGGAAAACAACAAAAGCTGAAGATTTGAGAATTGTATTATTAAGCAAACGCAATAGAAAATTAACAGCGCCACAAATACCAGCCGAAGTCAATCGCGGCCGTGAAGAACAAGTTTCGGCGAGTACGGTAAAACGACCTTCATGGACGCATTGCCATTCGAAAGCCCTTATTACGTCGGTGCAACAAAGCAAAACGGCTACAGTGGGCCCGTTCTCATCTATATTGGTCGGTAGATGATTGGAAACACGTGCTTTGAAGTGACGAGTCAAAGTTTGAGGTTTTTGGGCAAAATCGACGAGTTTCTGTCCGAAGATCTAAAACCGAAAAGTGATCCCGAACTGCATTGTGCCTACAGCGAAGCAAGGGCGTAGTTCTGTGTTAGTGTGGGGATGTTTCTCCTTTGCTGGGACGGGAGATTTATGCAGAGTGGAGGGTGTAATGAGGAAGGAAAATTATTTTGCAATACTCCAGAATCATGCAGTGCCATCAGGATTGAGTATAATAGGCCGTAACTTTACATTCATGCATGACAACGACCCAAAACACACTGCGTTAGTGTGTAAGAACTATCTAAAGGAGCAAGAAGAACAGCACACCCTGAAAGTAATGACGTGGCCCCCACAAAGTCCAGATTTGAACCCTACAGAGTTGTTGTGGGATGAACTGGACAGGAGGATCCGAAAAATGTGCCCAACTTCACAAGAACATTTACGGAATATTCTGCAACATGAATGGATTAATATTCCACAATCCGTTTTAACAAAACTTATCGAAAGAATGCCTAGAATAGTTCGAGCGGTGATTAACAGCAAAGGAGGTTTTTTCGATGAAAAAAAAATATAATGTTCAGTATGTTATATTAGGCCAGAATAACTTTTTATTTATTTATTTTTGTCTTTTTTACCTGTACATACAATAAAATTGCATTTTGTTTTTAGTTTCGTTTGTTTCTGTAACCTTTTCATGTTTTTTACCAACCGACCGAACTTCTCTGAAGTTCATGTACATTTCTGAAGTTCACTACTTTCCGTGCGTTTCACGACATTAGCAAAGACTAGACAGACTCGTGTTTATTCGTCTCATGAGAATGGGTTCATGTTGGCTCCTGGTTTTCCCGAAAACGAGTCTGTCTACTCTCTGCTAATATCGTGTAACGGAGAACTTTATACATTTCTAATTGGCATGGTCCGAAGGCTGCAGACAATGCTATAAGCTTCAAATCCTCGTCTCGTATGTTGGTTATCGTAATTCTCATGCCTCCGCCTACCAAGCAGTACCCATCTTCGTAACAACTGAATTGAATTGAAAAAATTAAATTTTTTTTTATTCCTTTTTTATTGTAGAGAGTTTTTGTTTTCTTCCAAAGTCGCCATATATTTTTTTTTTTCAAGATTTGAACTATTAGAATCCTGCTATTTGCAGTTACTTGTCTATGCATCCGAATATATTATTATTTTTTACAAAATCAACTCTAATTACATATATGGAGCAGTCGGTATGCATATAATTCAACAGGTTCTTCAATCAAACGACATGTCAAGATCGCTATCGCACTAATTTGTACTAGCGTGTGGTGGGCAAAGTGTTTTGCGGCTTTGTTAACTGCCTTTGCTCGGTACAACACGTAAATGTACACGCAGTGGTATATGTAAGTGGAATTGATCCGGAACTTAAAACGATACGTATTTAATGATTATTAATGATAAATAATACAACAAACAATATTGAAACATAGGTGAATTGTAAATACAATTTTTTATCATATTCGCGCTGCATCCATACCCATTAAAAATACGTGCATTAAAAAAAGGGAATCGGAAAAACGCACATTAATAAACAAAAGACAACTTCTCCTGCGTACTACGTTTTTCCGATAATTACCTTCGTTGCGAAACTAGACTGCCCGCCGTCATACCATTCGACATAATTCCGGCATAGAACACGTTTCGCGCCCATGTCATCCGTCAATTTCGGTCAAAGTCTATTTGATGTTCATCTGCCCGTTAAAAATTAATTTAGAATTACGTATTATTGGATTGTGCGGAGGGTGGGAGGCGAATCCTGTTGCTAGGGCGACCCTTTTTAAATTAATTTTTCAGCTCAATGCCGTGTCGATTCGCTTTTGTTGTTCCAACGCAGTATACATGTGAGCGATTATGAAAGTATATTGAAACGCTTATGCGTTTCAATATACAGAGAACGGCTTCAATAAGCACACATATTGTTAAAAATGAATGTTTTTATTAAATTGCATTTAAGAGAATAGAGATTGTCGGGCGGACAAGTCTTGTTGCATCCATCTGTTCGATGAGAACAATGGAACTATCTAAAAACATTTGGAATGGGAATGTAGTTGTAACTTGCTGTTAAGAATATTAGTTAGATGATATAAGAACAAAGAATTTTCCAATTTAGGCGTTAACGTTGCATAACCAATCTCAATGTTTATTTTTTAGCTTGTGTCAATCCCGAACTAAATTAAAAGTAAATGTATGTATTATGAGTACAAATTCCTATTTATTCACTATTAATTTGCATATATTTTGCTTGCTAAATATTATTTAAGCAGATCTCGGCGTATTTATAAAGCTATTCAATTAATTAAATTTTATTGGCGCTCTGACTATAAATCCTAATTTACAATGCAAAAATATCCATGGTTGTAACGCCGCTAAGCAAACAATAACGGCCCCCGCAATAAATAAACTAATAATAATGACAAAATGTACGTAATAAAATTTGCTAATTAAAATAACATTTTAATTTTGGGGATATTATTTTTATAGGCATACGTTTATTGACAATTATTAATTATTACTAAATAACAGTTACGAATCTCTCTCGATTTTCAAAAATTGAATAGTCATAAATTTAGAGTTCAGTGATGTGATGCAGCTGGTCACATTTGCCTCCATCAATTGTTTTGTTTATACAGCCACATAAACAGGATTAATTGCAAAAATCAAGTTATCAACTGTAGGGACTCAAATATGGATTTATTAATTTACCGTACGTTGTATTTATGCTATATAACTATGGAGGCTCTCAAAGGCTGACCAATTTTACCCTAGCTCAACGTCCGATACACTAGATTGTATTTCGGCTTTTTTGCCCCTTACAAAAACGATAAAGGGTTGGCACTGCGTAACCACGTTTCCGCCGAAGAGAGAATGGTCCTGACATCCTTGCTTATTAGTTAATTTCATTTCGTCGACCCCGGCTTTTCTTATTTGCAGTTCTAATAGTTGCAATAGGCAGTTTTTTTACTCATTGTTCATTAAAAACAATAAATGTTGTAAAGCGATGTCTTGAAAAAAATTACTTGTAAACATCTTCATTGCAGCTGATTGGGTCGATACTCACGGTCAAGTCAAGCTTGACGATCTCAGAATACCTCGGTATATTTTTCGATCGCCATTATTTTATGACGAATTTTTGCGTTGATCGAAACCTTCCCCAATGCGATGTAACGAAGAATTTAATAGTCTAATCGTAAAACTCCAGCGACTCCACAAACATGTACAGCGCTATTTGCATATTGCAGCTTGCATTATAGGAATGCCATCTATCAAACTAAACGGGGAAATAAATGCAACGTAGACGAGAGATACATTCCATTTCCATGTACAATATAGCTAATGCTAAGAGCTTATGAAGATAATGAGCGCGTAATATGGGATCTGAAACGTATTGTGGAACATAATGCCGCGTCGCCCGTGATAATATCCCCCGTGTTTGATACGTCATCAATCAATTTGCATTGTACTGCCAATGTGTACTGACACAGTACATCTCCACCGATATTATAATCTTGTATAACACGGTAATGGTGTTACGCCGTACACATACGGGGTAGATAAGGGATGGCGAGGGAACTGCTCGTATTGACTTAAAATTAGATCTGGTCTTATTGGATGGTACGATTTGTGTAGGGTGCAATTGATGGAAATTCATTGTAAGCCTACAAGATACAAGACGAAATGAAGTGAATAATGTACGAAGGCTTAATGTTAACAATGATAGCTGAATGATTACAACGAAGGCATCATTAAATTGTTACGTTTCGTTTGAATAACTTTGTATAACGTAACTAAAATGTAGATATTTTTCCGAGGTTCTAAAATACATACTTGTCCATTTAAAAGTATTGAAAAGAATGGCGGCTGCAGAACCGCGCCTTTGCGCGTTAATTAAACGCGTGCTCAAATGTCAGAAACTTAGCAACCAACTTTTAAAAAAATCTAAGATATTGGCCGGTTTCGAAAGTATTAGCGGTTCACAAAAGCCAAATTCCTTAGTCAGGATTTAGTGATATCAGTGTCCATCACATTAACTTGTCCGCAATTGTCTATCACATAAATCACAAACTGTGAGAAGCACACTAGATTACATGTCGCAGAACGTTGGAGAAACCATGTTGCTTCATTGAGATTTGATATTTAACGTGGGGATATGTCTCAGCATGAAGAGCAATTTCCAATACTTTGGCAAAATTAGATAATAAGGTAACTGGACTTACAACGTCAGCAGCAGCACCACACCCACAGGTTTCATAACAAGAAAAGTCTAAATGTAAATGTCTGATGAAAAAGCTGATAAAAAAAACATCGCTATTCGTAACAATTCTCCTCCTAATCAAAAAACAAAGTACAATTGAGCAAAAGAAAAATTGTCAAAATTCTAACTGTGGCAAACGTCAATGCATGGCGTGGAATTCAATTATTCAATTTCTTGCCATGCTGAGCGCATCTTACATCCGTTTAGAGGCCAATGCCGCAGTACGTGTATAATTTATCCTTATTTCTGCGACTGCAACGTCTTGACCCAAAACCCAAAACTCGGAGACGGCAACGCCGTCGTCGCTTATTTTAACCACCCTTTCTCTCGTCAGCGATCGTTCCGTCCGGCCGTAAAACGTCGCCGCGCATCGCCATCGTCGTCGTACGAGCGACGACGAATCCCGCTTGCATATAAAACCGCTGATGTATAAAATATGAATCGAAAGTTTCGTGCTTTATGAAGAAAACAAGATAGCGCGCGTCGCCACGCGAACTGGCGTGCGGTGATTTGGTTCCGAAAATTAAATTAGATTGTTTGTCGATGCGGAAATATTTTCGAAGCGAAGAGGAAAAAAGTATTAATTTTACGATGACAGTGTATTAAAAGAAGATCATGCGAGATAATGATGGTTCCGTGTCATTCTAAATAGATCGCGTTTTAACAGTTTGTTGGTGATTTTCAAGATTGAGCTTTAATTAAAGTCAAATTCTGTATAAGATGGATAAATATCAAAACAAAAGAAGCGTATTTATTTAATAAAAGAATTGTTAGTGAGAATTGTTAAATGAATACTCTTTCCAGATATACGTCTTCTTTCTTGCATTTTATAGAAGTATTCACTTACTGTACTTGTTTTCTCGGTATATTGCTATCTTTGATCTGTTCGGTTTCCATTAATTATTTGTTAGATGTACCACGAAACTTCATTAGAAACAAGTTCCTTGTGAGACCAATTGAATACTTGCTTTTCTACCCCCACACCAGTTTCAATTGTTTACCCATTTATCGCGGTTCGCTTGGTAATAGAATCAAAAGCGACAGCTACCATCCATAATACATCATCGGGAAACATTTCTATTAGAGCGGACGTTCGTTAATGCATTTGTAACGCCGCTATAACATTATCGTTATTGTTATTATTATTATTATTATTATTATTGTTGGAGCACGGCGCATTCGCATGGTTCCACACGTTGTTGTCGTATCAGCCTATGAAATACACGTTGACGCATAAACCAACTCGGTTTAATTAAATTTCCTGTATGTGTCGCACATTGCCCGCCCAAATTAAATGTTAATTTTAATTAAAATCCGCAGGCATGCTGCGTAGCATAATTAATACTACATGCGCGCATACAGGATCTCTGCGCACATCTCATTATATCCTCCAAACGAGAAAAAAATGAATTTGAGGGCGATTTCAAATGCGTTTCCTTTGGATTATGGAGTGCTAATATAAGACGTAGGCACTAAGCTGGAATTTAAGCTTTTTATCGAAAGAAAAAGTAGCCAATATAAAATGCATTCAACGAACTGCAAGTTTTGTTCACTTATTAACAACCTTGCCGTGTACCCAGCTTCAGTTCCAAGCTGTCTGTGTGACCATCCTCAGCATCTTGCATTACAGTGCAAGGAACACTGACTTGCAACACGGTTGCAATTGTGGACTTGCAACTATGCTACAAGTTAGTGTTGCTTAAGTCAAAATGAAGTAGCTTGGATTGCACATCCTCCGCCAAGAAGCAGAAGGAGGCTATTTCATCACCCATAAATCTTCTTGCCATGGAATCAGTAAGAGAGCTTCCAGGTCAAACTCTCGTTGGACGTAGCATGCAGGTGTTTAACCATATTTAACCACAGCAAACAGACACTGTTGATATAGATGCTTCCTGCTGGGAGACATCTCTTGCAGGTAAATCGTGATGGATTATTTATATTTCATCGCCATTGGGGCTTATCCAATCGAGGAGATCGCCCACAGTCCGGTACAAATTCTTGACAACAACATTTTCATTGCGACTGCTTATACAGATCACAACCGGATGCCCGGAAATGTTATTAACATAAATCTAGAAAAAGGCCGGTTCAAGCAGTGACCATTGCGGCTTCTCCTATGACATGTGCCCGCACTTAACCAAAAGATCTCTCTGTAAGGTATAATGACACCATACTTACTACAACCCAGAGCTAAAACTTAGCCTCATCAGCACGTTGAGGCTTTTAATGAAAGTACTATGATTCAGAGCATTGCACTATCATGAAATGATTGCTGCAAACAATAGACACCGCAAATTCTGTGTAAATATTTGCAGTGACGAAACTGTAAATCTTGCTCAGACATTAGTCCTAGGTGCGCGGTGGCACAGACTAAATAATAAGTAGTCATGCCTTGTAGAAATAAAATAATTTAATAAGCGATACCAGGCAAAAATCAAACCTATGAAAGTGACATGATAATTAACAGGACGATGTTCTGAATCAATTTCATAATCCCGCATGCGATTTTTTAAATTAGCAGATGCGATGCATGCGAAATCCCTACTATGCGAGTCGTGTTGTATTTCCGAGAACAAGAACAATACAACATTTCCACTGCACTGAATAATGAAATCGCACGGGAAACGCCATTATTTATAGCAGTCGGGGATAACCTCAGTACAGACGGCAGAATATATGGATATTTAAGTTTTCCGTACCGCAGAAGAAAGGAAAGATCAAATTGCATCTGTTTCCCTCGACGACCCTATAGCTAACACGGCGTGTTTACACTGGTGGGTTTTACTCGTTCACGCGACGTTATTCTATGCAGATTTGTTAGCCGATGTATTCGAATTGTTACAGCCAGGGGAATGTACAGAATTATACTAAAATTAACGGACGAGAAAGTTACGAAATCAATGCAAATGTCGATTAACCAAAAAATATAATGCTAAGTTAATAGCTTCCTCGTGGTATTGATTCGCGGCAGACGCAACAAAAGGAGAGAAAAAATACACTAATTCACGGACACTTTTCTGTCTACCCGGCGTGGTTTCGAGAGTATTTTTTATCTCTACCTTCTTTCTCTGTTGCCTCACAGTTGATGCCACAACTTACAAAACGACAAACTCGTGATTTCTTGGCGTCCTCCAAAGCCAAAGGAACGCATGCCCGTCGTTCAGGAAGTAGCAACATAAAACGGGTACTGTTCCCCAAACTATCCCGCGAGCAGTTCTCTGACTGCTCAACACGAGATGGCGGCGCAAGTAGCGCTTTGAGAAACCGCACATGTGAATACTTCGGCAGCCTTGCCATGATGTATACAACAAAACACATTTTTTTTTGCTGCGTTTGGCGTGAATTATTCCATCAATACCATGAGGAAGCTAAGCTATCTTAGCATTATTTTTTGGTTATTGTTTCTAAGCATTTTCTGATGCATTCTGGAAATGACAATTATTTATAATCATTTCGCATAACCTCAGATACCTCTTAATGTATAATTGGTGCGCGTAAAGTGTAAAGTACCATGACTTTACTGACATCCTATCAAATTTTAGCGTATAATAAACCTTGAGAAACGTGTGAAGAAACCTTCATTAATCCCAGTAACCCGTCATTACATAGAAAAGAATCTATTATCTGCCGCTGAGTGGCTCTAGGTTAGGATATATTGAATGTAACAGGAACTTCTTTCAGACTGTTCGCAAACACAAATCATTAACTTTTGTCTGTGCCTTGTTAGGCAGCAAATCTAAGGATCGCAAACAAATGGTACATTAGAGCTACAATCGTGAATATCGTTAAAATTTGATACAAAAGTACCTCAAAGACGGATTGTTTAGAGGAAGCCTTTAGAAAAGATGGGCCACGATTTTTTTTTTGTTCTTTTTCTTCTTAGAATTGGTAACGCATTCTTCCACTTAAAGGTTTTACCTTTTCCTATAAAATAACTGTTGGAAACTGTTTCTTTATCTTCGCTTGAATTAATAAATTCAGAGTCAGACTAATTGTTAACTTGAATGGCGTCAGATTTGATTTCCAAAAACTTCTCACAATCTTCTTCATATTCTGAATCGCTTTCAAAGTTACTGCCATTGTCAGAGTCTTTTCCAAGCATCATTTTTCGTATTATTTCCTCTATATCGGGTGTTGTCATTAACAAAACGCGGTCACTAGCCACTAGCCTAAGCATTTCATAAGAGATCGCTGGGACCACCCTTTACGTAATTGCATTAACCAAATTTAATTCAGCTTATACAGAATATTAAAAAATGCTTCCCAAGATCATTTACATGACTTTGGAGCAACGTACCTTCATTTTGAAGTTTCAATTCAATGGGAAACAAAACTAGACAGATTGTAGCATGTTTCGTATAAAATTAGTTTAATTTGGTCCGTTGTGTGTTCGTAAAAATATTTTAAAAGGTATGTTCCACATTACTACTGGTGTTGTAATGTTAAATCATACTCGTATAATAGGAAAAACAATATTTAGCTGCGTATAATTAATAAAAACAAGAAAGCTCAGCGCATTACGTGAATGTTGAATTATAGCAGCGCAAGATACTGAAATAAGCTCTGCCGCTGTTGTCTCTCTGATAATATTCAATATCGAATGTATTATACGGACTATCTATATCCTCTTTCCGTAGCAAAAGAGATGGAAACGCGAAATCCGCATCTCTTTACAAAAATGAACGGATGCATTGACGTATTACTACACAAACGCCTGCGATGTATTCGCGATAAAGTAATTGAAAATTGATCCTCCGAATAAAATATGCAGCAGTTCCCCGGCTCTGCGATGATTATATTGTTTGAAAGCGATGCCAATAACACGTCAGGACGATCTATATATGCTCGAAATATTCCATTGTATCTGCGAGAAAAATACTTGCTTATATCAGCTGAACTGTCGATAACCATCGCGTCAACGTTGATCCGCTCCGAGTTTGGAATAGTGGAATAAAAATGATGTAATTGAAGAGGAATACCAAGAGAAACTGTAGCTATATGATTTATTTAAACTATAAGTGTTTGTGTTAATGAATATTAAAGAAGATAATCGGGGGAGGAATGAAGCAGTCGATGGAAGAAGAGTTAGGAACTGAATGCATATTGGTTGAGGAAACGGGCGTTCCTTTAGACAAATTTTATGATGCTTTTACTCTTTCCTAAATAGAATTTAATAAGGTGGTGGTTTAAAATGTTAATTGCGAATTGTTTATGAGAAAGCCTCTAACGGCAGGGTGCACCAGTATTATTAGCAGTATTCACAAGCTCTTGGTTTTAGACCTAACAGCTCCGTTTTGGAAAAGGAAAAAGTTCTGAAAATCTTTCCCTAGTCACTTTTGCGACATCAGCATGATGCTTTTAATAAAGCTATTCACAATATAAGTTAGCAGTGATGGTTATGACGACTTTCCAAAAACCTACAATTGATAATTCCAATCTCCAATTAAAGTTTTATTAGCGGCCATTTTAAACTAACTTAAAATATTAATTAAAAAACAATTGTCACCAAATGAAAGAAGATAACACGTAACAAACATGCGGCAATCATGGCTATCTGATGTATACAAAAACTGCACGAACCCATTTGGTCGCTTAAAAAAAAACCCTTTTCACCCTTATCTGCAAATGTTGTATTCGTCCCTTTTTTCTAGTTAAATTGCAAGTCTAAAACTAAAAGTTCTTTTAATTTTGTACCGTAATATAAAGGAAACAGACAGCTTTTTTTGATTCTCGTTTCATATTGGATTACGTCGGAGAACACAGCGCAATGCTAACAATCAACAAACGTCCAATCAGTAATCTTATACAGTCAAAGGGGAACCCGAATAAACGAAGAAACAAAAACGCGAAAGAACGTTCGTTCAAAAAAAAAAAAAAAAAAACAACGAAAGACGAAATAACGAACGCGGCAACGACAATGGCGCTATCCCGTTTGTTTTCCATGATAACTTAATATACACGCATTGCTTCAATAAAGCCGCATTTCCAATTCCCATCCTCTTCTCCGTCGTAATCGTATTCGCCTTCGTTAAAAATTCATACTCAAATGTCGTCCTTCATTTTTGCAGCGTAGGCGGGGTGGTCGAGGAAGGCGTGGAAACTGCTCATCATCTGTCCAATTTGCAATTTTTTCCCTCCTTTTACTTCGGTCGCCTACCTCCACCTCGTCCGCTTCCATACAACTCGCCCCCTTCCCACTATCGCTATCCTATGCTTAGTTGATGGTGGGAAGTGCAGATGTCAAATGGTCGGAGGCGGACCGGTAATGAGTTTAAGTACCTATGTCTCGGTTCCCGATTCTTGGTCGTCGCTCTAACGAATTTAGGCAAATAACCTCCCTAGTTAGGAGACAAAAGTGTGTGCGTTGCCGTTACTTCGAAAGATGGAAATTTTATTAGCTGATAAGCTCTGAAACGACGACGAGTATAGATGTGAATAAATTATTGGATGTGCATTCAAAAGGAAGATAAAAACTCAAATAGAAAGGCAGGCAGACTAGCAGATTTTCTATAAAATTAGTTTGATTTGCACCAATACGTTCTACGATCGCAAAATACCTAAAAAGACGTTTATTTAATCCAATAACATATGTAGTTGCTCTAACAAAAATTGTGTTATCGTCACATATTTTACTGTATTTATTGCTTGCATGGATTATGTGAGCTTTGTGTATTCAACGCCATATTTCACGAAGTATCTAACAGATGCCGTAAAAGTAATCACCTTATCGAAAGATGCTCTAATTTTTGCTAATAGGGTCTTATATTGCCGCAACTTTAACGTTTACGAAGTAAAAGAATACACGTAGATAAATATGAATCGCCATACTTAATAACGCAGAATAATTTGTGGCACCTACCGGGCAAATTTTGCGGCGCTTGGCCACTCGTCTTGAAGAAACAAGCTAATCATAGCAAAGCAGCAGACATGACCGGCCCTGGAGTACTTATTCGATCAATAATATCGCTGCTGTGGCTGCAGATGTCCAAGAAAACCCCCAAACATCAACTAGAATTTTATTTTATTTTTTTTTTATTTTAATTACAACGAATTTTACTGTTTTCTTAACATATTAATTTTTTATGAGAATCCAAATAGATAGAGAGTCCAATGTTGAATACTACTTCCTGTCATGTAGACTCTAAAGGTTTTATGCCATTGAAATGGAATTAATATTAGCACATCCGTTCATATTGTTCGCGCGCTTAATGGGAACATTAAAACCATAAACAAAGAACGCCATTTATTCGTCATTTGGTTTGTTTTCAATATCCCAACGTCAACAAGCAATTTTAATCATTTCCAAGTCAATTTCCCTTTTTATGTAAGAAAGAACAAAAAGTAAATAAACATAAGTTTTCAATTCCGCGCTTTTGTCATCCGTTTTCGGTCCCTACGCGCAATTTTATCGTTCAGACTAATAAAAATATTTTGACTGCCACCTCCGTTGGTCCCGGGAACGTTTAAGTTTGCTTAGAAGAATTTTTTATTAAGCTACGGAGACTACTTTCCTCTTCGTGCGTCTTTATCTTCGGGACCGCCCGAATGGAAATGTAAAAGATAATAAAATGATTATATCCGTGCCGTTCACCTCCCTAAAACGGCCCCTTTTATAGTCGAAAATGTATATTTTTATATACGTCGGAATGAAAACGTTTTTGATAAATTTACACGCGAATTTATAAGATTTTTATTGCGTTTCCTTTTCTTTATTGTTTTTTTTTTCTCCTTGGGAAAAGGGGGGTAGAAATAAGACGGGATTAATTTAAACGCTTGTTTAAATGCATTACGGTATATTTAAATGGAAAGGTACAAAATGTTATTACCTCGTGGCATGCAAATGTCTGACGTTCTCGGTTTTTTTTTTTTTCGTTGGAATGAGATTTAGAGCGGAAATAAATAAAAGAAATGGGGAAAATTCCTGGAAATGAGAAGGAAAAATGTTTTGTTTTATTTGTATTTTGTTCTTTGATTTAACAATAGTCTAACCATAAGATTATTTGACCAAGGCAATTATTGCAGTGATATTGCTTCACGTTACTCAGATATTTCTTTAAAACGATGTCATTAACTTCCCTTCAGCCATGCATAGCAAAGTAATATTCATTCAATTAATTTTTAAGTAGTAATTTAAACAACCCGCTTTTCTATCTGTAATACTATGCTTGTTAGGTTTGATGTTTAGAGTCATTGCGAAGTGTCATCGCGATATATCTGCAACCTTGAAATATGTGCGTTCTCTAGCGAATTTGACTGGTTACTGGTTAAGAACAAATTAAGAACAAATAACTTTCTCCGGTAAGAAATCGAACCCAGCATCTCGCGTTTGCTAGGTGAACGTGCGTACACCACAGGCAGATTTTCACATTTCATCGATGAAAACCAGAATATATTAACCAAATTTACGCGTCTAGTATTCGAATATTTTCAAAATTTTGAAGATTAATGTTGTTTTCCCGGGGTCATCTTTGCCTGGAGATATACCTACCGAACAAAACCCCTTTGAGAGATACAAGAGAGCCACAAATTGGAACTCGGTTGTATAATCCGCTACAACATCAGGTTAGGTATGGATAGGACGTTCATTTTAACATTTCAGTACATTCCGTTTCCTTGTTAAGCTCTCTATACCATCATGCTTTTATGTACACTGCCGTTCAGAGAAGTTCGGTCGGTTGGTAAAAAACATGAAAAGGTAAGAGAAACAAACGAAACTAAAAACAAAATGCAATTTTATTGTATGTACAGGTAACAAAGACGAAAATAAATAAATAAAAAGTTATTCTGGCTTAATATAACACTGAACATTATATTTTTTTTTCATCGAAAAAAACTCCTTTGCTGTTAATCACCGCTCGAACTATTCTAGGCATTCTTTCGATAAGTTTTGTTAAAATGGATTGTGGAATATTAATCCATTCATGTTGCAGTCTTGTGAAGTTGGGCATATTTTTCGGATCCTCCTGTCCAGTTCATCCCACAACAACTCTATAGGGTACAAATCTGGACTTTGTGGGGGCCATGTTATGTACTTTCAGGGTGTGCTGTTCTTCTTGCTCCTTTAGACAGTTCTTACACACTAACGCAGTGTGCTTTGGGTCGTTGTCATGCATGAATGCAAAGTTACAGCCTATTATACGCAATCCTGATGGCACTGCATGATTCTGGAGTATTGCAAAATAATTTTCCTTCCTCATTACACCCTGCATTCTGCATAAATCTCCCGTCCCAGCAAAGGAGAAACATCTCCACACTAACACAGAACCACGCCCTTGCTTCACTGTAGGCACAATGCAGTTCGGGATCCCTTTTCGGTTTTAGATCTTCGGACATAAACTCATCGATTTTGCCCAAAAACCTCAAACTTTGACTCGTCACTCCAAAGCACGTGTTTCCAATCATCTAACGACCAATCTAGATGAGAATGGACCACTGTAGCTGTTTTGCTCTGTTGCTCCGACATAATAAAGGTTTTCGAATGGCAATGCGTCCATGAAGGTCCGCTTGTTGAAGTCGACGTTTTACCGTACTCGCCGAAATTTGCTCTTCACGGCCGCGATTGACTTCGGCTGCTATTTGTGGCTCTGTTAATTTTCTATTGCGTTTGCTTAATAATACAATTCTCAAATCTTCAGCTTTTGTTGTTTTCCTAGATGCTCCGGGACGAACACGATTTTCTATAGTTCCAGTTGTCCGATATCGCTTTATGATGTCATTTACTGTTGAACTTCTCATATTTATTTTTTCAGCAATTTGTCGCCCCGAATATCCTTCTTCAAACAGCGTAATAATGCGTGAACGTTTTCCTACACTGGTAGGCTTGCCACGTGCCTTTTTGAAGTAAATTTTCTTAAAACTTTCGCGCAAAAACGACAGATGCACACCAACACACGTTTAACAGTAAAATGAAGCAAATTTATATCTTTACGCCTGTGATAAATAAACAAGAATGATACTGCGGTATATTTCCTAAATGTATTGTTCGTTAATAATCCCCAAGCGACCCGTTCCAAAAGATCGGTACTTCCGAGAAATTCTTGGAATGATAATAAAAGAGACTTTATTGTGGTTGTCGCAATATTTCTACTTTGTATAATAATTTCTGGCTTTAACCCCTTAGAAAAGAGTGTATGCTTAATATTTTTCTAATTTTAGATAGATTTTTATTGCATGACCGAACTTCACTGCGGAATCAAATAATAATCATATAAATTCGCATACGTTCATATGAATGGAAGATAAGGAGAGGCAATTGGTTAATTAACAAATTAGATTTTTCCCAGAAAACTGCTCAATATTAATAGCGAAATGTTAAATTAAATACCTTTTAATGATAACATTCGTATAAATTCACCATTCGAAATCTCACTATTTTGCCGTTATCCCATTTGTATAGCAGCGGTCTGATATGCGTAGTAAATCAAATTACACGGTTAATCTAGATATGTGTTGTCGCAATACGAGGACGAGCATAGAGCAATTAATGCAGTATTTTACGCCACCACATCAAATCTTTACAAAAAAAACAATATGATTAATTACTTTTTCGATAGCCTACTTTTATGCATATAAACCGGTACATAAAGAAAAGAACTGAATTTTAAACGCAAGTTAATTACACAACGCACAGATAAACATGATAAATACGACCGCAAGCCATGTTACATAGTAGGTGCGGCGATGGTTACGCTTCAGTATCGTATCAAAGCTCGTTAATAGATTGACCGTATTAAGCTCGCAACGTGTTGATTAATTTTTGACGTACGCAAGTTCATTAGGATCATGTTCTATTGACTAAAATTCGGTGCCACGCGCGCATACACGGTAATTAAACGTTTCTATATGGATAATCTACATATCTCCATCTATATAACATTTTTATATGTAATACGCTATATATTAAGGCATTCATGTTGGAAACCATTCGCTTATACGCCGGTTTAGTAAGATTTCGTTACCTTGTGATATCTTCCCCAAAAAGCATTGTTAATGTTAGATAATGCTCCCAAACGATGAGTTAAAGTCAAAAAAGGAACATTTTAATTTTAATTTTATTTTATTTACTATTAATACTTAATACCAGTAATCCTTTTGAAATCGCAAAAAATCGATAAGAAAGAAAACCCATTTAAAAAGCAATTATCACTTCATTGGCAGAATTACTTCCCTCCATCTGCAAATAAAGCAAATCACTTTTAAAAAAAATTCTATAATAGGGAGAAACCACCTCCTAATTATCGTTAAGTACCAATACATATCGATGTCGACGATTTCCTCTGCATTGCTCTCGAATGCAAGAAAGAAATCGACTCGCTAACAAGAAAATGAAGCAAAGCGAGCATGAGACGATCAGAAAATTCGATGCAAACATTTATTAGATCGACATGCAGTTCTCGGACTTTGGCGTAATGACGAAATTCATTATTCGATGAAAATTTATCGTCGCCGCGAATGTAATTTAATAAACGGTGGTGCGTTCGGTTCGATTACGCCCGTAAGAGGAACAGGGGAAGACTGTGGCGAAAACAAGAACGAAGCCGATGACGGAAAGTGCCAACTTGAATCGAATGCAATCAACGAGAATAATGTAATAGGTTCTCCTTTTGTTTTTCGTTTGTTCACCCCAGCCACCGCCAATCTTGGCACCGACCGCTGATGATCTCGTTTCCACTAGAGCACGCGACGGTGATGCCGCGGTGCGGCGATGACGAAAAACATATCGGTTCCAGGCAGAACAACAGAGAACCGAGCGCAAAATGGGAGTCATTCGATCGAACAATGGCAAAGGAGTGGGTTACTTGATCTCCCATTCCTAATTGGGTTCGCTCCTTGCATTGTTCCCACGTGGTAATGGAAATTTAACAAGGAACTTCAATCATAAATGGCAACTATATATATATATAATAACAATAACTACGGTTATTTCCGTGTGGTGGGCCTATTACCGAACCGATAATAATGTTTCCTGTCACCGCTTCAACTTTGATGCCTAATTCATGAACAGATTACGCGGAAATTGCTTCTGCAATTTGCGTATACAAAGAGAAATTTGTGCGAACTATAAGATTGAAGGCTTTTATTCGATTAAAAGATACTCTTCTCATCGTCATAAATTCAGGAGGATGTGCGACTGATGGCAACGCCTTTTGCATTTTGCATCCTCACCGCGGACATATCGCTAATTATTGGAGATAGGCGCTTAAATTTGGCAAAGTAATCAAATTTCATTTATTTGGCAAAGCGATAGATCTGTGACAAATAACATTCAAGACTTTTTATTTTTTATTTTATTTATTTTTTCTTCTAAAACCATAACCTACGTCTTATATAAATCTTATAATAAATTCTAAACCTAACATAACGAAATATTTTTCAAAACTACGAAGTTGTGGCCTTTTTTATTGAAAGCTCTTCAAATAATTCTCTCACATTTCGTTTATCTCTATTTTTTTTTTACTGCCGATTTTGAACCGGATTTTCATTCATCCTACTTCTCGCAAGAAGCAAATTAAATATTAAATGGGAATTTCTAAAACAAAATTCCGGAAACCCAGAGGCCAACATTCAATCTAATCCTTTCGCGTCACATACGCAAGGGAGAACAGGTTCGCTTAAAACGTTTCCGGCATTAAGTGGACGCTCAACAAAAGGAAAAATTAGGTCGCCTAACAGACCTGGGCTGTACGAATGTTTCGCGCGCGATATTTGCACGTTACTGCAATGAAAAGATGTCGGCCGTGGGCATTGAGAAAGTTGAGTAGAGTACCGACACCGTCGCTATGGTGTACGGAACTATGTATTTGCGGAAAATGCAAAAGCTCGCCCAGCGTACCAGGCATACAGCCAACAAAGTACAACAAATACTACGGTAACGGTGAGCTTGGTCGCTGCTGTTGGTGCCTTTCTTTGTTCGTCGCGCATACAGGTCTCGTTTTTTCGCTGAAAGCACGAATATATGGATGTAGTTTTTGAGTTCGGATTTTATTCCTTTCTGATGGAGATGTTTTGCGTATATGCGCGAAATATTCCAGTGAAAAATGCTATATAGGAAAAACGCTGCTGATATTTGCAGTACGCTGCTCCATTTTCAAAGTAATGTTTCCACAGAAACTCCTATTTCGTGGGATGAAGTGTGTAACTTTTTTTTAGTTCGAAATCAACAAGCAAGATCTAATCTTTGTCACAGAATTTTTGAAATAAGTTCGCTTATTTTTTTCCGTTTTTTACTTAAAAATACTTCTTTGTTTACAGATTGCTTAGCCTTTATTTTCTATTAAACAATTTAAGAGAATCGAGAGGTTCAAGATCGGGTAACTTTTGTTTAACTTTTTTTTTGTATCAAATGTATGATAACGACAGAAAAAGGTATTTCCATAGTTTTAGCTCACCCCGTATGATTTATTTCGTCTATTAATGTCGATTCCGTCGACAGGTGATTTTATCGAAGATCTTTTAATGTTTATTTTAGGGCACTTTTTCTTGATTCTATTCGTTAAGTTTATTAGACATTTTATACTTAACGTTTCGACACATTTCTTTGTCTTCTTCAGGAACAATTTGTTTGTGTTATATAGTTATATACGAAAATAATTAAAGAAGATAAAACATGTGTCGAAACGTTAAATAGAGCTTTATTATAAAATCTCTAATAAGCTTAATGAAGAACCTAGAATCAAAAAAAAAACCTAAAATAAATACTAAGGAACGTAGTAGAAATGTTGTCGCGTACTTGATGTTTCACTTGACGTTTCGCTGATCATGCTTCAACTTCTTCCGAAGATTTCTAAAGACTGAAGAACCTGACATCATGATCAGCGAAACATCAAGTCAAACATCAAATACGTGGCAACACCCGAAAGACATTTCTACTATGAACTACGGCCGTGAAAGCCTACACTCAACTACTAAGGAACGGCTCACAGTAAGTAAACTACAGTTCATTTACTGTGAACACATCGATTTTCTTTTTATATAAAATTTAAAAATCGATTACGTCACAAATTTGCATCCTTCTTTGACCAACAAACTATATCTACGCCATAAATAGATATTATCTGCGCAACCATTTCGATATCCAACAGATCCGCTATGCAATCCGTATAACTCCACGCAGAATTCACTTTACATTCTGTAGCGGGATGCGATGGTAATGTCGCCGCGGTTCTCTCTGATTTAAATTTCTGTCGACGTGTCTAATCCAAATATATGACCGGAACGATCTCTGGATCCGTTCGACGGCATTCATTCCCGCCGCCGTCACTGCAAATCTACAATCATTTACCACGTCAGAGAGTTAAGCCCGATACAAAATTGAATCTTTTCGTTCCGTTCGTCGTATGTATACGTTAAGCGTACATTGAGATACTTGTTCCGCTCGTACTCCTGTCTTGCTCGAGATGTTTACAGTAGTTCGCCTGGAACGTAATAGACATCGCGACGTACCGTGGTTCAGAATCGGGAAAATGCGATCGAAATTTATATCGTTTGAAATAATTGTTACCAGTATTCATGTAGGGGAATTTGAAAAAATTATAGAATTTCGTTGGATAATGGAGATTCGAAATGCTTGTCTCTGCATCTTAAATTTCTTCTTAAAACTAGAATCTTCCACCATATAAAATTTATTCAGGCGAACGTAATTGTAGCATCTGCAACTCGAAATCTACTTTACATATGCACCTTTACGTCCGCAACACGGCTGTGGCAGTTCCAAGATGAAAAGTTGTTTTCATTCCGCGAAAAGTTTATTACAAGCGCAGAAACGAAGTTCGAATCCATGAATGCTTAATATGACATCGTCATTCGCGCAGCATATCTCGATTGTTATCCGTATTTATTCATTATTTAACATCGAAGAGGAAAAATCGGATAGAGGATGCACAAATACGAAAAGCGGCAAACGAAGCGTATATTTTAAAGGAAAAACGTCAATTACGGCGAGTACGTTATTCGGATAATAAGAAGAGGAATTTTTAATTAAATTTCGCGATAATATAAATGCTTTTACGGCCGTATAGCCTCTAATATTTCTCAATAATTTAATCAATTCGAAATAATACAGTTAGAAGGAAAAATATTCGAAGGGAAATATGTCTAAGAGCCGATAAAATCCTTTAGAACGGGGCGGAGATACTCGCCAATATGAGGGCTGTAAAAGCTAGTAGGTTATTAGGAAATATATTTCAATTGCCTTTTATTTGCTTAAATGAAAATTTGCACTTAACTGGCTAGAGTTTCCCGGAAAATGAGACTGCCACTTCACGAAGTGAATCGGAATTGTTAGTAGATTGTTAAGCTAAAGTAGACTCGCAAATGGTACCCACTGCAATAAAGGGAAATTATAGAGATTCTTCATTGCTAAGAGCAAATGGAATATTTCGGAGCAAGCTCCTTTACTTTTTATATCGAGATAACTTGTTAAATTTATTATATGACTTTGGTGACTATTTATTAACAATCATAAATGATATGCTTTAACATTATTGAATATGAACTTCGAAACGGAACAGTCAGGGCTAGACGGTCCAGCCTTTAGTTTTAAAGCGCTTGTCGAAATCCTTCAAACGAAGCGAAAGTAAAGATATTTTTGAAGGACGCCGAAAAGGAGGTTGAAATTTCGTCAATCGAACAGTGATTTGTTCTGTTATTTAAGAGATATGAGCGATTGAATTTTGTCACATAAGTAAACTGCGGAAGAAACCATACGCCGAATCGCATTGAGTTACATACCTAGACACTTCGATTGTTCTAACCGTTCAGAAGTTATGGGTAAATTTTCAATCGTCAAGCTTTAAAGCTCTCTAGCGTCGAAACGGTTAAAGGCAGAGGAAGGTACGGTTAGATACCATTACAATGGTTCTGAATCTACTGCAAATAGTTGCGAAGGAGGTCGAAAACTAAGAAAATTAAAGAAGTTCGAAAACAAACAATTTGACCGTGCCATCCTATATATTTGATGGTGAGTATATACGCCAGTTGGCCCCATGGCGAACTGCTTTCGGCTATAGAAGCAACTGCAACACCATGTTAGCCGAACAGCGCTAGTTGTGGTTCTAATAGTACCAATGAGCGGAATCGTTATAAATTAATAAAAATACAACGTAATTCTCGACATTTTACGGCCGTCGATTCGAGCTTTTGTCAATTTGTCGTGAACTCATGCGGCATATTACAGGTTGTATTATGGTATTATTAAAGAAAGTTGATTGGTTGAAATTTCATTGTATTGTCCGAAATGTTTCTCTGTTTAATTCAAATCGCTGTTGATTGATGACGTACTCAACTAGGTGATAATTTTAATGCGTGGTTTCTCTATCGACGCTCGTTCTAAGAGAGCGCGTGGTAAACAATAAATTTTGAGGTTTGTTTTTATTCATTTTGTAAAACCGTTATTTGTCCAGGTGATCCTCTCGAACTTTCCAATCGTGAAAATTAAATCTTTTATTTAGAAAATAAATTTCCGATATTAATAACATTACAATTCATACCCATGAATTATAAAATTAATTTATCCCCCACCAAACGGGAAACAAAAACGAAATGAAATGAAAAACTTAATAACGGTCTATTTAAACATGCACGCGAAATAACCGCTCTATGAAGCATGAATTTTCATTGCGAATAAAACACGTTTATGCCGTCGGCTTTTCCATGGAAGAGCGTGTCGACACGTCACAAGTTGCCGCCGTTCGCGCAAAACAATCCTGTTTGCAAATAAAAAAAAAGAGGTAACAACGGTTCTATAGACGCCGCCGACAAAAAGCAATCTGTTTAAGTTGAAAGAAAAAATTAATCATAACTTTATTACGCATTCATGAAAGTCCGGCGTGTAACGGCTATAACAACGGCACACCGGAGGTGTTAGGACTAAATTAAAAGTTTGACCGCAGCTCTAGTCCGATGTCCGTCAAAAATTGAGCGTGGCTTGTATTTCGCAAGTGCGCCATGTCTTTACGCCGCGAGTTGGAATGTTCCAGACGCGCGAATTAATTTATTCACATTCAATTCTGTTTGGGCGGCTGTATGTTTTTGCATGGAATGGTTTATTGTATTTTGTATGAAGTTCTAAGAGTAGAGTTCTTCCAATTTAACACTGTTAATTTATACATTTGTCAGCTGAGCGATTAGATTTGTATTGTCCGTGTATTTATACTTTTTATATATCAATTGTTTACAAATTTATTACACAGTGTGGGTCGGAAGGAACCCTCCATATTCCAGGATGTACAGGCAAAATAATTCAAATGTTGTTTCCCAATTTTTATATATTTTAGAGTTATTATAAAAAAATTTCCTTCACGCATTATTCTACTTTGTTTTTAATAGGTTGCAGCCGTTGCTCCTCCAATTCATTCATGCCCGTCTTTAATATTAGTTGCAGCATTTTTAGCACTTCAAAATAATACATCCCGAGTATCGACTATAACCTCTTCTTTGAACCAATCCCACGAACGGGATAGGACTCCCAGGAAACCTTATCTGGCCTATTCGGCGAAATGTACGTGAACTCGATCTTGCTGAACACCTATGCTTTACAATATTTACAGCAATATCCTCCAATAGCCTTTGTAATTCATTTTGCAAGTAAATAACAAAGACATTTTCAATTGGTACAAGGCAAGTTGTCGGGCATGTGCACAAAATCTGAGTTTTGGTACTAACGCAAAGCGCCGCTTCTTGTTAGTCTCTGTTTTCTAATTATAGTATATCAAATATTATACCAACTTTACCCTATTTAATTAGTGATACTTTTCAGTAAAATAGTTGGTATGTTTTTGTGCCATTAATGACGCGAAATTAAGGTCAATTGCTCAATTGGATCAAGTGTACGCTGAACGAAAACCGTCCATAAATAGAATAAGAAAAAATACGTTAATGTAACAATTTTCGTTTTATCTAGATTGGTCCTTGGACTGAATTTATCACTTTGATAAATGGCTGTTTACTTTATCGATGAACACGTACTTTCATATACACACTATAATCAATAAATGAGTATTTATTATATTGATAAATAAGTTTCAATTTGATAAAAGTAGTTTATTGCCATAATAAATTTTGTTACTCAATATAATAGTTTTTTTATTGAAACGAAGTTAAAGAATTATCTATTGAATTTATTTTAAGTATAACAATATAAAAAGAAGAAATTACGTCATACGATAGATTTATGTTGCAATCTGCTATCTATATATTGCGTAAATTACTACATACTATCGAACTCGATGTCTTGATAGCACCATTTAACCAATTGAATCGTAAAGTATATAATACTTATAGTGCTCTGACCTCAGGAAATGATCAATCAGCACTAATATCTTCTAAGTGGGCTACTGCAGTTATTATGTACAACATACATAGATACTACTTTAAGTTACATCGAAGCAATTTTCAGATAAAATTGGACATAAGGATAATATTTTATTTGTAATGTTTATTTATTAAATTAATAATTTACAGTTGGATTTTTTGCTCTTTAAATAGGATGCGGCATATGTTCCTCTATAAAATTATTTAGGTTTGTAGGAAGAATTGATTTTCTATATTCCTGCTGCGACTGTCTTCGAAGGCAATGTATAGAGGCAAGCAAAGCTATTAATTCGACGCTTACTGGACACCTCCAGCCACGGACGTCTCTCACCCGGAATAGAGAGCTTATACGCATAAAGCTTGTTTGTAAACGGACCTTGTTTGCATGCGGACAGCGTGTATTGTTCGCGGCTAGATAGATATTTATCCACACTATCCTCGGAGAAATTGTATCAATACATGACAGGTTTTAGTAGTGTATTATTTTACTTTTAACAGAATTAGCGGTCTAGGCGGTTTAAAAATTATGGAATTATTTCAGTTATTGGACAGCTATTGTTCGATGACTTTCTTTACATTAAATTTATTCTTAATATTCAGCGTATTGATTGACTTCTACGTACTTGTTAACTTGTTTAGTCCTTAAAATCTGTTTACATAGCTTTCTGTTTCGCGTCGCTTCAATCTTCCTGTAACTATCTATCTTTGTCTTTAGGGTGTTCATCCCCTTCCCCTGGAGGTATTTTACTTTCTACATAACCTCGTTGTTTGTTGTTCATCTTCTATTACAATACGGCTACTAATTTGAATTTATAATAATTTACAAATGAAAGTTGATGAGAAAAGAATAGAACAAAAACAAATTGGAAAATTAATCAACAAGTGTTAACTTAATTGCCTAAATGCTTTCAAATTAACATAATCTGTTCAAATTTCAAGTTTTCAGAAAGTTTTCAGAAGAAAATGTGCTTTATTCGATAATGTACGAAGGTAGTGCCAGAATTACTCGCCTTGACAACGAAAAAAAGCACAAAGTATTTTGGAGAAATACCTTTATTTCTCAGCAGAGTCGTCTTTTAGTCTGATACACTTTTCTCAACGATGTTCAATTGCTTCGATTACCTTTATACTGAGAAGCGTCCAGCTCCTCAAAATAGCTATCAACAGAAGAATCTACCTCTTTATTGTTGGCAAACCATTTACTATCCAGCCATTCTTTGAAGTTTGGAAAAAAAAATAATCCGACGGGGACTTTTTGGGAACCTTTCAAATAAAAGTAATAATGATTTTCTATGTTCACAAATTAACTGAAAACATTCACTATTGATGGCTATCAAACAAATACCAAGCAACGTAACGCCATCAAACTTCAAACTTAATGTTAATAAGGTTGGTACTTTCGACCGTAATACCAGACGTTGTTGTTTCGGGTTCTAAACAAAAGGAATCTGAGGGATTCGAAGAAAATTTCGATTTGTAAAACCCCAATTCCTCATTTAACGTAAATTATATTTCCATGTCTGAGTTTGCCACCTTCACATCAATATTAATAAGACACGAAAGAGGCTAATTTTGAAGCCTTTCCATCGACATACAGCACTAGCCGAGAAAGCTTCTTTCAAGCCAATATCTATACGCTATATGAACGCGAAAATAAACAAACAAAAAAAAAAGCGAGGATGTCGTGTAGTCAAGGGAAACGTCGATATCCTTCGCGACACGTTCGCGTTTAGCCGGGTTCGAGAACGTTCACCTTGCGTAGCGTCTTAATTATGTAAATGATTTTCTTTTCAGGAGATGAGGGATCGAGACAGGCCCAACCGGCAGGTAGATGGGAATAGGGATGGAGACAGGTAAAGGTACTTCCCTCTACATTTACTTAAGCGAATTAATAGAAGCAAATCCGGATACGCGGCAACGTTGCGGGTAAATATTTAATTAAGCGGAATATCAGATGGTAATATTTTAACGGGAAGATGCGGCGGGGAGTGTTTTGTTTTAATAAATAAGTTTTCCAGGTTGCGGTAGTGGTCGTTATTGGTGCTTTTTTAAGGAAGGGTAAATTATTTCTTTATAATATGCGCAGCACACCTCTTGTATGCGAATAGCAAACTACAAATACTGTTGATGACTAACTTTTACCAATTTAGGGCAAATGATACTACGCAATATCCCAAAGAAAATGTTATATACATATCTTAATTTCATAATCCGAACATCAAGACCTTTTCAAGACAAAAACTGTTTTGTCAATCTTGATAAATAATGATAATTGGTAGAGCTTTATAAATTAATTCATAATTTACTTAGTCCTAGTTTCTTCCGGTCTTCGAATTTTGCTGTTTTGAGGTTCAATTCTAGAACATCAGATACATTTTATTGCGAAATTCAGCGAACTAATATTGGATCGAATTCTCCCCTTTACCCAGTTTCTATATAGCAACACTATGAATGGTATTGACCTATTTTATTTAACCCTTAACATTCTCTCTTTTTTCCCCTCCCTCTACTTTTGCTTTTAACATCTCCGCTTCATAAAACATTTTTTTTAAGCTAATTACAAACATAATTAAATATAAAACGTACTTTTTAGATCTACAATGTACATACGCGTGTAGTACGTTTACGTTAGAGAAATCCATAATCTACGATGTATATTTGCTCCTACACAAATACCTTCGCCTATTACTTCGCTTTATTCTGTCGGTATGCAGATAACAGACATTCCCGTCGAATTAATTCTTGCGGTTTCCACATTCAGTTCGACATTGTTAGGCAGTATGTACTGAGTGCCGCCGCCGCCGTATCTAATTTTCGCGTGTGGATGCTCTTCCTACGGCGTCGCGCCGCCGAAGCAGTTCCCAAGTGCGAGCGGAACTCCGGGCGGTAGCGGCGCTGCTCCGGACGAACGGGAGAAACAATTGGTAAGAATCCGAGCGCCTCCCGTCGATGCTTCATTGTTCGCAAATTATTAATATAGTTATGGAATACCGCGAGGCACGAAATCCACTTAACATTGTGTTCGTATCTCGCGGAGGCAGTCTATTTCCTCCCAGATACTATGCCGTATACTCACAGCGTTCACAGAATAACCCTACAAACTGCCGCTATGCTTCGTAATGAAGATTATACCGGCTGCTAACAACAGTAAAACTATGTTGTATTATTGGTTTATTGCGTACATGTTGTCAACCTATTTTCGTGATCCACTAGCCATTTCTACTTCAAAGTTGTTGTTTTATAAGTTCGAATTCAACCATCAAAAATATGTTCAGATAAAAGACAACAGCAGAAAGAAATAGAGTCGTCCGTTTGAAGTAACGAACGTATCGATCAGGAATCTGTTGAAACGAAAATTTGTGTGTTTCTTGCCTTCTGACGTGATATGGTCTTGTACCTGCAAAACAATTTCATAACATTCCTTTGCACAAATTGCGCTTTGATTGATTGGCACAATTTATACACTGTGGTTCAAAAGTATTTACAGGGTTGGCTGCTACAATGAAGTATTGTTACTTCTCGCATTTTGCGATTACTTTTCTGCTTTGCTTACAATACATTTATCCCAATACAGCAATATTTATTATTTCGTCGGCTCGAATTAGCGGGAATTGCGACATTCACTGAAGATGATTAATTCCTGCGTACAGGTGTAATACAATTCTATTGGAACGCACAATTTTCATATACAGCAGACAACATATGAATATACATAGGTACATCAAAATGCGTAGGCCGTGTCACAACATTACCATCAGGAGCCGGTATTTGTAACTGTTAATTAGTCTTTAATTAGCGTCAGCGTTGCCACTCGCAATATACACATCGAATCGTAATTACCTGCGCAAAATCAACACGACGTCCGTTTCTTTGTGGGATTTTCGAACGACCGCAATCCGCGTTGATCCACATTTAATTCGACGTGAAACAAATTCCCGTCCATTTAGTCCACTATATACAAACGCGTCCATCTACCGTATAGACCGGATATGTATGGTGATACATAGAATGCACACACATGCGCAGGCAGTTAATTATTCGTACGAGTGCACTTAAACAGCAACGCTATTTACGCGTAATTAAAATCTACTCTATTGAAAGAGAATGATTTAAGCCGTAGGAAAAATTAATTCCAAATACTCGAAGGATTTTCGATACATCGCCGGTCACTTTTAGATTTTGAGAGGGAAAGACACTAAATCGGTAAACGCTTAAAATGATTGTTATTGTAACATAGAGGGAAAGCTTTTTTTTTAATCATCTGCTTGAATCCGGATTTGAGTCCGTATGCTCAAGGTCAAAAGGAAGGGAGATTTAGAAATTTTATGCTTTCCTAATACCTTGCATTTGCATCTGTTCAAAGCACAAACCTTAATTTTCTGTACGTAAAATAGAAAACGAGAAAGTCTACACCCGTAGACGAGAACAACCTCCACCAATCTTTCATACACCATTTGTTCTAAATTCCAGAACTCATTTTCCGTTGTCACACGAACTATGAATGATGCTCTTATATGATTTACTATTCTCAACCCCTTCCCTAGATCTGCTTGTCCTTCGCATCTACCCTCCATACGTGTTTCATTTTCTTTTCCACGTACAACCGATTCCGTCTCTTTCTCACTGGCGTACGCAGATTTCGCTGCTTCGGATTTTGTGTATACATCTACTCTACAATCTTTATTTGTGCCCCCATTCACCCTTCTGCATATCTAAAATATCTCGCGTCGTGAATTATTATTCAGCGCGATTGCTTTGTCTCAAAGTGTCTTTGAGCACGAATAGCTGAAGGAGGGAAGTCGAGTAGACATGGGAGGAAAGAAAAACGAAAGAATGAACCGCGGTTGCAAATGATGGGATGACTGGAATAAAGGGAAGACGTGAAAATATCTATCGGGTAGAGCGAAGTTGTTAAGAATGCTTCGTGTTTGATTGAGGGTTGTTGTTTTAGGGTTAAGTGGATATCGGAAAGCTCTTCTTCGTTTGTTGTTCAACTCAGTTGGGATCAGTAAGTTAAGGAAGAATTGAAGAAGTATGAGGAAACTAAATTGAGGTGTGCTTAATTTTTAGAAAAATGAAAAATTTACAGGGTATTACAGAAAGTATCATAAACCTAGAAGATCGTATTGGTCAAAATATGTAATTTTAAATCAGGCTATCTTGAAGGCCCCTTCCTATTCATCTTTGTCCAAAAGTTTCATGTAACTGTCCTTCAACGGCAATCGAATGGCTCGGGCCGAAAATGGCTCGGAACACCATCATGCTGGAACCACACTTGTTGTCTTTGATTTAAAGAAATTTCGTCTAAAAAATTGTACTATGGAGAAAGGTAAGCAACGCCTTAACATAAAGATTTGGTGGCGTTTCCATTCCATCCGTATTAATTGTGAAAGTTTAGTGTTTGTGCAACTAGTAACTTATATGCATGAAACCTATTCCTCAGAACTCGTGTAAGAGTAGCTTGCGCCGTAGCTGCTTCTATTGAAATTTGTGCATTACACTTGCCTCTGTCTATTCATTAGTGCCTTTTGCAGCCCTATTTAGGTTGCACAAAGAATCATTCTGTCCCAAATTTTGATACGCTCTCTTAAAGGTAGTTACAAAAGACTGGCAAAGTGGCAATTTGTACAGCATTTTTATGCCACCAAACGTAAACAATCATATCACGCTTGATCCTTGATTAGAAAAATTCACGTTGCTAATTTACGAAACCTCAATCGTCTACTATAAAGTTGTATACATCCCAATATGCCACAATGTGTATGGCAGAACTACTAGATGCTAATGTGACTGCTGGAAGTGTTTGTAAAACACGTCTGCCATACCAAGTATCAGAAGTAGATTATGCTTTAAATCGAATAATCGAGACACGAAAATGAAATTCAAATTTGCAATAAACGAGTAACATAAATATATTCCTTCTTTCCAAAAAAAAGAAAAACTACTTGACAAATAACTGATTGTGAGTGTAGACCTTAACCTTCTCATGTCACGCAACCTCAAAGGAAGGTTATAAAGTCGTATTTTACGATACGAATTGTAGCTTTCGTCTTTCAAGAATGTCTCTGTTATGTTGTAAGATATATAATATTTAATATTGTTTAAAACTCGTTTATCTTAATGCAATATGTATTGACCAATTCCAAATATTTCCTCTTATCTATTTGCTATCCATTCACCAATACTTATGGATAAAAAAAATACCCAAATCGAGCTTTCCCATAGTAACATACATCAAACTTACTTCTTTTGATCGGCGAAGAACTCCCACTTATATTCCCCAAGATTAGAGGCAATGTCACCACTGATAATAACAGTAAGGATCGCGCACTAATGTCACCCATTTTTTATCAAAATTCTCGTATTACCTCCGTTTTACCATACTAGAATGTGGAACAGTTATAGCCGCGTAGAAAACGTAACACAGCGAGGAGACAAATCGACGTACTCTAGCATGACAGGCGTTTCTTCTCAAAAACGACACCTCCGAAGCTTTGCAACCCGTTCCGCTTACAAAATTCAAACCGCATTCTTAGTCTCCTTTTTCAGACAGAATTCCACTACTCCGTTTCACTTTACCCGCTGGAACTTGAGTGTATCGGTTTCGTTCTGTGGATGCATGCACTGCATTGCGACCTGCGGAATTTCAACTCCGGCGATTCTAATCTTTCCGTCTGTTTTCTCTATTTTTCGGGAAAAAACGTGTAACATGTAACAAGTCAAAATTACTAGATTTTAAACGTTTAGCATCATATAGGGATCTCGCACAATACTTATTTATTTTGCACGTATTTTATCTTAGATGTTTTATTACATTGTACTACCACGTTTACATTATATTTACAAATTAAAATCGAACAAAATCATTTTAGACATGCGTGTTTAAATCAAAGTTCTATTAAAGCTTCAAGCTCGTTCCTCGCCAAAGAATCCCGCAAATTTCCCTCGGCCTGTTAAGCGCAATCGGAGGCTGCCGATTCAATTCTCAAATTCCTTTACATAGGCAACCGTGTACAGTCAATACCTGCTCCTGCTAGCGGCAGGACTGAAACTACCAACCTCGATCGGCTGAAGCTGGAACTTTCAGATGAAGCGTAAACGGCCGAGGTTGGCCGCTTAGCGCCGATCGTCGCTCGGTGCTTTTATTTTGTGTTATTTCTTAGTTTTTATTGTTATTACTATTATTATTATGCAGTAAAGATAGAGGCGACATATTTTTCTCGGTTGAGCAGTCATTTTTATTCGAAAGACGATATAAATTCGAGTGATCGCGTAATGTTTTCTTGAAATATCAAATGTTTCGGGGAAATTTACTGTAGTTTCCTATTTATTTATTTTTGTTTATTTATTTGTTCATTTCCTATTGCATTTGATTAAAAAACCATTATGATGTAAATATTTCTTTTAATATGAGAAACACCATAAATTCATCAAAATAAGGAAAAAAGCACTGTATAAATAAACGTTAGTTTAAATGACTGAATTGCATTGGTTAAAGCTAGAAGATTAATTTCGAGCACATACATATACGAGAATATATCACCGAAACAAATCAAACGCAATAAATCTTAAAAAACAAGCCGTCCAATAATTTAAGCAACCTTCGATAGAATATAGGCCTTTACTTATTTTATAAATTTAAATAATAAAAAACGAGAAATAGTATTGATTTCGTCTGAAAAACTTGCAGTCAATAAATAATAGTTTCTTTTGAAAAAGGGCTATGGTGGTGTAGGTGAGCAATTGATCTAGCGCTGTAATCATGAAGAGTGCTATTTGCAAAATGCTTTCCATTCTTGTAAACAAAATAGTAACAAAAGTATCAATATGTCGTAAAATTTCAGCTGCAAGATCCTCTATTGATTATCAAGAATAATAACAATGTGCTGGTGATTTATATCTATCGTGTGGTTCCATCTTGAAGAAGAAAGTTGTCATATCTAAAAATTGAGTGCAGACTATTGCAAATAATACAAAAATTATGAGCCGTGTTGAGTGTATCGCTAGGATAATTAATGAGAAATGAAGGAACTGGTTTTTAAAGAGATGGCTTGCTAATTTTACTAACATTCGGTTCATTTTTATTAGTTCGAGACAATGTATTAGTCCGCTCTGTAATGAATGAAATTTCATTGTAGGTCGGTATATTAGATTTGCAGCCTGTACGAGATAGTTCAAATAGGCGAAAAGCGAAATAAACAGTAAACAAACCACAATAAAGCAACTAGCACCAAAAGAAATGATGTTTAATATAGTTAATTAGTAGCTTAGGTACACGCATTGATGTAACCACGACCCAAGGACCAAAAAATGCAGCATTAGGATCGTCAGAGAGGTGTTTATGCACTTTATGCACGTATGTACATACGATTCACGACACCTCTGCATATAGAACAATACGCGACAACAACAATGCAAGCCTTCTCCTTCGCGGATAAATGCACGGGCCGAAACGCGTTATGGCGTGCGTATGCATGCACCATCATCAATTATAATGGACGCTGTAGCGGAAAAACCGGCCAACGTTGCCGTTACGTTGGTGTCGAGGAAAAAAGAGCGGTCATGAAAGCATTATGTGTGAAAATATGTAAATTGTTTGGGTCAACGTTTTTCATTATTCAGATTTTTCGAAGCGGCCCGTCCGTCATCGCGATGTATATACAATGTGTAGGTATGGTCGAAGAGGGCAACGAAAAAAGCTTTTATAGTCCATATACTCTGTCAAGGTGCACGAGGTTTTATCGACCACGACGAATTAACGGCTCGCGCTAGGAGAAAAAAAGACGATTTATTGTTTTATGTTAAAATCGATGGAAATATGTATTGTATCCCCTCGGCGGGCGTAGTTTAAGTAAGTCATTTATATGCATCGTTTTATATATTTTTTCCCCTTTTTCAATGTATATAGAGACCTTAATATTATTTTAAGGTTTCCTATTGATTAAATGCGTTGATGTTACTTCGTTGCCATATTTAGTTTAATTCTGTGAGATCTCTGTGAAATACGTTTCTTTATGCTACAATACATATGTGTTCCCCAAGGATCTGCTTTGGGCCCTGGCCTTTTTTCAATTTCCATTACCGATCTGGCTTTTTTTTTAATATTCGTGTTTGCTTAACTCTAATGCACTGTACTCTACTACACTGTATCAATGGATATCATTTCGATGCATAATAAGCTTAAATACAATGTAAATAACTTTGTTTTAAATGGAAATAAATTTAAGAGAATTTAAATATAAAATTAAACAGAATTTAATAACGGATTAAATTTTAATAGACTGTTATTTTATGGAAGATTTTCTGGGATTATAGCTTATTGTTTTCTTTACTAATGATATTTTATATACTTCTGTGTAGGTGAAAATAAAAGAATGTTATTACATCAATGGTACAATGGTATTTCTGGTAATTCATTATCCACATAACCTGCAATTACATTCCCTCCATTACTTCTTTACGCTCAACAGAAACGCAACACCCTCATTTGGTAGCGTATCCTGAGATAATTCAAGGATTACGACAAGGCGAACGTCGATGTAAGGCGGAGGCCATTTTTCTAAGCCACTCTGCACGCCAGACAGTAAATTCGTGGTCGCGACTGTAATTAAGCCATAAGTCAGTACAGTCGACGTACGGCACTTAATTGAGGCTATCTAAGAAACTCATTAATTAGAGGTCTTGTTTGAGAGACGCCAGGACATCGCGCCGCGCTATTTCTAAACCTTGATAGCAGCGCATTGGCGGAGGTGAGCAGTTTATTAAACCGAATTTACCGTCGTTCCGTGCTTACCAAACATTGGAACGCATGCTGCGGTGTTGTCGTTCTAAATAGGCTAATACTCACATGGAGCAGAAAAACCCCAGCCGATGAACTGGATATTGGACTCGTAGCGCGAAATAGGCTTTCGTATTGCGTTTTATGATGGAGATCGTATTTTTGCAAAAGTATTAATTAGTTTCTCATGTGACAGATATTTTTTATACGGGAAAAATGGAAGATTATCGTGCGTAATATATACAGCTGATTCATTTTCGACCCTCACAATGGGGATGTCGCTTATTATCAGAGATAAAGGGTAGGTTTAAATTTGGCAAAGTTGCTAAATTTGTTCTGCGGATTTTACAACCCACCTTCCTAGTCTCAATGCAAACCATGGAGTACCTACTCAAGTTTGGCTATTTAATTAAATATTACCTATTTTATAACCTATTTCCAGTTATTCCTGATTAAATTCATTGACCCAATTTCCCACATTGCTCTACGAAAGTTTCCACCGAGTCCAGAAGAGACCCGTTCCGTTCAGATTCCCTGGTTGAGTCCTCCTACATCGTCCAGTTAATCCCACATGCGAACTAATAAAAAGCATAAATAGAAACATTTACGAGGTTTATTACCTGTTTGATCTGCATTAACCTGATCTCCAAGATTATTTCTATTTATTCTGTTCTTATTGTTTGTATGTTGAAGAACCTTTATTAATTTGAAACACATCAATTTAAAAATCAAACCTTCGGTTTGAGAAAATAGAGAGTAATTAGTATAAAAAATATATGCAATACGCACATTCCATTTAGTAATTTTCATCTGCCAATCGTGTGCTATATTCAGAGCATACGAAACCGCAGGTTTTGCTTATCTTCCTTATCTTCCATACAGTGATCGTAGCACATCCGCTCCGTTGGGAAAGCCCTCTCTAGACGAAACAATTGAAGTAGCGCTGGCCGAAAACGTCAACAGAAAACGACGGTAAAGTGACATCGGATCGATCCTCCGACTCTTGTCCGCAAATGCAAGTGCGACCGTTTGCGGTCGAAATGCGACGATATAATCCCCAGTAACGTCCAATTTTACGCCGATAAATTCACACAAAGGGATCCGAGATGTCCGTCAGGATGAGCTTTCAGGACGAGAAGACGACATACCCTATCCTTCCCTCCAAACTTCGTTCGATTTCCGAAAGAAGAAAAAAAGAATGTACACATACTTCCATGCGAAGCGACAAAGACAGGAACAGAAGCGGGAGGAAGAAAACGACAACAACAATGGAATAACGTACGAGATTAGAAACGGTGTAGCCTGAACGAGGACGAGGACGAAGTCAAGTTAGAAAATGTAGAGAGAAACTACGACGAGAAGACCGAACAATGGCTAACCGAAACCACTTCTTGCTAGAGTTTTATAAATGTATTTCTTTTTGTTTTGTTTTTCTTTTCCTGGGCATTTTTTCCCTTCCGTCTGCTGTAGGATAAGTCGCCTGATCGACTTCGTCTTTGGAGTTTAGAGGATAGCTGCTACACATACTATATATTCACGGACGGGATGGAGAAATATATGTGTGCTCGTGTGTTAGTAGGACGAAACATCAAAAGGAAACGCGAAACGAGAAAAAATATGCGGAAAGTGGGAAAGAATCTTCGACGGACCTGCAGTTGCTTCAAACGTAAAAGCTTTTGTTTGCGGTCTCTTGTGTGTTTTTCGGACAACACAAATTTCGTATTTAGACTTGATTGGTACTTCCTTTCTACTTTGAAAATAGTTTTGGGCTTGTTTTTCTCCTAAACTTGTTAATCCTTGCTAAAAGAAAAGTTAACTTATTTTATTTCTCGTGAAAAGGATTCGGTAAAAAGAGCTTTACTAAACTTGGCCTTACATAAAATGAAGTTTTGTCGGTAACCTACCAGAAATTTTGAGCTTATACGACTTATACTAGTTAACTTATGGACATTTTAATTTAATTCTAGATTTAACAGTACCCATAAGTAAAACTCATACATAATAACTTTCTATATGTACAGTTAGGGTACAAGTTAGGAAAGGTTTAAAATTAATGAGGTTTTGCGACTGCAAAAGATATACTACTCCAATGAATTTGGATCATACAATAGGACTCAACGGTATAATATTCAAGCTTCGTAAGAACAATCCCACAAGCTCCCTTTGCGAATGCCGATGATTTTTCTTTTTGTATTGATTGGTAGCTATCGCCACCACATATCAATTGTGTGCGACGCGAGTGTAACGTAAGGTGTCCTATTTTCACTTTACGCGGATATATAACCTCGAAAAAAAAAAGAACTTGAGGAAAGCCTAAGGAAAGTCCTCTAAGAAAGCGTCGACTTGATATAAGGACGGGCCCGCTTCTACGTGAATTGAAATATGTATGACCGTCTTAGCGCATGTATTGCGGAAAATCCTTGTGTTTAAGATTTTTTACGACAATTCCCTTTTTTTCTTCCGCTAGCAACCTCGTTGCTTTTTATCTTCTCCGCCGCTTTTCTTCGTCCCTTCCCACGTACTTTACTTTCTTTTACAATCGGCGTAGTTTGCGTCGACACTAACCCGCTCCCGATCCCGTCCTTTTATTCCGAGAAGTCGTCCTACATCCGACATAAAATTTGTTTTTATGAAATCGCGACGACAGGGGGAGCTTCTTTGTGGTGGGCATGTTGAATGTATTGTATATGACTTCTCATATTCACAGAGCAAGTGCTGAATTCGAATCGATGCTTAGCAGGTTGAGTATATGTTTGGCTCTATTTAGAGAACAAATGAAATAGTTTATAATTTCGACGTTCCAACGAAATACAACAGAAGAAATAATTTAAATACTCAAAGAGACTTTTTTATTATTAGAAGGCTTACCAACAGGACTCGGATGATTCCAATAACAGGCGAACAGTAAGAGCAACCAATATAATGTTCACAAATTTTCCTGCGAGCGTGCAACTGTCTATGTTGCTATTGCAGCACACAGGAGTCCTCACCCCGTAAAGATTTGTCTTTCGTATGTCAACTGCCCACGGAACCATAAATTATAATTTTACGCATTTCCCAGTCGAACGTTTAAGATCACGAACCGTGATTTGCGAAATAATATCAAAGAGAGACCCGGAATAACGGCATCTTTTTCAAGAGCTTAAAGCTGGAAACATTGGAACCAAATAAATACACTTGCACGTAAGTGCATCCGCCAAAAGTGTTTTCGCAAATATATCTTGCGCAAATTGTATTATTGGCGACGCGCATATACTTCCATAAAACATATATTGTAGCAGAAATGAAATCGGAAACAAGTATTTGAGCTCATTACTTTGAAGTGAATGAAACAAGAAATTGTTCTATCTACATATCCGTTTATACACGGGTTTAAATTAGAAATACCAGACCATAGCACACAGCGTATGTATTTGTCTTTTAAAGAGGACAAAAACCGTTATTACAATAGCAGAACTTTGTATTTTTGACCAATTTTGCCTTAACATGCGCAAATATAGAATCCCCTATGTAGTAGATGTCTAAAAAGAAATGAACTTACCAAAGCTGATTGTATGCGTCACTCAACGTATAAAAGATCCTAACGGATGGACATCCTAGATCTAAACGCTAATTGATGATTTTTTCAAAAATGTTACAAATCACCGATAACTGGGAAATCGGACGATAATTAATTGAAATAAGGCAGCCCTCCTTTTTTAGCACCGGACTAGTTTTCGTTATTTTTAGTTCAATGGGGAAAACAAGCACCAATTAATACAGTATCAGCAGCATATTTTAACAGACTGGAACTTCGTCTATTCCACCCGTTCTCTTGGTTGAACAGTCCAGGATGACGCTCCTCTCTTCCATTACGTTTGTAGGTCCATTATTCGAGAAACCATGGATGAGATCTAGACAATTGAGGGAACAACACGCACTACCACAGCATTTACCAAAATATTCACTGAAACAATTAACTAATAATAATGCTTCTAACGCTTTTACCGCCAACGGTTTTCAACTTTATTGTGTTGACACGTCTACGTATTAATTAATGCAATGACTACCATTGCAATACTTGAAAGTTTTTCCATTTCAATCGTATTCCCATGCAAAATTTAATACATTGGAGAGCGTTCGTTTGTTGTAAGCCGAAACGCGCCTGCATGTCATTTATATTGCGCGTATCGTTATTGCCCTCGATAATTCGACTCTTTGCCGTTGTCTAACTATTCAATTATCCAGTTTCGGATGATTTACATTTGTTTCGGGACCGTTAGTTTGCCGGCTATTTAATGCATATTTCCATGCTAATGCGGCCGGGCATTACAAGTTCAATAACTTACGCAACATTTGACCGCCTACATTAGCGCTACTAAATTCCGCATCAAATATTCATCGATATGAATTAAATGGCGAAACGAGAGATGCTACACGACGCTCAATTTATGTAGTACTGCGATGCGGCGAGGGTGCGGACCTTCCTTAAATTGTATGGTAATAGTGTGAATAATTATCGATGGTAGAAGTCCTGCTTTACTGCGCCATAATGTTCGCAGGTATATACATATGTACATAGGTATAGAAGTCTTCAAGGTTGCCAACTCGATCATACAATTGCTAAAAAATTACTATATTTACCCAATTATTGCTTACCAAAGATACACTGAGAAGAAATGCACAAGTAGTATCTATTTTATAATTATGATAGCATCATGTCTTTTTTACAACTGCAACCTCATTGCTTCCAACAAAAATAAATTCTCTCAACAATCTCTCTTACCATTAGTTATTTTCTTACCGTTTACAAGTAAGTGCTTAATTACACAATTGGCAAGGTTTCTCGCAAGTTCTTACCATGTCACCGCAACCAGCCAATATGAACACTTCAAATCCTCCTTCTCAGCCAAATGGGCCACTTCATATTACAGTTCTTTTACCACCCAGACTGAACTTGAGCGGTCTTTTCGATCAAGCCATAAAGATACTTTCAAGTCGAAGCTGAGCCCCGAAACTGTCAAATTAGGGTGAGTGAAAGAGAGAGACAACGCGATCCCGTCCTCTAATGATCCGTTTTTAATTAAAATTATTGCGAAAATGCTCAAACAAACACCCACTGTCTTCCATAATTAAGGAGGACTCGGTGAAGAAATATTTTCCATCTACGCCTTGCCGCCGTCGCTTCGAGACGCCGCAGACGCCTGCAGGGCGCGAGTGAAGGAAAGTTTTAAATATCGTCGCGTAGTATTATTTAGGCTAGGTTCGTTTAAGTAAAAAGTTTTCATATCGAAAGGCTAGCTGCGTAATAAAGTTGATCGAAAAATATGCTCAGAAATGAGAAATAATGCATCTAGTAAGAAAAAAATCTCAATTACTGTATCTGTATATGTAAAGCTTCCAGCAAGTCAAAAAAATTGTTGATAGTATGTAAAATAATTCTAGCCTCGCAGGTACTCTAAGCATCAACAAAATTTCCATTCAAGTAACTATCTAATGTTGATCTATTACGATGATTAGTTCGCTTTTTGTAATTTCAACATTAAATGAAGATACTGCAGATTACACAAAAGTATTGTAGGAACTGAAATGTGATCTTTTAAAGTTGATCATCCCCCACGTTTAATCTCCAAAATTAACTTGTTTTCCAAGCAGCCCCTCGATGTTAAAACAATCTCCCATAACGTAATGAGAAGCTGAATTGCATCTCGAACGCTTTTTCTAATCCTAACAGTGAAGGCACATCTTAAAATCGCATCTTACTTCTAACCAGCCGCACCGCGACTAAATTGAGTGTAGGAGAGAGAGAGATACAACATTTCCATACTCTAATGATCCGTCTTTAATTAAAATTATTCTGAAAACGCTCAAACAAGCCGTCGCCGCCGTCTTCTATAATTAAGGAGAGCTCGGAGAAGAAATATTTTTCGCCCCCGCCTTCTTCCCTTGTTTTTTTTTGGTTGGTGGGGTTCGCGTCGAGACGCCGCAAGTGCGCGAAAAGCATCTGACGGGCGGCGGCGACGTCGTGGACTTTGGGTTCGGGTAAAAACTTTCACGTTTGACCATTATAAATTGCGGCGGCGGTGGTGGACCGTACGTTGGCGTGTTCTCGACCGGGCTGCTATGATTTATGGGATCATCAGCGCGAAGTGACGTTTTACTTCACTCGTATGTAATTTCATATTTTGTTTTCGTCACTCTAAGCATTTGTGAAATGTCTCGACGAGTTTCTGCCAACATATTCTTTGCAATTTGATTCGGCTGAAATCAATGATGTCATTCTAGTAGAATAAAACATCTTTAGAACGTTTGAATAGGGATGAAAAATCATTATTTTATAGCCAACTCAAGAGAATTGGATGGAATGGAAAGTTCACATGATAAAAATACAAAAACAAATTTTAATGAGGACGTAGTTACAACAAAAATGAAACAGTTAACAATTAATCGTAGAACCATATAAATATGTTTGCTTCGCTTTCTCTCAATAACGAATTTAAAAAAAGGAGCAATTCCTATCATTAAAAGCGCGCAAATAGCGACGTTTGCAGTGATACGTCCACATGGATACATTGGCTTTCGCCTCTACGAAATGAAAATATAATTAGTTTAAAAGCACGCAAAATAAACATTTGTTTGCAGTGCGGAAGCTAGCGCGTACGCCGGATAGGGAACCGCTTTTAAATCTTTTTATTAAAAGTTCCAACGGGCGTTCGATAACAGTTGCAACTTTGTAATTCGCTAATGTTTGTTTTATCGTGGCCGCACACCGCTGCAGAGTTTGCGTTTAGCGGACTTGTTTACCGGGTTAGTCTAGCAGGGCCCGGCCGCTAAACAGAACCTGAAATCTGCATGCATGTATATTCTCGACGGACTTGCGCGCGATCGCGAGAAAAAGAAGGTTAATACAGAACCGTATTTACTTATATTTACATAATCTAGGAAAAGAGCAAGCGCAACGCGGCCTGGGTCTGGTGACCAAGATCTAAAATAAATATTTAAATAAACGCCGACTCTGAAAGTCGATCCTTCCCAATTTCCCAATTTTGCGGGACTGACGTATTTACCAGGTAAACGAGAAGCTTCTATTCTTCCTATTTATATAACTCTTCTTCTTATTGTATCGTTCATATATAACAACGGCGCGGTTATCTTTGTTAAATTTTGGAACATCATATAACATTATTCCGCTGGCGAGGAGGTTAATTATGTACATTGCATTACGTTAAACTTGTTTAGTTAACCGCATGGAAATGTGTGGAGCGCTACAAGAACACAAGACTAGTGCCGTTATCTATTACATAAGGAGTCCTCTGGGTGCGTTTAGCGTTAATTTAGCGTTACTCTTCTTATTGCTTGCTCCGGAGAATTGTTTATATTGCCATTAGGGGCGAAATCAAGGATATCATAATACACACTTGAACTGCATGCATACATTAGTTGCTAGATAGATGTAGGATATTTTAACACAGGAAAGTGTAAAGAAATAAAACTATTTCGAGTGAATTCAAATTTGTAACAGTTAAAGTTGGATTTGGGGCGAGCAAAAAGATTACCGAGCGTAGGGTTACCAGAAAGAGAAATAAACCTGTAATGCTTTGAGGCTAAGTGAAGAAAAGGTTGCCTCAAAAAACCGCAGCACAATTAATCAATGTCAAGATAAGACAAATATCTAAACTGATAATTAAGCAATACATTAAAATAAAATATTTGATAATAGGTGATGAATGATAAAAGAATGTTAGTGACAAAAAACTATGATTCTTAACTTTGGCGACCTCTAATTCTTGTTTTGGGCTCCTCGAATGGCAAAGTGGCTGGTAGAAACCTGGATCAAGATGTGAGCTTCCTTTTCAACCGAAAGAAACGTTTGCCTAGTCACCATAAAATAAAGAAGGAAAATAGGAAGCGGTAATTTGTTTTTTTTTTTATCTTGAAGAAAGAAACAAGTTTATGCAGTTTCCACCTCAATGTGCATTTTTTGTAAAGTTTAGCTTAAAATAATCTGAACACACACGTAAATGTATTATGAGCAAGGAAATGTATTTTCCTTAAAAGTAGATTTCCCATCTCCCACAATAATTGTATAAATGCAGATTTTTCCGGTCCTTTATTGGAAACATAAGCAAACAAAGCGACGCCCCGACTACAACTTTCGCAATTTCACCCGCGAAACCCGCGTATTTTAACGCGTATCAACCCCCGAACATTTAACTGCAACAAGCGATGCCAACACTTAATAGGCAAACTTCAACGGTCCGGAGAAAATTTTATTCAACACTTCAATTATTAGACTCCCGGCTCAGTTCGCAAACTGGTCGCGAAAATGCGCTCTCGCGGAACGAGATTGTGTACGTTCCGCGAGGAAGAGAGAGAGAGAGGCATGCTCTTATTGCCGTTTTTTACAGCCTGCATTATGAAAAGATGCCGTTTCGCAATTAGCAACTACAAGAAAATTTCACGAAAGATATACAAATTCCTTTCTTTCTTCTTTACCTCGTTTTTACGAGTTTTTAGTAAAAGTTTCTCTTTGTATGGTGAATCGGACGATCGAAGGTAAGAAGACCGTATTCGTAAAGAGAAACATATGCGCTCTAAAAATATGAGAACATTTTACCCTCTGGGGTAACATTTACTCCAATTAAGGGTAAATGAAGGAATTTCATGCTAAAGCGTGAGAATATAAGTTAAGATTACAACATGATGATTCTAAGGCTTGGATTAGTCGCGGTGGTCCTATTAATTGGCCTTCAAGATCTTCAGACGTCAGAACACTAGACTATTGTTTATGGGATTGGTCCAAAATTGAAATTTATAAAGTACAAGTTGACACTCGTGATGCGTATTAGAAGTACTGCGGCCGATATTAAAGGAAGACAATCAGGAGAGCAACAGAGACAACGTTTCCACGTGTACGTCTTTCTCCCGACTCACCTTGTATAATTAAGCAATTGAATATTACAAAGGTAAACTATCAATGTAATTAATATCATGCTGAAAAAACGATACTTCCACGGATTTGTAAATCTCGTTTTACAAATGGAGAGGAATTAGTCCGTCGCGAACGTTATCCTTTCCCGTGTCGTAGGCGTATGAAAAACGTGTATCACAGGGCGACGCGAAGAACAATGGCAACACCGACAAGAAACAACAAGAAATTATCTCCTAAATATTACGCTAATTAAACCCAGATGGAATAGCGGCGAGATTGCGTTGCGACGGTTAGCGGCACCGGCTTCGTTCGGTTGCGGAGTTATGAGAATGCCTCCGAGGACATTAAATCATCCAATTAATTTAATCGCACACCTCCTAACCGAAACACGCACATACACAAACGTTCCGCGAGCGGATTAAACTTATCTGGAATGGAGTTCTCATTTTTCTCGGTCGTCGCGGAAATGGGAAACGCGGCGGCAAGGGACATTCGACCGAAACTCGAGAGATACTACTCGAAATTCAACTTCTATGTGTACTCATGATTTTTGCAATAACATCTAAATGCAAAGAATAATTTCAGAAAGCCATATATGGTAACGATTTAGAGATTGTGGTGTTTTTTTTTTCTTTATTTTATTTAATATTTAATTATTTTTTTAACTTCAACGTTAAAGACGATTAAACAGACTTAGAAACGAAAATATTTTTTAAACATTTTTATTGTGATATTTTGGCAAATATACAATTATAGGACTATGTATCCCTTTGTAATAATTGAATAAGAACTGTAATAAACCTAATTCTCTTGCTAGATACAGCTGCTTCTTCTAATAAACGTCTTCTTATTTATAATTTGTGTCTTTGTTTCTTGTGGATCGTTTAAACAAAAACAGACTTGTAGCTATTGACGTATTACCAACTTTAAATGTTTCTGGCAGTCCGCTTGGGTGATACTGGTTACCGATAATGTCGCAGCGAATCCTCTGTTCTTCCCCTGCTCGTTGTGCTAACAGATATTTTAATTAAACCTCTTATACTAGAGAAAGTGTAGAAGATTAAATTTATGTAAACAAAAGTTCGGTTTTGCTGTTTAACGCTTTGAGAGGCGCCAACTTATTGCGATCGTGTAAATTTAACTTTTCCTTTTTCGTGATAATCATTGACAATTTAACGCCCGACGGAGTAGATTTATTGGTAAGAAGTAGATTGCGTAAGACCTAGCTAGAGACTGTCTACTTTACTAAGAACAATAAAAAAGTCCAAATTGAGGTTGTATTTCTCTTTGAGGTCTGGGAACTTCTTTACGAGACTTTGTTAATTAAGCCTGTCCAGTCACTACGTACTTTTGTAAAGCAATTAAATGAATGACAAAAAAAGGTATTTAGAACTCGTAGAGACATAATACCAACCGGAAAAACATCGCTACCGATTTCTTGAATTGTCCATCATCGTCAGTGTTCGTACTTCCAAACATTTCTAAAAATGGCTATTATCTACTACAAAAACAAATAATAACTTCTATAACTGTTAGTGTGCTTTCGCTTCTTTCGTTCTATAAATATTCAAAGAATCTCAGTGTGCTAAAAGAGCTGAATGATTCATACAATGAGAGTGTTTCAAACTCCATTCAAAGGACACTATTGCTTTAAAACACTATAAAAATGGTGATATTTCCCCCTACATTCACGAAATTTTTATCTCGATATAAGCAGGCATCTGTTTCAAATTCGCATGAAGAGACTTACGTAATCTGCCGTACATAACTCATAAAGCCGAATTTAGTGCCGCATAACCGGAATGTTCGCTAGGCCTCAAAGGGTTGATAATTTCCCCCTATCTGCGCTACCAAAGCCAATATCTCCGCCGATGTTTCCGACGCAATTTGTTTAAAAACGACTACACGATCCTGATGGAGGCGTATAAAAATAAAGACGAAACCGTGCGTCGTTGGCGTTTCAACCGTCGTGAATGCTAAAGCTTCCATCCGTTATCTGTTTTTTCGCGGTTGGTTGGCACAACGGCGGCGGCGGCGGCGGATAACAAATGTCGCCCAAGATGTTTTCCCTTACACTTATGGTTGTCACATCTAATGTTTAAGCTATCCGTTGGGGTAGGGACATTAATAACGCGTCGTAGAAAGAGATATCACTTTTTCACCCTCGGATTCCACCGTTTAGCATCCGTATACATGTTTATGCTAAAAAAAAAAAGAATTGAAAAAAACGTAACCGGGGTTGCTTTCCAAGGATGGCTATATGCGCGGTTTCTCTTTTTTTTTTTGGGCGAGTGCTTTAAAAGCAAACGTTCAAATATAAATATACAGTAGTAAATGCTGTTAGGGAGCGCCTCTCGTAAAATATATGGACGACGGTTTTTTTTTCCAATAGAATTTTTGTCTTCTGTTTACATGCAGATCGTTTGCATCTGCTTAAATGGACAAGAAGATTATTCAATATATTAAAATGACAACATTTTGACTCAACACAAAAATAATAACTTCAACTCCAACAAATTCTTATTAATCTTAAGCGACCGCTTTCGTGGCTATCAGTGCATGAATTCTTTGATACGAGTCTCAAAATTTCTGTATTCTACCAGCGCAATTATTATCGCAGGAATCGCAAATAAACTATAAGGTCATTCTACATACAATAACCTAGTTGGTGTGGTAGTAATAAATAGAACAGATTTTCTCCCACAATGGTCATAGGTCCATCCCATCGGTATATGTAGATCTAATTAATTCGCGATCCATATCTGTTGGGACTATTAGATAGTATTAACGCGAAATGTACCAAATTCGATTTCTCCAACGTCCTCGGCGAAACGATGTCATCAATCAAGCGTAAGTTTCTTCCGAAAGTCGCGAGAATAACGAGAAGGAGAAGGAGAGAAGTAGAGAGGCTCGAAGATGATTTAGAAGACCATCCATTCCGCCAGGCCTCGGCGGGCTGCGACAATGGATCACGCGACGATAAAAAGGAGTGAGACGTTCCATTTGCTCTCCGAATATTGAACTAATATTTTTGAAAATGCGGCAGGCAGAAACGCGAAAAGGAACTTGTAAAAAAGTGCGCGTCGAGATGATGCTGGCGGGTGTCGCGCGCTAGCTGAAGAAAAAAATTGCGCTACTTCAATTTATTACCACCGCATGTATACACATATGTAGAACTGTGCTCTTTCGTACATAAGAATTTAGAGAGAAATCTGTAGAAGCGCGTAGCAACGACGAGTTTTCTAAATTACGACAATATTTATAACAATAATTTTATAACCTGCCAGAATTAATAAATCTAAAAAATAAATGAAAGTTCGTTATTGGATCCAATACTTTGCAGCACAATACTACAAAAAAATAATGATTACCACTATGGCTCCAAAGCACGAAGAAGACGAAGCTGAAGAGGGATACGATCCCTTTCCCATATGAAAAGGTAATGGGCAAAAGAAAGAGGCGTATTGTCGCAGGACGGCATTACGCGCACATGTCTGAAAGCGAGATGGGCGCTAACAGGCAGTCAAGGAAAGAGAAGAATAATTTAGTGCCGGATATGAGAGGCACCTGGATGCTGCGTTGGTGACGCCGAGCGGAGGGAATAGGGAGCAAGAAGAAGGAGAATTGATAACAGGTTCGGTGGGGAGAAATATGGCGAGGCGTGTGCTAAGAATTTATGATAGCGAATGTTTCGATATTCTGCATCTACGTTTTGTTTTAGAGAACTTATAACTAGATATATCATTAAGGTATTCTATTGAGTTTACAGAACGCGGCATTGTCACAAGTCCTTGCCTTAAATGAGGCTCTTACAAGCCAGACTGCTGTTACTATTGCACATGCATGAGTAATCGGTATTGCTGTCGTATTCAATTTTATTACGTAACGCAGATATGGGCGTATGGAAATTGTAGCAAATTGCAAATTGAGTTACTGAATTATTAATGGAACAAATTTTCAAAATGATGTTGAGGTAATAAATGAAATGTTTACCGGGGAATGTCCAACTTGATTTAAAGCAATATCGATTTTTATTTTTCATATAATTGATTCTTTAAAGATTGAATTTGAATGTTGTACCTTGTTGTACGGCAATAGTTTCTATTTAACTTTCAAATAGGATAAAAGCGCATGGTGGTAGTCTGAATTCATCATCAATTATTGTTATTGTTATTGCATTCATCGTTAGTTTACACTTAATTAAAAACCTAATTCGATCTCACGATAAACCAAGATTCTTCTCGGATTAATTCTCATCAGAAGCATCAATAAATGGTACACTCGCAAAGCAATCTTCTTTTAGCGCATAAACACTTCCATTAAAGTTTTTTCTGTCATTGCGCCAACGCGCCATCATCTTTCTCCTCTTATTAGGAAAGAAAGAAGGGACCTTCATTAATACAACGTCTTTAACGTCACCGTCGGGGTCGCAACGAACGATGTAAAATCATTTTTCATCTACGAAATACCGAGAGAAAGAAGAAACAGTGGAAACTAGAAACGCGTCCCGGTAGAACGGGATGGCTAAAGAAAGAAAGGTGGCGGCGCGAATAGGGTCGGAGAGAGTAATCAAAACAATTTCTGGTTTCCAAAGGGGGTTTTCTTTGTCACATCAGAGGCGAGAATCTTTTGTTTCGTTTGTCTCTTGTTTTCGACTCTTAAGTGTCGACGTTTTGAGTGATTTCACTCGACGATTGTTTTCGAGGCAATAATTTGTCTCTGATTATAATGACTTCGTCTGCATCCAGACAGCCATTTCTCTTGCGCCTTCGCCCTTACCCCTTTTCACTCTTTGTGTCCCGGAACTTCGGGACAACTCGTTCTGGATAAATTAATACCAGCATGCAGCAGATGTACAATTTGATAAGGTTTTATCTTTGTCTCGTTTTCCTGTTTTCTTTTTTTTATTTTCTATTAACCGTGCTGAGCTTATTGAAATAAATGAACATTGACACAGGAAAAATAATAAAAAATCATTTTAATCATAGAATAGAGTACTAAAAATCCGAAATATTCATCGTGGCAAACTTTATTTTATGTACCTATAAAAAGCGAATGGCTTGAAATGCAAACATCGCAATTCGCGAAATGGTTCCATTTTATTATTTCCTATTAAATACTAATGGATTTAATGCATAATGTAGATAAAGAGGTTAATTACATTTTACATTTAACATACTCGCTCGCAAAATAATCCGGCATCACTTCTTTACAAAAGCCGATGTATTTTTTAACAAATCCTCATTTTTATTTTTTGTTTGGTTTATGTTTTCGATTAAAATCCGCCGCATTTCAACTTTTGAAAACCACTTATAAATATATAAATTTTATAAACTTTACTATATTTTATAGCCAAAAGCCAGAAGTTGATTTCAAAATTGTAATGTCGACCAATTATCTTAAGTTATCAGCGGACAGAGAGATCTTTCTATAAGAAGTACACTGTGATTATTCAAAAAATCCTTCAAGAAACACTTAATACCGAAATCGGCCTCTAATTCTGAATCAAAATAGGATCATCTCTGGCATCAGCCCAATATACTGGACCCACCGCCGAATGCTATAACTTGTTACTATTACCTATTATAATTTAATTCAAGCATAAATTCTACGAAAAAAGACCTTTCCCAATAAAAGTAACTTTAATGGACCAAAAAACCTAATTAGTTTAATTTCGTTTTTGTCGCAAACAACGTCTTTTAACCATTACGTCCTTATCTCCATATCTTCTCTTTCTGCAGCTATCAAATTGAGTATTTCGGCACACAATCAGAATTGATAACGCCAACAGCCATTTTCGGCCAGTAACGTTCGTAAATTAGTGCCATTTGCATTCGGCGTTCGGCCGTTTGAGGAAATTGAAAAATACTCATCGGCGCAGCGCGAACGAGAGGACGAGTTCGAGATGGAGCGGCCGGAGTCGCTGCGAATGCCGTTCCACGGCCGGCGATAAGCGCCATCCGCTCGAAAATCGATACTTGATGCTTCTTCCTTCGGGCGGTTACAACAATGGAAATCTCGTGTCACTCGCGTTGTATACCAGATGAGGCCGATGCTAAGAGGCTTCCAAGGGGAAGTTTTCCAACAGTTTGATAAGACTTTTCTCGGGCTGTTTGTTTATAATTGGGTTTTGCGGTGCATTTGCTCCTAATCCCCTCTATCTCGGACCCTTTTCTTTCTCGCCCTTTTCCTTACTTTCTTTCCGCGTTTATTGAGGCTGTTACTGTTTCCTCACTTCGCTTCCCCTCTTGGTTTCCGCGCCGAATTTGTAGTGATTTAATTTTTTTTTTCTTTCCTCTGTTAGGTGCTGTGTGTTTGCGAATGTAGATCCCGTAAAATATGGAGTTATTTATTAATATGTCAGAGAATATTTTGTATAATAAAGTAAAAAAAAAAAGAAAAAAATCTTAAAAATCTTTTCTAAAACAAAATACATAGTAATTCTGTATTCTTCATGCAGTTGCAATACTAAAATAACTTTACCCATTTTTTCTTTTGAAAACATTAAATTAGGGTAACATGTTAGAGAGGGAAGACACTACACTACAGTACACTACAATTAAGGAAAAACCGAAACATTCCAGTTTCAGTAGCCTAAGACTTGCATGACTGTTTCGTATTGTATGCGATTACCTAGCACTTATTTGGAAATTTGATCTCGTACACGGCGTAAGGAACTAGACACGATAGCGAAGCCACAAAAGTACTTTCCTAATAACTAAAGTTAGATTGATTTTTCTCCCTTTCCAAGGACCTGTACGACGCCATTAAACTAATGAAAATGTTAATGAAAGACTAGGAAATGGAAGGGAAAAATAAAGCGAATAAGGCGAAAGTGTGAAAACAGGCAAAAGGTCTGATGTGTTCTCTCCGCAAAATGTTTATTCTTTTCCGTTACTGAGATAGCGGAACTTTTGGCTACGTTTTACGTTTGGAGTTTTTACAATTACACTCGAATGGGATCGCGTTTAGAAATACGATAATTAGATGGGAAGATAAGGGCAACTTGAAGATATCAACTTGTTCAGCTCTTCAGTCTCAAATGTCATCAAGTTATATGAAACTTTAAAAATGTCGGGCCTCTAGAGGACGCATGAGATACAACTTACAATTTACAATAATTAGATTTCAGATACATTTTTTGAACTTAGTCAGCAATAGCATCAAGGCGATTTTTAATTAAACAAGTCATCGTCTGTCTCAATAACTGTAACGTCCTAATTGAACATTTCAATCCATTTAAATATCAAAAAAGGCACTTTTTGCATGCGATCCCAAAGGGATAATAAACGGGCGGGCTTTATTTTAGTACCACGTTTTTTTTTCACCATCGAACAAAAAAGGAAGAAGGTAGGCAAAAACGTTAATGGCAAATGCGCTTAACTTCGCTAGTACGCGAAGATTCGAAATCTGCCTTTGTAATGCAAAATAACACCTACGACTTTAACTTTAATCCTAAAACAAAAGGCGATTCGTTTATACTAAAACACTCGGACGCGTTTCTCTTTCATAAAGGCAGATAACGTATTTTTCCTCTACTCGTTAGCGCGGCTAATACTAAAAGCGGTCTTTACTTTATTCAGATAATGCGAGGTTTTGTCGTGTTTACATGCGCTGACCGCTAGGTAGCACTTCGAACGACAACACGAAAAACACGCAGGATCACAACGGCTTTTATTTTTCACGAAAGATACATTATTTCACTGGTTTAAAGTACAATATAGATAACGAGTTGCATACATAGAAGCATTTGGATAATTAAAACGCTTTTTGTTTCTAATCACAACAGATAAATGTTGTTTACTCTTTAAGAACATGCAACAAAGTACCCCATTTTGTTAATAACATCAATTGAAATATTTAAAACAAGTTGTGGTAAGCAGCGTTCTATATACGGACGCGACGGAAATAACATCCGCAAAGAGGTAACAGAGATACAAGGTTGAGTTAATTTTTTTTTTCTTTTATATCTTGACAGGTATGTGGAAAAGTTTTTCTCTAAATTGTTCAGGAAAGGAGTTATCTTCCGCTGGTATTTGATTTTTAACCTTCAAGGCGGTATAAGCATTCCAAGAATTCCAACACCTCTAATGAAGAATGCAAATAAACAACGTTCCTGCAGAGTACTTAATACGTCTATATAAGCAAAAAATGTACATTCAATAGATACATTCCTTAGCGTTGCCATTTTTAAGCAACATTATTCTATAATCAGCGCAACAATCATGTTTATAAGAGCGTTGCTTTTGTTTGTAAATGTTTTTCTGTTAACGTCTTGTACATTAATTAAGCGTAAGTAAAGTATTGTCATAGCGTCCTACACAATGCAATATTTTAATTTTATATTGGAAGATCATTTACAGGACAGGCGTAATAGGGGGTGACCCTGCTGGTAAAGGGCAAGTACCATGGTTGGTCTCCATCCAAAATTTGTCGCTGTGCAATGGTTGGCGTCACATATGCGGTGGAACGATAGTTTGTATTAACAGCTGGACATTGTGTACATGATCAACGAGCTGATCTTATGAGAGTTAGAGCTGGTATATTGTATTTGAATGAAACTGAACAATTTGGACAAACTATTTATGTTGATTCATATAAATCGCATCCAGATTTTTCGCCACAAGAGTAAGTGATTGCGTAATAAATTAATATAAATAGCTACATAATTATCACTACACCTGTATTATTTTCTTTCAGTCTAAGGAATGACATAGCTTTATTGTACCTAAAAAGCAGTTTCGTATACAATAAATATGTATCTCCCACCCGATTACTTGCAAGTACATCAGTAATAACTGGCACTGCTTTACTAGCTGGTTGGGGATGCATTAGCCTGAATCTAACAACAGCTTATTATGCATTGCAATTCGCTTATGTGCCTATTATTGATCATGAAGGTATACACCTCTGTAGTTTTGAAAATTGTTTAATTTTCCTTCATTGCAGTCTCCGTTCGATACATGTAATATACAGCAGAAACTATTACATCTGACCTGTATGTGCTGTGCTGAATCCATGTCAGCGGGGGCCACATTTTATTTTTTCCTACTTTTGTGGTTTCTGCTCTAAGTTCTTTTGAATGCAAATCTATGAAATATAGCTCGAGATTTTCAGCCAAAAGTATCGTTTGACGAAATGCCGAAATAGGGTAAGATGTACACTGCCGTTCAGAGAAGTTCGCTCGGTTATTAAAAAACATGAAAAGGTTACAGAAACAAACGAAACTAAAAACAAAATGCAATTTTATTGTATGTACAGGTAAAAAAGATAAAATTAAATAAATAAAAAGTTATTCTGGCCTAATATAACATACTGAACATTATATTTTTTTTTTTCATCGAAGAAACCTCCTTTGCTGTTAATCACCGCTCGAACTATTCTAGGCATTCTTTCGATAAGTTTTGTTAAAACGGATTGTGGAATATTAAGCCATTCATGTTGCGGAATATTCCGTAAATATTCTTGTGCAGTTGGGCATATTTTTCGAATCCTCCTGTCCAGTTCATCCCACAACAACTCTGTAGGGTTCAAATCTGGGCTTTGTGGGGGCCATGTCATTACTTGCAGGGTGTGCTGTTCTTCTTGCTCCTTTAGATAGTTCTTACACACTAACGCAGTGTTTTTATCTCGTTGTCATGCATGAATGTAAAGTTACGGTCTATTACACGCAATCCTGATGGCACTGCATGATTCTGGAGTATTGCAAAATAGTTTTCTTTCCTCATTACACCCTGCACTCTGCATAAATCTCCCGTCCCAGCAAAGGAGAAACATCTCCACACTAACACAGAACTACGCCCTTGCTTCACTGTAGGCGCAATGCAGTTCGGGATCACTTTTCGGTTTTAGATCTTCGGACATAAACTCGTCGATTTTGCCCAAAAACCTCAAACTTTGACTCGTCACTCCAAAGCACGTATTTCCAATCATCTAACGACCAATCTAGATGAGAACGGGCCTGCTGTAGCCGTTTTGCTCTGTTGCCCCGACGTAATAAGGGTTTTCGAATAGCAATGCGTCCATGAAGGTCCGCTTGTTGAAGTCGACGTTTTACCGTACTCGCCGAAACTTGTTCTTCACGGCCGCGATTGACTTCGGCTGCTATTTGTGGCGCTGTTAATTTTCTATTGCGTTTGCTTAATAATACAATTCTCAAATCTTCAGCTTTTGTTGTTTTCCTAGATGCTCCAGAACGAATAGGATTTTCTATAGTTCCAGTTGTCCGATATCGCTTTATGATGTCATTTACTGTTGAACTTCTCATATTTATTTTTTCAGCAATTTGTCGCCCCGAATATCCTTCTTCAAACAGCGTAATAATGCGTGAACGTTTTTCTACACTGGTAGGCTTGCCACGTGCCATTTTGAAGTAAATTTTCTTAAAACTTTCGCGCAAAAACGACAGATGCACACCAACACACGTTTAACAGTAAAATGAAGCAAATTTATATCTTTACGCCGGTGATAAATAAACAAGAATGATACTGCGGTATATTTCCTAAATGTATTGTTCGTTAATAATCCCCAAACGACCCGTTTCAAAAGATCGGTACTTCCGAGAAATTCTTGGAATGATAATAAAAGCGACTTTATTGTGGTTGTCTCAATATTTCTACTTTACATAATAATTTATGGCTTTAATCCCTTAGAAAAGGGTGTATGCTTAATATTTTTCTAATTTTATGTATTAATAATTGTATACAGTGTGATATAATAGATTTTTATTGTATGACCGAACTTCACTGGACGGCAGTGTACAGGGAAGAAGCAGTTAAAACTTTCGGATTTGGGCATAGTACACGCTTATTAAAGTTTGGCGACTTAAATTTTCTTTTAATGTTACACCTAGTAACAGAAATGATATTTTGTCGACTTTTAATACATCCTATTCTTATTTCCTTTGGTGTTCAAAAATTCCTCTGACGAGAATTAAATTTTCATAAATTTCCACCTCTCTCATTAGCATAAAACCGCCTAGAAGGTAATGCCATAACCTACTTTAATATCCGACTTTGTTACAGTTTTAAAGCGATAAATTATCTTCTATTTCCACACCGTAGAAGACAAGATTGCGTGTCCGTGAACTTTTATCGCATGTCTTAGTATACATTAATTCCCTTGCTATTTGAACGCGTCTTTCACCTTTCTCCTGAAACTTTCTACTTTCACTTACTATGTACCGCGATGCGCAAGGATATATTATGGTGGAAGAAAAATTAAGTAGGAACTTAGCATTCTTTTTAAGTATATTACTTTGACTATGTTATCTGAAAGAGCGTTCATGTATAGCTTTTGTTCCACAGTACGTTCCTGCAAATATGGTTCGTTTCAAAGGAATCCCCTCAATTCCAATGCGCGGTAACAATATTTTGTGTGGTATAGCATAGAAGGCTTTGCTTAGATGCTTAGATCATACAACCTCATTCAGTTTCTTTTTTTTTTGTAGGGAGGTATAAACAGGGTAGTGCAAACATGTCAAAATTAGTACGAAAATAATACAATTACTTGTTTTTACCCGTCTCGCAACCTTTATAAACGAGAAGGTAGCTAGCCGACGCGTAGTCGTCGATCAACTATTAAAATAAACAGCCGTTCACTAAAATAACAAACTCATTCTTTGGATTGTATGTTTTTATTGTATTTACGTGCTTTCTTTGATCAGTGTAGGTTAATACCATATGAATAACCTACCACGCCGTACTTTCATTCATATTCAGTTCCAGCAGCGATAACAACTGAAATAAGACGATTGGAAGCGACGCAACGTGTCTTTCGCGTTCTGCGAACTTTCTGTGTCTACCAACTTATTGAATTTTAAAAATATACAAACACATATGCGAAGCTAGCAGTCACAAAAACGACCGTTAGACTGTAAAGTTTAATGCAACTTCGGCGTAACGAAAAAGAGGCGAAAAACGCAAACGAGAAGTACACAAAAACAAAAAACCTAACAAAGTCTCGATGTACGTAAGAGAATCTTCGAGAGAGCGGTAAAGTGCTTGGCATTAACATAATTCCCCTGAGTTTCATAAAACAATAAATTTATAATCCGACAAGATTGCCTCGCGGTGTATCCGTTCATCTCGCGCCTTCTTTCGCCTTCATTCCTCCTCTCAGTTCGGTTCTTCTTTTGTTTTTCGTTATTTTTGCATGCTGCATCGTAGTATCTGATGATATCGCAACAAACTTAGAAGTGTATAATGGCTTTAAAGTTGTATCTTTATCGTTCGCCGAACGAAAGAATAATCGCTCCATGCTCGGTAGGGTGGAAAATTGGAGCGTTAAATTTTTTAGAAGAACATGTGAATCATTTAGAAGCAGAAAATAGGAAGCATGCGTTTGGTAATGCACGCTAATTCGCTTTTTTAAATTTCCCGCTTGATCTTTAATCGAACTCGTACTGCATGCCGTGTAATTAAGATGAATCCTTTAAAATAAATGTTATTTTCTAGAAATCGACAATGTAAGTAAAGTTTTTGTAAATGGCTGATTAAAAGGCCGTATTACGTACTGACGTGATAGTGAGTGGTCTTGTGGGTCTTCGACTTCAGTGAATGGGCTGAGATAGCCGTTCGTTTGAAGACCTTCAAGTCTATTCTCATCTGGTCGCTATAGACAAATCCCGAAGCCCCGATTAATATTCTTATCACTTGACTCTGCCAACTCTCCAACTTCGTGGACTAAGCCAATTTGGTGCCTACAGAATTCAATCTTTTATCTACCTTTCAGTAAAGTAAATGCAATTCATGAAACAAGACATAATCAACATTACCCATCTACAAAAAATTCAAAACTTCAAGCACGGAAATCGTATTTCTTCTGAGGTGGAAAAGTGTTGCAATTAAAAAAGGAAGTAGAGACCAAAAAAGAACCCAAAGAACCGTCGCCTCCTTAAAACGAAAATTTCACCAAATTAAGCTCGTTCTCGCCGACATTGCGCGGAATATCCTCCGACGATTTGCTCATCCGCCGTACAAGCTTGAACAAGATCTCGCCTTCGGAATTGCTCAGTCTATAAGCGAATTTGTTATTACAACAAATAAAAGCAAATGCTCTTCGCCTAATTGGGAAAGTTTATGGCGTTAGGAATAGGCCATTGGAAGTTCAACTCGGTAAATCGCCGATAATTTCGTTTGTTTTATTGAAAGAGTTGCACGCTAAGTGTACAACTTTGCTCCCCGTTCGCGTAAAATACTAGCTAGTCCGATCGTTTCATTCCCCGGAACGCCGAAGCTCGCCCGCTTTTTGAGGGACAATTTTCTAACGAAGTGTTCCTCGTTCGTTTTATTCCGTTCGAAACGGTAGAAGGCGTAATAGCACTTTTTGTTATTTACGAATGGTAATATCGTCTGCTTGTGATTTATCCTTATTTGATAAAAAGACACGTCGTAAAAGTTGGCAAAAGGTGTAATTTGTGTAAAGTTTAAAGAGCTTATTTGATTGGATTTTGAATATATAGTACTACTGTCTTAAAAATGTTGTATAATTGACCATAAAACTCGGTGGCTACAATCTTATGTAACCAGCAGGTTACAATCTGATCAATTAGATAACTGCACATCTGGGACGGCGGCACATCAGCAGTCCCACAGGAATCTCATCCGGAACCATTACTGCCTCGAAAACATATTATTTTTAAATTGCAATGAATGACCAGAAAAAAGTGTAAACCTCAATTTTCGTACACTCAGTGGAAATGAAGACCGCAATTACTAAGGTGGGCGATCTAGACGTCATGCTAGATACTAAATTAGTATACAGGGAACATATTGAGTATACGAGGGCAGTCTGAAAAGTCTTAACATGACTCTCAAGATACACTTAACATATAATTGCGCATGCGTTGAAAATCATCAGCCATGTCGGGCGCTTAGTTGTTGTTTAACATTCATTTGTCCTCTCGATATTAGTATTTCCGTAAAAATTGAGCCGTCATTAAATTCTTGCATTTAAAAGGCAATACACCTGCCCAGACGGATGCTGTTTACTCTGCAGCATCATCTGCTACAGTGAAATATTTGGCAGCTGAATTCGTACCAACTTGATTGACGATGAACGTTTGGGACGGCCAAAACCTGCAACCCTTTTTTTAATTATTCTAAACTACTGTTTTCTTAATAGCAGTTTAAATAATACGTTCTGCTGCAAGCTAAAATTACAGAATTTAATGATGCTTTTAATTTGACTTAAGAGACACGTACACTGTGCGTACACAACTGGTAACTATCCACTTGAAATCTGTTCGAAAATTCCAACATATGTATATACGGCCACTCCACATTTCCCTTATTTAATTAACAAAAATTATTGTCGCGGGATTTCAGAACGACGCAACTTGCGATTTGCGTCGTAACGGATTGGTGAAGAAGCGTCCGGGATACACATTAATTAAATTAATGTAAGAGTGTTCGTGTGTGAAGTTATTAAAGTCACGGAAGGCGCAGGTGGAAGTATTAGGAAGTAGACGGCCAGAAACAAGAAGCGGATTTATTAATAAAACACTTTAAGCGTAGTTGGCGATGGCGGCGGCGATAGCGGTGGTGGGGCGGTACGGTGTTAGTGGTACGTGTGGCGTAGTGGTAGTTTTATTTCTGTAGCTGCCACTGGCCCCATTAATTAACGCTAAGTTGTTACACCTGAATTAAAGTCTTTTGTTCGGGATCGCCGGCTCGAACGGCTCCGAGTTTTAACGCAATTTGTTAAATGGTCGGGCGGCTTCGCAGACTACAAACCAATGTGCTAGCAGCTTTATACCGAGGTAAAGTTGCCGCATTTTGATACAGCGGATTTAGACGTTTGAAAAATGAACGGGAAAACATATAAGTAAAAATATAGCAAATCGAATTATTTCACCAACACACCACTTAGTTTTCTTTTAACTCAACAAAGGATGTTTGTTACATATCAAATTTATTATAGTTCTATCTTTGCGGGAAAGTTTTGAACAAGTGAAACTACCACATTTGCTACACATGGATGTTAAAAGAAAATTTGAAAACTTTTAAGTGTCTCCGGTTAATGCGTTTGCGGATATTTACGAGTTCCAGTTTATGAACACCTTTACAAAGGAGGCTTTTAAAGTACAAAAATTTCCTGCTTGGAGGATGTTACTCTAAAAAGGATTTTCATTAAAATGCCAGATTGAATAAATATGATTTTATGAGAAGAATTTGTCTTTTCTCAAATTTCTATTTTCTTAGTTGTACACTATGACAAGGAAAGTTGGCAAATATTTCAAAAACTAGTAAATGATTCTAACACTCCTCTGAAAGATACAGTGTTGCAGCTGTACAACACATGGCTGACAGTGTCTCCTTCCGCCTGTCAGAATCTACATGCTATCTCCTCCATCAGGCCTAAATTGCTCGTGTTTCTTGAACATACAGTGTTCTCTTAGGAGGCGCACTATTGTTACTGTCCGCTGTAAATGTAGGCTCGTATCAATTCAGAAATTGCTCAGCCTGTCTCTAACCTTCTTGAGATTCTTATCTTTCCATTGTTTCGTAGCCTTTAACTACCACCTAACAATATCTTTTTTGAAAGAATCTTCACCTCGTCTTAACGACTTAAAACTTATTTGCGTAACCAATGTTTGCCCTGTGAGAAAGAAGTTTCTGGTTGGAAAAACAAAGTTGACTAAGATATCAATCCTACAATACCACCACTTTCTTTTCCTCTAAATGCCAAATAAGTTTCATTCAAAATATTTGAACGTAATATAGTCCTTTCCCTCTTCCGCCGACACATTCCTCACAAATTCCTCTTGACCGCGGTCCCAAACGGCAGTCGCCACAAATAAAGTATTTTCACGCCATTGAAGTGAGCGCAATATATACAAGGTCTATTTACGGCGAGCGGTACAACGAGCCGTGAATTTATAGCACCCAACCCCCCACAGACAGCACACAGTAATGGAAAGAAACGTACACACAAATCAAGTCCGTAATTAATTTCGGTGTCTAGTGCCAGTTACAAGTGATAAATCCGAGGCGAGGTTTCTATGGTCCGCAAATGGTTTTACTAACTCCCGTCGAGATTTAAATTTACAGTGGATATCCGTGAAGAATTAATACGGCACCTATAGCTTCGTTTTTGTCTTTACTTATTTGGGAATAGATCTGTTTTATTAAGTTTTGTTAAGGAAAAAAATATCTTTTTGTGATAGAGTTTTCGTAATGCTGCAAGAATGCTTTGTGTGTTTGCATTGATACCCAATTATGTAGTAGTAAGATTTTACAATTCCTAAGGTCGGATTTACTCAGCGGAATGCTTGTGCAGCCACGAAGTTGCCAATTTTTATCACTTGCACAAAGTATTTTTTTCACCAACTGTAACTAGAACCACTGTCGGGAATGATACGAACAGAGAAGAATCTTTCAACAAAATCTAATTACACCGAACACAAAATCTCGTCTTTGTGTAGGCGATTCTAACTTTAAACAATGAAATCCGGCCTACGAACGATAGGCTGCTAAAGAATGCCACGCATACCGAAATACGTACCGAAACAGGTATAGTAACGCCCAAGCAGTAGTGAGTGCTATTGTGCCCTACGATTAGAGGGTCTTACTGCCGGTTTATTGTATTGAAACTAAGACTTCAATCAAAGCCGTCGACCATTCAAGTAAGCAAATGAGTTCTTGTACAAAGGTGTGCTAGTAGCGACTCCCACTATCCGCCCGAACAAATCCGCTTAACCGTTCGATTGTGTAAATTCTACTTTCCCTCTGGAGTTTCGCATTTGCTCATTCGGTAATGATGTTGCGTTGCTAACGCTGAAGAGATGGGGATTTTAGAATTCGTTTTCTGTAAAAATAAATTGAACTTTACGTAGAGCAAAGCAACGATTTGATCCTTTTTTCGTTGGCATGTAGATAAAATTTCAATCTCAACGTTTGATCGAGTATTCTAAATTAAAAAAAAAATTCTACAAACATATATATCTAGGTGTTAAAATGATTCGTCCCTATGAAAGCTTGTAACTCCTTCGCCCGGCAAACAGGCGTCGTAGGTTCGAATTCTATCAATGTCTTGAAATTTAATTTGTTTTTAGTAATGGTATATTGGAGGGTTTACCGTCTAGCGTCATCGCGAAGTATCATTTATTACAGCAGAAATTCGCGTTTAAAGGTAAAGTAGAATAATTCCTGCAACAGCATTATTTTTTTACGTAAAATTAAAAAAACAAACTTCAATAAATTATGCAATAATACTACATAAAACATATAATATTTAATATTAATCATACCCGAGTTTATTAGACAATAAAAAAAATCTCTGCAAAGTATTGATAACAGGCAATTAAACAACAAATAGAGAACCAATTCGACAGTTATAACATCCACAAAACACAAATTGATTGGCAACCTATGCTAACGATCTAGCACTCTAAATGCCAGCGCTATTTGTAGAAAATCCACCCTACGATATATCGCGTCATCATTATTCGAATAGGTGCTCATTCAGCGGACAACAAAAACGGTTTTATTTTTAACAGTAACCGGGGACCGGCGGCTCGTTATTTATTTAATGTTTTTTAAAGCGTGTCGACGGTGGCAGAGACAACTTGATGAATTATTTAGAGGGATTGCGACCGACCGGTCTTCCCGTACCTGCAAATAAATTACCAACACACAATCCTAATGTCCGCTGACTTCTGTAGAAGTACTAATTTAAATAGATCGAGGACCGGTCGATGCGCCAAGTGACGGTGGAGAGGGATTTGCAGACGAGCTTCTCGATGCTGGTCAAAGTGCAAAAATCGGGTGACTGGATTAGATTTTTACGGTAGCGCTCTGCTACTTTGCATTTTAATGTAAAATAAATAATGTTACTCAACCATTAATACCGTTTTCTCATAGTCATATACTTTTTTCCCTATTTATACAGCTAACAATAATTTACTGCCGAAATACAGTCCTTTTTAGTCGCTTAGAGTACGGCTGCGGGTAATGAATTTCTAACACACACACATTAACGGATGAAATTTACGTGGGCCACATAATGCGATATCATTTATTTGCGCGACATGCCGGCGGGTGTGCGAAGAGGAGAACGCGACGGGCTATGATCCGCCGTCTCGTATTTTGTACGCGCGGCCTTTAGCAGTGAAAGTGTGATAAATCGTCAAGTAATCAGTCAGGTCACCCCCTTTAATTATTAGTTCGCCATCGAGTTCATAGAACAAATTTTCAACTTATTACTCTCATGCTGTAGGGGGAAAGTTATATGTGTGCGAATTATGTTTGGTTACGTACCGCCCATGCACGCGCTATTGTAATAGCATCAATCAAAACTTCGGCTAGTTTCGGTGCGATTATATAAGAAAGTCGTGAGATCATCTCATTAATCAAAAGAGAACAAATCTTGGAAAGTTTCATTTGTCTAATGGCAAAGTGATATTTCGCTGTTTTTGGATTGGAAGAATTGGAGGATTGGAAACAAGTAACCCGTTAGGCCATGGCGTACCGGAATAGTTCTTCCATTTGCATTGTTTTAATTCTAATCGTCTTTTCACGGGACGCGCTGCACTGCGCCGTGACGGGCAAGTGTGCATTAACCTTTAGTCGCTAATTAGCTGCGTTACGCTCAATTTGCATGTATTAAGATCTCCGCTGCAGATAAGCGGAAGCGTGGAATCACTCGGTAAATACAACAGAAGCGCCACCTCTGTTAACTAATAATAAACAGGGCGCATTGCGCGATAAGCATCTTTACATTGTATTACGTACCTATATAACGTACACAACATTACATGAAGTGATTGCGCATTATCACACAATTATTCGTTATTTATCCAGAAATTGCGATGCCGTAGACCTAAATTAATGCGCTTTTCAATTACGCACGGATGTTTGGAGCGAGATAAGATGTTAATGGCTGAAAAAACGCACATGCTGGACTCGTATGCGCGCTTTTTTGGCAAATGTTTACGAGCATTTGATATCCTCGTAATATTATGATCATTCGTGAAATTGCTTCGTCGATTTTGTTTCTGGTGCCTCGGTACTGATTATTATCCTCTCGAGAATGTATTATTTAATTTAGGCTACTACGTAATTCAATAATCAATAATAAGTATTAAAATTCGTAATTCTGAGGAACAGGATCCATATTTCAGCAAAAACTTACATTATCTGACAACACAAACCTGCACCTATCATCGCTAAATTATTAAAAATTGCATTGCTTAGAAATGAACGCAATTGCTTGAGTTATAAATATTGCAAAGCGCTCTTTCTTTTCCCTTCTAATACAACAAATACTGCTTCCCTTGTAGATGTAACTGTTCAAACGGTTACACTTACATACGATTATACATAGTAGTTTTGTTCAAATAAGAAAACATGTTAACTAAGTACATACAATACAGCCCAAACGCTACCCCCTTTCTGAATCCTATTGATGTCTTTCGTCAACGGTTTCCGATTACTGCCGTATTCTATGAATAATGCATGATCGAAATGGTATTTTGTGAATAACTTAATTGTATCGATTCTGTTCGTACTAATCTCTTCCATTATCCATTTTAACAATTCAACTGTATGTGACATCAACGGCGGTTGATTTGCTTCTAGTACATGACGCGCGGAAAATCGAAATTTACACTGGAAACTACGTCGGATTGGAAAATAGACGAGGTCATTATCTCCTGCACGTAAACCTCAAATTAGCAAATAAATGAATTTACGGAGATATAGATAAACCGATAATAATAGTAATAACAGTCACAGTAGTAGCAGCAGTTATTTGAATTTTATAATATGGTATTTACATCATGCGCCGCTCATGATAATATTAACAACAAGCGAGAGAGAAATACGAAGGGTGGAAAATATCATAAATTATAAGCAAATATACAGGATGTCTCATCAGGATCTGCATCAATCGATATTTAAAGGTAAAGTTAGCCGTACACTAAAGCTGGTATGTGCTATTGAGCTAAAATATTGCTAATAATCTGGCAATACAACCTATAGTGACCATATAGAGGGCAACGTAATTGTTTTATCAATCGTACCCTGAAATTAAAAATAATTTAGTTCAATAGTACTTGTCGTCTTTAGTGTACCGGCAAGTTTTCAGATATTTCCAATGTACAGTCTTCTATATATCGATCGATGCAGTTCGCGGTGAGACGCCTTGTATACAATAGCTACAAGACTACTTAGTTGTTTAAACTAATCAATATCGCGCCGTCCAGACAATATTTCATCATTAAAAACAAGGGAAAATGGATGTAAAAGAGGAAAAAAGCGTCTTGTTTGTTGTTATACAAGCTGTGTATTAAATGAATTTAAATGAAACCGTCAAAATTATTCAAGACATTCTTTGATTAAGAACGAATTTATTGAAAATAAAGTGAAAAACCCCAGGTAGCAAAAATCATCATGGTTCTTCAAGCCAATTCTATATAGAAAACAGTTTAAGATGGGAAACTCGTACGCAACACCTGTGTACTAAATTACCTTTCATCTGCTTCTTTCATTCTGCACCTTTCAGTCTAGAATATCGTGTGGATTGACTTTCTGGGAATGCTCTTTCTTTGACAAGCAAAATTCAAAAGCCACCACATTAAACAAATGTAAATAATGACCTTTAAATTAATCGATTCGAAATTTTCATTACAGAATAATGTATTTGGTATACGACACAAAATTAAAGAAGATAAAAAAAAACTAATTTATTTTCGCTTTTTTAAAAGCTGAAAGCCTATTCGTGACCTACTCTTATTTTTTTTGCGTATCTAGCAACGTTGACAGTTCAATTTTTGTGAGATTACTTTCCGCGTAAGACCCAACCGAAAACCTGTTCATGACATGTTTATAATCAGCATAAAGATAACGTTCTTGATTAAATACGCCGCCTCTGCGCAATTATAGAAACTCTTTTTGATGGAAAAACAATTAAAACATTCGCATTTCAGTGACTTCCAGAAGAAGAAGGACAAACATCAGATTTATCATCGGTACCGTCAGTCTGTCTGCATTGCGGCGAGCCTTTTTATATACAAATTTGGTGCTTAATATTTTCCTTCGTTCTTTTTTAAGGTAAATTCCCTTTGCATCAAAATTGCGGACCTAATTCTGGGGATCTGAATGGTGAAAGGCGCAATTACCAAACGGCGTAAGGAAATTAGATGTCACCGCAGAATATTTTGATATATGTTGCTGGTTCATGATAGGAATATCAAATGCAATATGGAGGTACAAGAAAAGGTTCAGTTTTTCAATGTAATTTTTTCTTACATGCTTTTTATTTCGTGAAATATGAAGCGAACATTGCGTGCTACAGTATAAGTTTCAGAGCAACAGCGCTCTGATCCATTACATAAATGGATGGAAAATTTCCGAACAAATATTGCTCATATGTTGTTTTGCGCCTATAACTCTATTTTTTTAATTGAATATAACATACTGTGTATTCGTTGTTGTAAACATTGCGAATAAATACAAACGGATTTATTATAGGGGAGAATGGACAATGGTGTTCGAAACTTTGTTACTGAAAGGATTTCGGGTTTGATTAATGGTGTACAAAAAATAATTTAAATTCGTAAAAATACAGCGTTCTCGCTACAAGTAAAAATAAAGGGCGGATTATGAGGTTCCGTATAAAAAATGCATTGCAGTGGCACTATGTGTTTGATTATTTGGTTTAAATTAAATGATTTTTATGCGTAGTGGATTGTTTTTGTTTTTAACAAATCCAAAGTCATGAATATACGTAGCGGAAATCCTTATTAATTTAACCAAAAACAAAAACTAAAAAAAAAGCAATTCATTATATTAACGCGTGATTAGCGTTGTTCAGCCACATGCATTAAGGTGCGTTCAGATAACAGAGACAGCACGATGTTGTAGACGCTTAATCTGGCTGTTTACAGCCATTGCTCAGTTAAGTAAGACAAAACTTGAGCTTTGGTAATTCTTCAAATATCCAAAATTGAACATCGTGCAGCGATGAAATTTGGACGAAATCAAAGAGCGAATTGACACAGTTTATAAAGAGTCTGCATCATCATATATCACAGTGAAGAAGAGTCCGTTACTGTGATCGCCCATCATACAGCCCCAACTTTATTCTAACTGATTATTTTTTATGTTCAAAATTGAAATTGGAGCTAAGAGGGAGAAGATTTAACGCCCCTGAAGCGATGTATGAGGCAATTTTAGAGCATTTTGAGCCATCGTATTTCTATATTCAACCTTCAGTTTATATACGGCAAACACATTCTTTCAAGATACCCACAGCCTCCGCATCTCTCAACTTTAATTCGATGATCGTCTAACACCATCTGGTGAACTTTTCCGATATAGAAAATTAATATTCGATTTTTTCAATCTTTACAAAAGCACTAACATCGACTTATACGAACAACTACTGATCGCTTAACATGGCTAAAGTATTATATTAAAGGTAGAGCAATCATTCATCATTCACCACTCGCGTAGTTCTTCCTGTAATTTCATTAGTACTCCCATCACCTGCGGTATGAGCTTTAAATTTAGTAACAAGAAACACATACGTACAAAAAACGCTTGAAAAATCGATCCAAATTAAATACAGGCCATAGTGTACATTTATATCACCTAATCCGTATAAATATGCAAATAGAATCCGGCATTTGTATTTAGTTAGGTCACCACTTAATTCTTATTCGGATAGAGCAGACGATTTGAGTTCAGGACCCGGCTTTCGGCGGTCGCTACTGGACCGAGAGTGCTCCTCTTTTTTGTTTCGACTCGCTCCACCTAAAGACTAATCCCTTTGTAAAACAATCCGGGCCGCCGGATTTATCCCGGAACAAAAACCGCCGCTTGGTCGGTCCGCTCGTCTTTCATCCACCCTCCAGATACATATCCTGGCCGTGACGGATTTGGAAAATTAAAAAATAATTTTCAGGACGATTTGACGGTCGATTTATTACACGGCTTGCTATTGTGAGGACCTTCTACTGTGTAGGGATTGAGTTATATAGATTACCTTTCTGTACTAAGAAAGTTTTTATTTTTGTTTCGATTTTTTCTGGCGGAGAAGAAAACAGTGTGGCTTTAGTATGAAATTAATGGGAGAATTTGGCAATTGACACCAATGCTTTGTCATAACGCAACCTAAATTTAATTTATAGCGCACGGAATTACACGAGAAGGGTTTATTGTATGTTTGTTAAAAGCTTCTGGAGTAATCAGGGCAGACAAATGTAGGAAGTCTTGATGCTTTGTCGTGGTAATATCAAAGACTAACGTGTATGTAGTATTGCGCTGCACTAAAACCGGTAGTCAAGCGAAACATCGATGCCACCTTTATCAAATTTCTGGGCTCGCATCAAAAGACCGCAGGTGACAAAGTTCGTAGTGAAAATGAATTTGTACAGCAAAAGCGAGTTATAGGATTAATAATGTTGAGGTCCCTTATATCATGCTTCGCGGCGTTTAGAGTAAGCTATCTTATTATTATTGTTTATTCCCATTACAATGACGCTACATATTGCGTATTAGCAGCCCACACATATTGGCTTTTCCAACATCCGATAAATGATAATTGAAAACAGACCGATCTAGTATTGTTGCAACGTTTCGACGGCAATACCATCAATAACGCATCATCTGCCGGAAATTATTCCCTTTTTTTTGTTCAACCCTAATCCGAACGTCGCTCATTTTATCGCCGTACATGGTTTTCGATTTAACCCGTTCTGGAAAAGGTCTCCAGCATTTAGTCACATGTACGCTTAACGGTTGACCCGCAGTAAGCGTCTATAGACACAATACCCACATACAACGCATACGGATACGTGGAAGCTCGATCGTCCTTCACCCCATAAATCAACGGGGACTTAATCCAGTACGAAACAGAATATCCATTTAATATCAAATATTCACTTGAAAATTACGCGGGATAAGCAATTTATATGTGCGAAACGACGTCGACGGCGTAATAATGTAAAATTCACAGTCGCGTAAGGCCGCCTCGGATCGAGCGCTCACGCGTCATTTCGAATCTATAGTTCGTGAGAGGCCTCCTCCCCGCCACGATAGGATACGATACGACCGGCCGCTTCAACTAAATGCCGCATACATCATGAGAAAATTGCTGGTTTATCGTGAAATCCGTTATTACCGCAGCTGTTAGTGATGATTGTTGTTGACCTTCTGTAGACTATGAGCATTAACTTACTCTGTAGGGGGGTGGTTATAATGCTGTATTTTAGTCTCATAGAGGGTTCTGCAGGGATGATATTGCATTAGAGTATGAAATAAAGCATTAGATGGGCGTTAATGGTGCCGCCAGGCAATAATTAAGAGGAAATAGAATAGCTTCATTTGGATTCTCCTTTTTCTGTATTATTTTAGTTGCAGCAGCTCGCTCCACTGTTGCTATATCTTTCATGCTAAACTAATGGTTTTTTGTGCAATACGTTAAAGGAAATATACAGTTACCTAAAGTAGGATCAGTTTCAACTTTTTTCTGGTGCTTCACGTCAACAAATCCTCTGTCTACAAGCTGATGGATCATGAATTGTCGAAATACCTAAGCAAATAAATCTCCAAATGTGAAAATAGATTACAGAAGAAGCTAATATCTGATTTCCCCACTATCGTCGTTGGCTGAACTTATGCTATCCTACCAACCCACGCTCCAAAGATAATCCGCTAGAAAGAGGAATTTTGTTTTAGAAACCGAGCTTTCAGCCACTAGAGGGACTTTTATTTCGGATAGCTGGACAAACTGAAGTCACTAGGTGGGATATGTGTGTGGTTCTGATAACAGCTGATCTGTGAGACGAAAGTTGTAACATTATAAAATGTACACTGCCGTTCAGAGAAGTTCGGCCGGTTGGTAAAAAACATGAAAAGGTTACAGAAACAAGCGAAACTAAAAACAAAATGCAATTTTATTGTATGTACAGGTAAAAAAGACAAAAATAAATAAATAAAAAGTTATTCTGGCCTAATATAACATACTGAACTTTATATATTTTTTTCATCGAAAAAACCTCCTTTGCTGTTAATCACCGCTCGAACTAGTCTAGGCATTCTTTCGATAAATTTTGTTAAAACGGATTGTGGAATATTAATCCATTCATGTTGCAGAATATTCCGTAAATGTTCTTGCGAAGTTGGGCATATTTTTCGGATCCTCCTGTCCAGTTCATCCCACAACAACTCTATAGGGTTCAAATCTGGGCTTTGGGGGGGCCATGTCATTACTTTCAGGATGTGCTGTTCTTCTTGCTCCTTTAGATAGTTCTTACACACTAACGCAGTGTGTTTTGGGACGTTGTCATGCATGAATGTAAAGTTACGGCCTATTATACGCAATCCTGCTGACATTGCATGATTCTGGAGTATTGCAAAATAATTTTCCTTCCTCATTACACCCTGCACTCTGCATAAATCTCCCGTCCCAGCAAAGGAGAAACATCCTCACACTAACACAGAACTACGCCCTTGCTTCACTATAGGCACAATGCAGTTCGGGATCACTTTTCGGTTTCAGATCTTCGGACATAAACTCGTCGATTTTGTCCAAAAACCTCAAACTTTGACTCGTCACCCCAAAGCACGTGTTTCCAATCATCTAACGACCAATCTAGATGAGAACGGGCCCACTGTAGCCGTTTTGCTCTGTTGCCCCGACGTAATAAGGGTTTTCGAATGGCAATGCGTCCATGAGGTCTGCTTGTTGAAGTCGACGTTTTACCGCACTCGCCCAAAACTTGTTCTTCGCGGCCGCGATTGACTTCGGCTGCTATTTGTGGCGCTGTTAATTTTCTATTGCGTTTGCTTAATAATACAATTCTCAAACCTTCAGCTTTTGTTGTTTTCCAAGATGCTCCAGGATGAACACGATTTTCTATAGTTCCAGTTGTCCGATATCGCTTTATGATGTTATTTACTGTTGAACTTCTCATATTTATTTTTTCAGCAATTTGCAGTCCCGAATATCCGTCTTCAAACAGCGTAATAATGCGTGAACGTTTTTCTACATTGGTAGGCTTGCCACGGCTGCCATTTTGAAGTAAATTTTCTTAAAACTTTCGCGCAAAAACGACAGATGCACACCAACACACGTTCAACAGTAAATTGAAGCAAATTTATACCTTTACGCCCGTGATAAATAAACAAGAGTGATGAACTGCGGTATATTTCCTAAATGTATTGCTCGTTAATAATCCCCAAACGACCCGTTTCAAAAGATCGGTACTTCCGAGAAATTCTTGGAATGATAATAAAAGAGACTTTATTGTGGTTGTCGCAATATTTCTACTTTACGTAATAATTTATGGCTTTAATCCCTTAGAAAAGAGTGTATGCTTAATATTTTTCTAATTTTATGTATTAATAATTGTACATAGTGTGATATAATAGATTTTTATTGTATGACCGAACTTCACTGAACGGCAGTGTATATCATGAGGAGCTTATAGCTGGAGATAGAAGTGCAGGAAGCTCGAAGCTTTCCAATAAATTACAAGAGGCAATTTAAGAATGGCAAACCTCTCAAATATGAGAGGAGCACTATTATGACTAATCACAACGTTATAAATAAAGGAACGTTTAAATAACTCAAGACAATGTGAAAGGGGGATAAATGTCGATTTGGAATTTGATTCAATAAGCTCGAAAACGAAAGGTTGAAAAAAATCTTTAATCTCAAGCTCTCTCCTGCTACACCCTAATCTTCTCTGTTTGTTAGGAATCACCCTATAAGTACATAAAAAAAATATCTCGCAGATGCTTTCTGTGAAAATACTTTATGGATGTACAAGCCTGAAATGCAAGCACAATACCGCAGGACAATTACACTTGAAACAGGTAAAGGGCAATGAAATCGCCCTCTATATATTCAATTAACAATCCACGACGTCCGCCCGCTAGTTTAGAATGCGCAACGTTGCATTCACGTTCAACGTAATACGTCTGATTATTACCCAGACAATTAGAAAGGCAAACCGTGGCTTGCTACGGGCATGTACACAAGTAGATGAATGCAAATGTATACTGTACCGTGCCTGCGAATTCTGCACATTCCGCTAATAGTTCTGTCCGGTGTGGTTACGTCGGACTACTACTTCAAAACCGATATACAAATTCGTGGAATGCAACGGACGCCACGATTATATGCATAATATTCGTTTTGTTTCATTCGCCTGCATTATATGTGAAATTTTTGTTTGGCTATTTTGTTCATTTCGATCGCGTGATATAGAGGGCGATCCAAATTTTTTTGCAGCAAACATGCGGAGAAAGACTAGCGATCGGTCTAGTTTGACAAGATTTTGTTTATATGCAGATCTGATCTATTCTAAAAAGTAATTTCTAGACACCAGGTGCGTATAATTCCTGATACTAGATGACGCTCGTCGTTTTCGATGGAGGAGTGAGAAAAAAACGGTGTTGTAGTATGGTAGGAATATGCTCGGAATAACGCTGATGCCGTGAGTTGATTGGACCAATGTATCAGCTGCATTACTTTCTACGTATTTATTTGATCCGCAGAAAAATCTAATGTTTTACTTTCTTTTCGACAATAATATATTAAATTAATGTTAAAGTTGTAAGACGAATCGGGCTCTCAAAAAGCCATTTACGATTCGATTATCGCGCGGGGAATCTATTTCGTTTCCGCTTCAATTCGCGTCGATAAGAAGGTGAGTGAGAATTGACATCGATATCCATAAAAGTTCACGGCCGGGAAAGTTAGCCGGCCTTCAATAACCTTCACGAACAAGAATGGATGTGCGATCCGATACCGAGTATATGGACACGTAATGTCGTAAAAATTCAAATTGTTATGGAAAACTATCGTGACGCTATACGGTCACGCTTAAATTCAATTTCCATCGCTATATTCGAACTTCGCGTATATCAATGGATGATTCTTTCATCTCTCGATTTAGCTTTCTATTTTTTTTTTTTGCATTTTCGGCCGATTGAAGGGTCCGAATAGGATATGACGGACGCATCAAAGGTTTCTTTTTGTCGTATATAAAGGCATTGCACTCAAATTTATACACAGGACGTTCTTATATTTTAACCTTTCTTAATTTTGATCCTATGAGGATGTTTAAGTTGTCAGAAGAGTTAAAATCTTATTTGAGAATTTCAAAAATTTGATGTTGAAGTAATACAGGAAGCATTGGAAGTTAGAAAAAATGATAATCAACAAATAAATTTTCGTGAATTATATGTATTATAGAGTTCGCTAATCATATGTTCATAACGGATCGTATCGAATACAGGTGTTAAAATAAAAAATGCAGATGTTAAATCAAAAAGAATGTTGATCTGTTGCATTTCCTTAAATGAAAGCCTCTATAACTTCAACTTTCTACAGCAGTGGAAAAATTATGTCTAAATTCCCGTTATCCAAGATAATGCTGCATTAATTTGGGCAAAGATGTTGATTTGCTATTCTTCATGAGTGTAAAGATGAATTTCAGGATCATCCCGAATATAAACAGAGGGGACCCCGCTATATAAGCTACTGCAATGTCATATTAGGCGCTGGTAAAGCGTTGCTGTTAGAATAGAGCTAATCATGAGAACGATAACATAACGATTTCTTCCTTCGGAAAATTTCTATAACTAACAAAGAATATTTTCTCTGGGAAGATAAATTAATCTCTTAAAACCAACAGCAAAGTACCGGCAGAATTCAAAAGCGTTCTCTACAAATTTGGCCGAGTTGGCTCGGCATCCTGCATCGTTCGCGTAGAAGGCAAAACACTGTAAAATCATCGTCTCAAGACGAAATGTGAATTTAATTAATTAAAATATTAGGCAGGTGGCAACTTTCAAAAGCTAAAACGGCGTACTTCTCCAACGCTAGAGGTCGCGATGTTTAGTCTGTATTTTAATCTTGTCTCGTTGAATAGTCAGTGATTGACGTAATGCAATCTAGTCGTAACGTCACAAAGAAAGAAGTAGTAAGTAAAACTGACTTTCCGCCACGCGAAGCCCTTCAACGAACCGAACCGGAAGAAACTTCTGCTTTAAGCTTTAATTAATTTAGTTTTGATGTCGCAAAAGATACAGTGGATAGTCTTAACTAAAACTAAGTGCTGATAACAGATGCATCGTTAGATTTTAACTCTTCCTTCTGAGTCTGCTGTTCTAGTATAACTAATTATCAAAAAAGATAAAATATTTCTCACATATCGTATCGTCATATCATTCGATCAGCTCTTTGCATTGATAAAGAATCATGGATTTTGCCGGATACAAATAGATCATTTAATTTTTTTTGTTTTGAGCGAAAAAAATTTGAACAAGGTTAAAAGTAAGAAACATGCTAGAACGATATATTGTAACTTTGACAAAATTTTGTGTTGATTTTAACACGTACGCAACTGTACACCTACTTTAATAGCTCGCGATAGCTCAAACGTAAATTCATATTACCTCAATCAATGCAGAAAATCCGACCTATATCCTTTTTTTAACTTTCCTGCTCAAAATATCCTTAGAATATGCTCCACGAATCCTTCATAAAACACCCTGTATACGATTAATTGTGAGTATATAATTGTCCATTACACACCCGTTCAGCATACCGCCCAAGCCGTTAAACAAACTTTAAGGAAACTATTTCCGAGCGCAATTTCGAAATATTCCGTCGCATAATTGATATATGATGCACATATATTTCAACATACGGCGAGTAATTTAATCCGGAACACACGTCGTCGCCGTACACTGAAAAGAAATCATTATTCCCGTGGCATAAATTAAATTCCCAGCAGCAACGCCGCTCCGGGTGAATTACGAGTCGCGCAATAGAAGAGATGACGTATAGTGGTGGGCCGCGGCGGCGGCTCAGAGGGTGACCAATGACGCTGGCCAAATACTAAACTTCGAAACCGGTGGATAGGATTTAATTAAGTCCTTCTGCGGACGAATCGACTCGTAAAATAATTAGAAAAGTCATGCTGGTTCAGTCCACTCGTGACGACATATGTTGAATAACAATCTATTTTAATTGGGAGACCAACGGACGACGCAGTCGCCTTAATAGAACACGAATGATTGTAGCAGCGCGCTCTAGCGAAGATCTTCTCCAAACGCTACAAGGCGTTTGCTGAATGTATTCCTTATTAGATTCAAGCTCTATATTCGAAAAAAGATTGAAAGTATAACAGGTAGCGTACACTTCCAAGAAACTAGAATAAAGTATTTAACAAAAGCTGTGCAGCAATTGTATCTAACATGTTACTTTTTTATTTTTTAATTTAACCGTATGTTTCTGAATTTTGCAAATTTTGTTTGGGTTTTAAAGCCTCATATTTGGGAAAAGAAAAGATGAACCTTCTTTCTTTTGGTTTAATATTATTTGACTACGTTTCGTCGCTTGTATTGTCGACCTCTTCATGCATTCTTTCAATTTCCCACTGCTCTTTTAACTAATCAGTGTAATTTTCTTTCTCTCTATCCCATTCTCCTCCACTTTTATTTGGAATGCTGTTTGTTATTTTTTTCTATATAATAAATGTTACTAGGTGAGGTGGAGGTGTACCACAACTGCACACTTGATCTCGTGGAGTAAGATAGGTTGGTGCCTGGGCCTAGGATGAAGAAGTTAACATTTGAGTAAAATGTACAATTCGCGTTTTATCAAATGTAATAGGCGCTCTTTCATTTTGTAAAATCGTCTTTTATTACCAAATAATCCCATCTGCCAAATCAAAAAAGAAAATATTAATTTTAATCAACGCCATGCTAAATCATGTAAGTGAAATTCTTTTGATCGATATGAAAGAAATTGCGAGTACCGAAACGAAATGATTCCTTGGACGACGAATAGTCGACATACGGGCCAACTTTTTCGCTATCGTGACTTTGTTTTCTCATTAAATTTCGAAAAGTGGAAAACTTCGAGTGTTCTATTTCTCCCAGATTTTATACGTAGGTACTTTTTTCTGCGTGCACATTTCGCCGTACGGAGCGCGCCGCCGTTTCGCTAACGTTCCGCACCTAAGACGTACCTTACAAACAAACCGTGGCTTTCTAGAGATTTGTTTGCTTTTAATTAAGAAGTTCCCGGAACGAAAGGCAAAACGACGGGCTTTGGCCTACGTCTTTCCTTTTCCATCTTATTGCCGTGCTCGTTCGGCGGCGCTCGTCCATTTTGCCAAATCTCAATTATAATTTTCCGGTACAATTACTTTCCCCTCTCTTTATTCTCCGTGAAAGGAATTCGATTTGATTTTTCAATAAAACCGCTTTAACAAGAAAGTACGATGGTCGTCAAGGTAACCGAAACTGTATGTCGGAACGTAAATTGCTTAAAAAAAACTGGAATTAGCAGGCGTTCTTTTTTTTTCAATCAAGTCTGAATCATTTTAAAAAATACAATTTTTCATTTGTTCACAATGACTAGGAGAAAATTGCTACCTGAACTTTTAATGATAATTCTAAAACAACATCTATAAGAGAGGAAAATCATCTTACGTTGGCTCGCTGTAAACGTGGAGCTTTGGTTGGGAAAGGATCCGACGTAAACTTATTTCCTCTACCTTTACAGTTAATTTAATTCAGAGAGTATTATTTTACTCCTATAAGGAACTACTCCGTAATATTTTAACATAATTCTTACAATCTGCAGCGTATTATTAATTTCAAAGAACCTTAAACCGCTCAGCATGCAGCGTGACAACGTTTGTATAAACTCCAAATTATTTCAATAATTTATAGCTTCCCGAGCTAGCCGCGTATTCCATCGCGTAAATATGAGAGGGAAGAGAGAAGCATTTTATTCGCCGTACTCCGTGGTTCGCAGCCATGTACCAGCCGATATAATGCATACACTGTCTCTCCGCCGGTTAAGTGTATTTGCAAGGACTCGGTTCCATTGAATATTAAGCAATGCACTCGAACTACGTACCATGAATAATTGAAGAGGACCTCTCGTTTTGAACTTTCCTAATAAATTAAACGGAGCCTAATGCCTTTTAAGTGTTATATGAACTCGCGTTTGAACGCCGCGCGCATTCATATAACGCTTCGCCTAGCGAAGAAGCCAGATACGGATACTTGGGTTGCCGTACTGTATAACGCTGTGATATACCCACTCGAGCTTATGAATAATTTCGAATACTTGAAGACAAGCTCGAATGAGATACAAAGGTGTACTTCTCGTACATTAAAGCGGATTATTTATTATTTTCTTTCTTTCGCGTATAGCAGGCTTCAATATATTTGCTAGACTATAGCAAAAATTAACTTACAATTTGCTTGATTGCATTAGAACATGAAAGAATTATAAAGGAATGAGTCGATACAAGCAGTGGAGAAAGACCTGCTAAAGAAACAGGTTAGAAACTGGAGAGTACTGGCAAAGGACAGGAAAAGGTGGGAAAAAATTACACAGCTCAAGACCAAGATGGTCTGTGCAACCTGACATATGTATATCTTCTATCTAAAATATAAAAGTAGAAATAAATCAACATTTAGCCTGTGATAACGTTTCGCCTTGTTCATATGATCATTTTTTTCCGCTGACGCTATAAGTAATCCACAGTTTTAATTTGGAATTAGTTTTAGCGTCATTTGTACTTCCCCTAATTCGACATAGTTTAACATTACCAATGTTTAAACATTGCTTTATGCTTAACGAATACTTAATTAATTAATTCAGCAAATAATATCTGAAACATGGTCAAAACAAGATATCCTTTCTCTGAAGAAAATTAGATAATTGTAATCGAGTGAAACGAACAACCCTTTTTACACAATGAAAATGCTTAAGTGAAATAGAAGGTACTTTATTTCAGTTAAAGGGGATATTTATACAACGGACGTATGTAAGTACAGAAACTTCATTGCAACGCAACCCTTACGAATCCAAAGCGACGAAAAGAAGGATACGCGTAAGAGAAGGGAAAGCAAGGCAAGAGGCGGACGGTGTAATTTGTAGAACGTCAGCGGAATTCTGTTTTTCCGTTGGCAGCTACAAGTTTTAAAAGCACATTGATGTAATCTTTCTACTTGATTAATGCGATTCCAACTTTAGATCTACATTTTCCACTTCGATCTTTACTAACGGTTCTCACATCAACGGCGCGCTATCGTAGCGCCCTCTGCAACGAGTCCGCCTTGGAACGTCTATTCAAGAGGAATCTTTCCCGGAGCGACAGCGCCCAAGAATTTTTGCATAGGACACTTTTCGTTTACCTTTTTTTTCCTTTTGTTTGGTCCTGGAAAGGGAAGCGGTACGGATTCATTACGAGAGTAAGTAGTGAAAAATTGCCTTTAAGTGAAATAGATCGTAATAATTCGGTACGGAATCCGTGACGCTCCTTCCTCGTAGAAAATTGGGAAACTTTTCACGCAGCAGTAACAAAATTAAATTAACAAGATCAACAGTAACGAACTTATATGCATGTACCGTAACACATATCGGCAAAATCGCTAGTAAAAGCAGTACGGACCTAACTTGCTTTCTGTTCAATATCGGACAAGTAACGCCGGAAGAAGGCAACTTACGCTTATACGTAAACTGGCAAAAATAAACTGGATTGGCTCAAGTCTGCAAGAATCATTATTCGTGTTAGAACTGTGCGCCCCTCTTTAGAAATTAATTTATAAAATATAGAACCCATTTCCCTTCGCCCAAATGCGAAGGTCGTAAATTTCAACTTCTCGTGCAGCGGAATCGCTCCACGTCGCCATGTAAAACTAAACGAAACAGTCGGTGCTGCACCGTCGACTGTGAAACAAACGCAAGGATCCGGAGTAACGCGCCGTGGTCGGCGCACGTAAATAAGAGAAATTTATGAAAATTCCGGACCATTTACACTTCCCGGGCTGAAATAATATCGCTTCGGCCGTGTGCTTTTTTCAAACGGCCTAACTTAAAGCGATACGTTTGTAAATACGTTGGTTATTCCAAGCGTGCACCGACCGTATGCTAATGGCGAATGTAGCTTACCAGAAAGAAATGTGATTATCTTCATTGTATTTTGCTTCCAAAAAAATGTATAAAACATATTTGAACGTTTCTAAAGCACAGATTTCAATGAATAAGTTGTAGCATGACAACATTTAAAAATTAGAATTGAAAATTGTATTCTTTATTCTTCTGCTGCCGCAGATTCTAAACTATAAGGAGACTTTTCAAATTATCTCGAAAAATCTTTCCCTTTCAAGAATCCTCTTGATGCGGTAAATCCGAGTCACGGCGAGTTTTCTTATAAATCTGGACGAGAGAACCTCACATCATTTCTCTTCCATTTCTAAGAAATTTAATCCGAAATGTATCATTTAAGCGCGTTATATCTCGACGACGAAACTTCATTTTCCGAATTGCCGTAACAACAATATAAAGAACACCTTTGTCTACGACGACGAGACGTCGCAGACATCGTCGCAAGTAGAGACGTTCCCTACCCTCTTAATACATAAAATATAACCCGAGGACATCTGGCTGATGGATGCTACGGCAATGATTATCCCCGCACGAAGGTGTCGCCAGGGATGAGCGCGCCCTGACAGCTCCGGGGCAACGGCTACACCGATACACTCTCGCCTCGGAGAGAGCGTAGAAAGAAGGGCGGATTAGCATCGACAACGAAGCGAAAGGGTGACTTGATGGGGAGAAGAGGGAGGAATAAGTGAAAGACGTTGTTTCTGCTTTCGTCCGGGTCTACGGACGTCACCTGATGCGAACAATAGGTGAGATGAAAGTTTAACGTAAGTCCACGAGCCGAAGGTAGAATTTGAAGGGTAGGCATCCATTTTAATTATGGAATAGTACAGGATTTCCAAAATATTCTGGTCGAGTGCGGTAGTGGCTTACAAAGGACATAAATATAGCATTGAAGGACGGTCTACCTTCCACTAACATAAATAAAAGGAAACCCGACCTCCAAAAGATTAAAATGAAAAGAAAAACAAATTTAACAGAGGAAAACATGCTATTTGGGATCAAATGGTCTAAGATCTAAAACCCGAAAATAACACTGCAGTCTTGAAATAAAGTTCTTAATACTGCGTAAAATAGTAACTTTTGAAGCAGGGCACAGTTTGGATATACATATACAAGATCTAATTCCTTATTTATAGAAAACAATCACGGATTAGCACGTTAATCTCCGATTAACTTAATCTTGTGGCGTCACTAATAAAAATTAAACAACTTTAATCATCGATTACATTAATTGATCATTAAAATCGAATGACACTTTGATATTGTTAAAGAGCTAAATACAGAGAATTTCAGAAAAAAATCGTTAAGTAAACTTTGTCTTCAATACATCATTTATTCTTTGCAACTAGACAAAAGAAGAACAACAAGGACCTCCAATCCTATTTCTCGTAAAGAGCACAAAATACATAACTGTTATTATATAGCTTTCTTGCATCAAATCGAATAAGATGTCACATGGTACGCGAATGAACTCGTTACCTGACAAGTATTATTTGTTGAGGCAGGAGCACGACGACCGAGGAGAACGAGAACGAAAATGATGAAGAGAAAGGAACAAAATATCCATCGCCGTAAATAAAAGCGAGGAGCAGATACGGAAATGTACAAGCGAAGGCAGCTCCAGCTGGATATGAAACACCATGATGATGTCTCGCGCTACACACTTGCACGGCCGGCAACGACTAACTTTAAATGATGGCAAAACTTTCGTCCGAAACGAACTATGCGCTGCTAGCTACCGCGTACCTTCGTATTTGCAGAAGGGCGGGCGTCCCGACGCTCTAGCTGCTACACTGCCGTTTCTTTCATCGTTAATTATCGTAAACTTTACGGACTAACCGCACTACGCACATTGTCGTAAATCATTCCGGAATGGTGAGCTTCTCCATGCAATTATTTCTGTTAGAGCTGCGGATACAAGTGCAGAGTAAGGTGAATAACTTCGAGTATATATTTTAGAGGAATCGTGGTTGTTGATGACTTGGGTAAAGGAAGCATTTCATTGGTGAATTACAAATACTCGCCGTATATTTACATAATGAGAAGACTATCATGCAAATCAATAAGGTAGAGGCGTAATAAGTATCCGAAGCAGCTCCCATATTCACCGAGTCAACCTCCACTCGAAGAGCATAGCTAGACTTCAAAAAAGACACTTACCTATGTCATAAGAATGGAAACTGTACCTGCTATTATACACATATTACATTTAGGGAACTCACATTAATGCAATTAGCACTGCTTGCGACGCGTATATGAAATTTTGTGCGGAAAATAGCATGCAGATGTACCACAATTATTGCGGCAGGTTTCTACCACTAGAAAGTAAGAGATGGCGTATCAGGGTTGTGTAGAGCAGTCAATTATAAGCAGAAGTGCTAGTATGTGCTTAATTAAAGCGTACAAACGCGAAGTACATATATGAATATATTAGCATTGCCATATATTCGTATAGGCACATATATGTATGTTGTAAACAGAGATTGTTGACCAAAACCTATTTAACAACAAAGGAAAGAATATTGTGGTGAGAACATTGGACGATATGACTCTCTATCAGAATCCGACGGCAATATCGAGCGATGTTTATCTATTAGCCCATCCTGTGTTTAAAGGAAGTGTTTAATGCTTCTCTTTTAAATTTGGGAAAGAGAGATTATAATAGTATTATGGAGCTTCTCGGGATTACGTAATTTTAATTGAAAGGGCTGAAAATTTTATGTCTATGGAAGACTGCAGGGTACCCGCAATCTTTGTTAGAAATCTTTGTGCCAATGTGTCCGCTAAGGCACGTTTAACTTTCATATTTGCTTAGTTTCTCGCTCTATATTCAAGGTTTCGCATTCATTACAACACTTATTACGTATTTTTAGTTTTATCTTTCCCACTCGTATTCCTCCTCAGCTTGTTTTACATTTTTCAGCGCCGCATCGTATCTCCGTACATTCCCGACTTAATTACATTATCACGACGATGCGAAAGTTGAAAAAACCACATTCTCTGAAACGTTCTCCTCATAATTACACTAATTCAACCGTAGCAACGCTCTCAACTTCGTCTGATAAATTTTAATAAAGCCGTAAAGCAGCTATAGTTTAGCGACTTTACCGCAGCAGCTCAGCCTCGACTCTTTTATCTGTATGTCTACCGCCATTCTTGCTAAAATTTATTATTTCTAACGCTTCTATAGCCATCATAACAAATACGGCGAAACTTTGTTCGAGCGCTTATTTTCGCGCTGCGTTGACTGAATGAAACAAGAATTTCATTGCTGAAGGATTTGTAGGAGGGAGATTTAAAATTTCTTTTGTGATAATTGGGTCAGCTTAAAATTTAAACCGAATGGTTATCCCGTATTATATTCCGAGACATGAGACCCAATGGTTAAGCCAATCCACAAAACTGTCGAATATGGTCAATTGGCTATCGTTAGTGTTAAGAGAATATGCACTTCTAGAGCCGCAAAACGCGAAAGGAATTGAATACATAATTTTTATGCAGGACCTTGTAGTTTCCCCTGATGAATCATTCGATACTCATAAACGACACTGTAAGCAATACAACAACGATCGGAAAGAAAATCTGGGTCAGACGTGGTATAATTTTCACGCGTTTCCGGGGTTTCGGGAAAGTTCTGTAGCATTGTCGAGTTTTTCGCGACAGTTGGCAATGGCATAGTTTGGAAAACCGGCGTACGAAGGGTTCTTTCCACTCATAATCCAGGGAGGACGCCCGCCTACGCTAAATAACTCCGTCGGGAATTGTAGCTAACTTCCGCGACGGCAACTTACAGTCTGATAATACACTGCGCTGCTTACTGCCTGGTTCCAATCCTCTGTTTGTTCGAATTTTACACAACTTTTTATTTCTTCTGCGGGTATGTTTTTAACTCTCGCCGAATTCCGCAGCCTTTACGATGGCGAGGGACGCGACGGAAGAGGGAAAAAGATTCGTCGTTCGAAAGGGTGAGAGATTGAGAAATTTGGCGCGTTGTTGGGGAACACGCCGCAAATAAAATAAAACCCTCAACAGCAGTTCTTGTGCCGCAAATATCTTGCCAAAGGAGAGAATAAGTTTTCTCGTGAACATAATAATTGATTTTGATGGAACAAGAAGAAATTGTAACGTACAACGAAAGGAAAAGGTATAAAAAGTGGAAGCGAAAAAATATTGAAATTTAAAATTGAAATAGCACAAATCAAACATGGCAAAAAGGTCAATGTTCATCTGCTTTCTCGTGCAAGGCTGTTAATTATCTCAAACGCTAAGAAAGATAGGTTATAAGGAATCTTAAAATGAAAGATTACGTGAATTGAAGAGTGGCATCCAAAAATTATATTTTATTTTAAAACAAACATTTAAAAGTAAGTGATCATTTCATTTGTTTTCATTTAGTTTTCAACCATTGCCACATGGGATCCCAACGTGGGGCAATACCGTCCCAAAGCTCATTTTTTCTCCCAATCCAAAATCCCTACACTCGCCGTTAACATATAGAACCGATAAAAATTCAATCAATACAATAAAAGTTTGTAGAGTGAGTAGCGGCAGCTGTATTGATATAAATGGACATAAAGATTATTTGATTTACGTTCTACCAGCAGGCGACGGCAGGATAGATGGCGCTGCTGTTGTCAGCGACGTCACCTTTCGAAATAATTTATTCCAAAACATCGGCAGCTTCACCATCTACGTGATAATATATTTCCATTAGACACGTGGACTGCAAAAATTTCCAGACCGTCAGTAGCTTATTTGATGAGAAAGACGACAAGTGCAGTGGCGTCCCGATAAATAGTAACATAAAAACGCATTAAAGCAATAGCTGCGAAACATGTAAGCCGTTTTCAAGTTTCAGTGTTAGGTCACAATGTAAAGGTTGCGCTGCGAGCTTATAAGTATTTTCCCAAAATCCCTAAAGTAACCGGCTACTTTTGTTGGGTAAACCACAATGGGGCCCCTGGAGAATAATCGATTGGAATGTCAAGTAGTAATTCCCATTTTTCGCTTCCGAAAGTCTTCGAAACACCACTGGTGAACGCGACGAGTTTTAACTGAATTGGGTATTTGGTATCGCGCGAGGGGAGTTCTGATATTAGTAAAGAGCCCGATCCGGCGAGCGGGCGTCTGAAAACAAATATTTATCGAAGATCGATGTTGTTCCATTCATCATTATTAGCTGGTGCCGAGGAAGAATATACGGTAACAAGGTTCAGAATGTGTGCGTGGGCGTACGGTAAAAATTTTTAAAAATGATAAATGAATTCCTGCCTCGATCAACTCGTGGAAATTCCCTTCCGGTTTCTGAAACCGATATGTGCGCGGTATTTACGCAAACACGGAATGATTTTCTCGTATTTTTTCGCGCAAATATTTGCGATCGAATCGATTTTGTTCTTTAGATAAACATTCAGATATAAAAATCGATACGCTCCTTCAATATAAAATTACCTAAATTCCTAAATTAAATAAATACGTTAATTTGATCATGGAAATCCCATCAATACAACAGGATACCCTGCAATGTTTTCATGGGTGCTCGTTTTCGGTGTTGAGAAGGCTCCCATAAGCTGAAATATCTTCTCAACTAAAGGGTTAAATTGGGCGCGAGTAGAAAACCTGTTGGAGGGAATGCAGGAGAACAAAAAACAAAAATAACAATTGAAAGACTACAATTAATAAAAAAAAAATGGGTAAGATTGTAAATATAACATTACTGATGCGTATGAAACACACACCGCAGCCTACTCGACCTTTCCTGCCGAATTTGCATTTCACTATTCGCCAACCTAAATCATCACACTAGAATAAGCCATCGAGCTCTTGCATCGCGGGTAATGTAGGGGACTCACTCGCTAAAACGCTCGGTAAATATTGTTGTTAAATAAAGCGGGGCGTCACGGACAAAGGGGATAGAGAGGACGAACGATAGAGTTTTGCTACATTAGGTACATTCAATTAGGGCAGATTGCGGAATACGCGAACGACGTAGAAGCAATAGAGAGAACGATTAGCAGAAACAACATTACACGGCTGCTGTCATTATCCAAACCGAAATATATATCTATGTGTGTCTGTTATCGTTTAGCATGGGTGAGAGCGCTGGAACGATCCATACGGAGATCCAATCTACGAGGGACGGTATGGTAATAGTCCCCGAAGAGTTCCAGATTGTTGGACTTAATTAAAGAAAAGTAATTATCTCGTAGACTACGAAAATAGAACACCGTGCTGTCATATATGCTAGAAAGGTTTCTGAGTGATTACTGAATGGTAACTGAATAAAGTGAAGATAATATAACAATATACCTAATATTACAGACCACTAGATGCAAATTTATCACTCAATTAGCTCTTTAATTTATGTTGAAAACTGCCTATAATAAAATGGTTTGCTTGAGACTTCAATGTAAAAAACAATACTATCGATATTACATTTTCCATCAGACGTCTCCATATCCGATCCCGGCTTCATTCTTTTGCCTTTTCGATACATCGTGCATACGTTACACGCCTAGCGAAGACACGTTAATCGCCTGAACGTAAATTCCATTGTACGAGCATCGATACATCGAAATGCAATTCGATGTTTTGAACATGAACTAGCCTTTGACGTAATCGTTCCCATAACTCCGATTTCGCATCCTTCACCATGTGAACCGGCGCAAATCGCACGTCAAGTGTGCTCCGGTCGAAAGTATTAACGTGAAGCTGCCAGTTCGGCCAGATTTCCATCCGTACTATTCGATATCGTGCGTATGGACCGCATATCTACACTCGCAGCGAAAAGTAAGTTTACTAGATGTAACGATAATCTTTCGAAATGTAAGGTTAAGTATTATTGGTGGAATACTTATATACTTACACTCCCCGACAAAAACTTAGACGCGGTAAGATGTTTTAAGGGTTTTGAGGGTTACAACATTTCTTTGCGGAACTAGCAAGATATCTAATTAAGTTTTTATTCATAAAAGTAAAATAAACTTAAAAATATCTCCTCCAGTAATATATGAACTAAATAATAAATTATTACTCCAATGTTTAAACAATTTCTGCGACAAAAATTTAGACGCTCTGTTGCAAATAAATATAAATAACAAATATAAACAAACGAATGATCGGTAATGCGTAGATCCTCCAAGAACAATGGAAGGTCTACGCATTACTGATCACTCATTCTGTCACTTCCAATAGTCTGTTATTAATAGATTTATATAAATTTAACACATAATTTTGAGGGATATTCTGCCATTCAGTCACTATTGAAGTTTTCAGTTCCTGTACCGTGAAATATTGACGGCCTCCGCCATAAACGCGACGTGGCAATTCACCCCACATGTTTTCAATAATGTTTAAGTCTGGTGACCGTGCCGGCCACTGTAAAGTTTTAATCTTTTTCCCTTTAAACCATTCAGTAATGGTTTTTGCTTTATGAATTGGCGCGTTATCTTGCTGAAAAACAAAATTGCGTCCGGCCCATTGCTTTCCAAAACGTAGAAGATTGTCACGCAATAAGTCTTTATACATCACAGATGTCATTTTGTTTGTGCAAAACACTATCTCACTTTTATCGCGGAATCCAATCGCTGCCCATATCATCACAGATCCACCCCCTAATTGTCCGGTCATTTTCACTTTTGGTTCCTTTCTCAGATCATGATAATAATGCGAGTACCCATCCGGTCCATCCAAATTAAAACGTTTCTCATCGGAAAATATAACTTTTTCCCATTGTTTCTTCCAGGATACGTGTTCTTCAGCAAATCTCAACCTCGCTTCTTTGTGTTTCGCCGAAAGTGGCGGTTTTCTCAACCTTTTCTTCCGTGATATTACCGGTGACGCCTTTAAAATCCTTTGAACATTACGCACGTGCGTTTGTACCCCCGCCTGTTCTGCAATAACTCGCAGACGCAGAAGAATTGGATGCACACCGCAATATCATGCGTTTATCCCGCTCACTTACAGCTTTCGGTCGCCCCTGGCCTTTTGGTTTGTCGTAATTTTCCGGATCTTTTAGGAAATTTCTAACGGAATGATCGCTTCTTCGTAGCCGACGAGCAATTTCCTTCTAACTAACACCATCCTGGTGCCAGACTAGAACTTTACCCCTTTCTATCAAGGATAATTTTTTTTTCTACCCATATTGCAAGCACTTTATAAAATATAATTTCTCGTGGTGAAATGTGTACACTTTACCAGCACAACCGCTGCATATAAAGAGAAGTATCAAATTAAAACATTTTTGCTTATATTAATGTAATAAATGCACAGGGCCTAAATTTTTGTCACATTTAAAATTCCTATTTTGATCTGGGAAAATCTCAATTACCCCTCATAATGCAATACCCAGAAATATTTATAAATGAACTATTTACATAACAAGTATTAATAACCCTCATTTACATTTTATATAATGTCTATAAACTTTGTTTCGTAAATAGAAACGATACCGCGTCTATGTTTTTGTCCGGTAGTGTATATAATAAATCATAAGCATACTTTTTTAACGAATGATCGAAGTGTAGTAGGTTTCGTAATACTTCAAAGAGCAGTACTGTCGCCTTAGTTTCGAAAAAACACAACCATAAGAAAAGAAGCTGTCCAATTGGTTTGACTGATCTCTGAAAAATTACAGAGAAGAAGTCATCTTGGTGCGACTGAGCTACGACTGAGCTGTGATTGAGCTGCAACTGAGAAATATGTTTACCATCGCGATCTTATAGATGTTTATTTACACGTCTTTTAAACATCTTTGATTGATTGATCACCACAGATAAAAAGAAAATAAAATAAAGATGGAGCCAAATTTTTTCATGCCTTTTGACATAATGATGTAAACATACTCTTCGAAGTAAGTGTAGGGCCGTCAGTCAAGATGCAATATCAGCAGCAGATAAGCTGAACTCATCGAAGATTGCGCCATATGTCATCGACAGATCCCGAGCAATTCCTGCAAATCTAACGCTACCTACTTTGTATATAAGACCACGTTATTAGTTACCTACAAACATCCTACCCGTTAATCAATAACCCCGCCATACACGTGCAACCATACAAGTTTGAATGTGCTCAAACACACATGGACACATCGCTTGTGTTATGAACTCGAAGTGATTAAACTATCTTATTTGATTGAATATGGGCGTAACGTTAATGGATTAATGTTGTGGCTACCGCTACGATATAATATCGATCTGCGGCATTATAAAGCGATTGTCGCAACTAATTTACATAATGTCGCGTGAACGAGTTTTAAGTATTACGCGCACGTATTGTTCGCATGTTAATAGTGTTACGCGATGGTGTTTATTTTGCTTTAATTATTCAGGCGAAATTCTTGTATTAAGTAAGGTGATATAACTCATGTTAATTCTTGAAATCCTGTTATACATGCATTATGAACGTTAGAAGTGAACCGAACGAAAAGAAATGGTAGTTCCTTGTAACGCCATTCGTTCTGGAATATTCCTCTTAAGTTGCAAGATTTATAAATTATCTTTCGTATTGGAGGAATATCCCTTTAACAAGTACAAATGATTTAGATGAGGAAGAAGATATTTCTGTATATATGTTTTTAGGTTTTGTTG